>CM033039.1:6395000-6735000 GCA_019207045.1 Branchiostoma floridae x Branchiostoma belcheri | reverse complement strand
CAGACAGTTGGGCCCTTAAAGCTTGTGGTTCGATGGATCATAAATTCCCTTTCATGATCCCGCCTGCTATGAAAAAGGATTTTAAGTGAAGCATCGTTTATAAGTGAAAAGATTGGGCAGGAAAGTTTCGTCGTCCGAGCGTCGGGTCCGGCGTATGCGTTGTTTTTACTGAGTGCTGCGGTCAGGCACGAGCTGGCGCTATGCGGCTTCTTTAATTTCAGATTGTAGACAATCGTAGTTATAAATGCCGTTGAGATCGTTCAAATTATTGGGAGACAATTTTCATATGCGTTTATTTATAGGGAAGCAAACATCTCCCGAAACACTGCTTTTATAATATATATGCAGCCATGAAAGAGGCGTATCTTAATCATTAAAACAGGTGGTATAGCCTTATTGTTTCCTCTTGATTCTACATTTTGCGTTTTTTGTCCATAGTAAAGATCATTCAAGATTTCTTGAAGTTCACCAAGTGACACTAACTGCATATGAGCTATGCGTTTTATATCGTTTCCTTCTAGATTGTTCCCAGCGCCATGCTAGCAGTATATAAACCTTCGTCAACAGGAAATCACGTCATTTTTTCTCCGAAACTCTTGGCGACTGGCCAATCCATCATACCTGAGAATGAAGTTGTTGTCAAAGTTGTTATGCATTTACCACACCGCCCTCACACACACACAGGAAGCGTTAAATTACTTTCGTAGAAGAAGCAACACACGTACCACACCATGGCCAGGCACGACAAAATGACAAAGAATGCAAAAGGCCGACGGCGCGCTCTACTTACAACCCCTTAAGTTTGGAGCTTTAAGGTGGGGTCACACATGCGTATATACTTAAAAGTCCGTATGAGGCGCGCATGGGAGTATTTACCTCCACCAGGCCCCACAGGTCGTTGTAAAAATAATAGAAATTGGACAAACGTAAACAAGTAACATGTCAGACGAGTAAGCTGGGTCGCTAACCATACTTCTCGGTCAGCTAACTCATCTGGCAGGTTATGTATCTATATTTGTCCAATTTGTACTATTTTTCCCGAGACCTGTGGAGCCTGGTAGAGACTAAGAGCGTCATACGCACCTCAAACGGACTTGAATATATACGCATGTGTGACCCCACCTTAAGTCAGCAAACATTCCCCCGCACCCTCTTCTTAAACATTCTTCAAACTGCCTACTAACATTACCTATGATCCCTTGGGTATGCAGACATGTAGATCAGGTGTCCAGATGTTCTAGCCTGATTTAATCGCGCTTCTTTGGCCCGTCCTACATCCGCTGGGAGGAGGCTACAAGCTCCGGAAAGCGGAGTTTGCGTTACACAGACTAATGTTCAAGACATTCTTGAGAAATCCCATTTTAATCCGAAGGTCTTTGGGCACCAGGCAAATAGATGTCACGTGAAAAGAATTCAAATGTATGGTGGTAGCCTCTAAGGGCTAAATTTGCATAAATTGGTTGACCATGCTGCATGTCGTCAATGATGAGGCTTTCATACATATGCGAGTAAGTCAAAAGTAGTAGTTACCATATCCAGATTATGTATAGAATAAATTTAAAATATGCGACTACAAACCTGTTGTATTTTCATAAATAGTTATTAAGCGTAGAATAGACTCTGCAACGTTTTGCTTGCCAGGCGATCACTCTAACTGCTGAATTTTTAAAGCGATTCTTTGGATGGATGTTTGCTGGTATTAACGCTTCCTGTCAACATTTTTAAAACAAATTTTGTCACTAGCCATACTCTTCACATCTTTGTCATTAGCCTTCAATACAAATTTTCACCGCTATCTCCGTGGACTTGTGACCTTGCTTTGAACAATCTCCTTAAGGTTAAGGTGAGGTTAAATGTCCATGTCCAAATCTTAAAATTTGAGCACCTCCCGTACGAATGATTGACAGGGGGAAATGTTCCACCCCCTCCCTAACTTGAGGAAACGCCTCTAGTTAGATTTGACGCTTCCCCAACTTTAAACTTCCTCGCCTACACAGATTTCATTCAATCGTTGTTTCATTTATTATGCCAATCTCAGCAATAAAACACAAGAGGCTGTGTGGATAGACCCTTACGGAGTCAAAAGAACTTACGACATGTACTCAAATATTTTGTAAGTGAGAACCAATTCGGAGCATGCATTTCCTTTTACGTCCCGGGTTCTGAGAACAGTGCCATTCCCTTGACAACGATTATTCCCCAGAAAATCAAACACATGTTTCCTCATGGAGGACCTTTTAACTAACCAGTCGTCCAACCCAACGAAAGGTGACTCTAATTCGAGTCACGCACGGAGTGACCCACCTTGCCTGCAAGCGGCCTGTGACCACAAAGAACACCTGTGACTTAAAAGGTGCGATTCCGTCTTATAAGTGTGCTTGTGACTTTTATAGTGTGATTGTGTCACTAGTATAAAGGATCTACAAAGTCTGAATTTCCCACTTTATGAATCTGACACGATTGATCGCTAAAATCAGCCTAAGCCATAGCGCTAGGGCCTGCGTGCGTTTTTTCGTTACCCAGGCCGTTTCTGATTCAACGAGACCATTAGAACAGTTCTCTCCGCGGCTAAATAGGACTAGGAAACGTAATACAACGGAAGAGTGACGTATACTTATTTGTATTTAAAAGAAAGCATGTCGCTAACTCTGTTACCTTTTGATCCTGCGCCAAAATGCCATTGTACATCATTAATCACACTCTTACTTTAAATAATAAATATATTGTACTCTTTCTGAAAGGTAAGTCTGCACGTACCTTGTATTGAACAAGCACTGCCCACACATATACACACAGGAAGCCGCGGTTTTAACCAAGGAGGTTATATAACCTCCTTGCTTTAACTGTGTCTCGTAGAAGAAACACCACACCACGCTGGGTCTGACAAAAGAATAAACCAGGCAAATGGCCGACGGAGCAGTCTACTTACACCCCCTTAAGATTGCAGCTAGATAAGGTAGGGCTTGAAAACTTATCTAACGGAAGGGTGACACATACTTTGTTTCTTTTACAAGAAAGCACGTCGCTAACACAGTTACATTTTGGTCCCGCGCCAAAGTACCATAATCATACCTCATTACTCACAGTTCCAAGTGTACGTGACAACAACTTGGGTGGCTACATATATGTACATTACTACTCTCTATATATAGCCTGGTATCCAGTCGTATTATAGCTCCCAAGTCTCTTCTGTATAATACGGTTGAATGCCAGGCTATGCGCTATATTAAAACTCAAAACCTACAGACCAAAGCTCCAGCCGTTTCAAATCTATGTGCTTAATATATTGAATCCTTATACTGTTCAAGACGACAACTGAACTGAAATCGTTACATGACAGTCGTCTTAAGTCCAGACTGACATCATTTTGAAACACAATATGCTCTCTACATTATAAAAGCTAGTTCTTAGACCCCTGTCACATTTATGTGAGTGAAACGAAAAATTGGATGAACATTCTTCTAAGTTACTGGCACATCCCAGACTACAAATTATACACAGCCACATGTACTAACGATGAATTCGCAAGAAGACAGTTCAATGCGACTGCTTCGACTGAACACGATATATACAAGCTGAGAGTTCAGAGGCTACTGTCTATAGCTACAAGCAGCCGAGTGTAAACTGGAACAACAACTTTTCGCGTACCCAAGTCTAAAGTCTGAGTCGGACGTAATCTGACAAGTATCGTGTGTCAAAACACTAGCATGTAAAAATGAATGCCTTTGGATGGAATTAGGAACAGTGTGCTATAATAACTTAATGCACGGTGAGCAAAAAGAGCTTAAGTCAAGTCTTAGATTTCTTAGGGTTAAAACACGGCGATGTTTATGAGATATAAACTACTGGTAAGTTTCTACCAATAACCTGCGTGGTCTTCGAACGAAAAAAAATTCTTAGGGCAATCATCATATGAAAATACCCAAATGGCTATTCTTAAAGCAGACGTTGGGTCGAAGTGGTAAGTAGTGGCCGGGAAATTTACCGACTAGCTCCCCCAGGAGGTAAAAATCCCGGCCACTACTAAATCTCCGCGACCCAACCTCTGCTTGGAGAATAAAAATGGCGGCGTTTAGAGCCGAGAGTATACTACAGGCCCCTCAGTATGCAGCTACAAATTGAACATACTGTGCTCTTAATTAAAGGTGAGTGTGCACCTACCTAATCAGGACTTCCCACACCTGTGCCGTGCCCGTCTGTGTGAACTTAGCCCCGACTGCAGGTCCCAGAGCCCTATTGGCGGCATATAACCTGGGTCAACAGGAAATCACGTCATCTTTTCTCCGAAAGAAATTACGACCCCCACCCCCCGACCGCCGCACAAAGCATCACACCCCTCTCACACACACGATTTCTGTGTATGGCACCAGGCGCGACCTTCGAGTGGAGACTGGAAATCTTGGCAGGCTTGGTGCTATACACAGAATCGAGACCCAGCCCGTCGGTTAATTATCTTAGCCCGTGGCATACTGTAAATGCATTTAAGTTCGCGGGGATTTAATTTCGCGGTAGCGGGAAAAGGGACTTTTCGCGGTGGATTTAAGTTCGCGGTAACACCGTAGACTGCAGTCTATCACCATTATAGAAAAATGTTCGCGGTGGTTTTAAGTTCGCGGTGAAGTGGTCACCGCGAAAACCGCGAACATTAATCCACCGCGAACATTTCTGCATTTACATTACCTCCCGGAAGCTTCTCTAGTTCATTTGTTCTACAAATGTTTTTTTATTTTGTCCTGAAAGTCCACATTTTTTTCTTTTTGCTTAAAATGCTTTATTATTGCTTGATCTGCTCGACATGTACATCAGCTCATATTCTGGTCAGGTGTTCAGTCATAATCCATACCTCCATTAGCCTATTTCAGAAGAACACGCTTTGAATATTCCTAGTGTACAGCTATACTGCCCCGTACTCTAAAATCCTTAACGCTTAAAAAACTGAATTAAGCAAATGTGCCTGTCTGTGAGAACTCAGCCCCGAGTAGTCTAAGCATCCTGCCGACGGCATTACGAGTACCTCAAGGTCGACAGGAAATCACGCTTTTTTCCCCGAAAGTTTTGCTTCACTTCACTAGTTGACCCCCGGAGGTGACGGGGTAAGTGTACTACTGCAGCCCAGGCCTGTCTGTCTGACATGACCGCTCCTCGGTCCTCCTCGGTATCCCAGGAGACAACCATCGGGCAGGTCAGATTCGCTTCCTGCAATGTTTTTTTTTCTTTTTTTTTCACGATTTTCGGCTAACTTGAGGGGGGGTATAACGCAACCATATGAATCGGGCCGTGCTCAACAAATCATGAAAGCAACATCCCAGAAACAGTTGTCGGGCAAAATTCCCGCCATATCAGCCGTCATCAAGGAGCGTAGGACCAGACCGAACTGTGCTTGGTGATCACAATTTCAGTAGTTCTGGAAAAATACAAATTCTTAAGCACACTAATCCTAGGTTGGTAACTCCGGTACTTGAAAAGCAAAAAAAACGAGGATATTCTCATGCGTGGTGACCTTGACTAACTTTGACTTTGACTGACTTACATATAAACAAACTCGTTCGATATGTCAGGTGGAAGATCTGAAGCATGCTATGGCGGACAGAAACATCTGGAAAGAGTGGGTTGACTTAGCAAAGGGTACTCGCCCGAGATGATTTATATACTTCTCTTACCATTGAGTGACTGGTACAAATACACGTTCAACGAAATCCATTGAAGTTCGTGGAACTTTTTCGCACATCCGGCGGTGTTCTAGATTTTGCGGACTGTGTCCTTGATGTAAACGTTTCCAAGAAAATCCAACACGTGTTTCCTGTAGGAAGGGTCCTATAACTAGCCGCCTATCCCTACAAAAGGCCATTCTAATTTCTGCAACACGCAGAGCGGCACACCTTGTCTGCAAACTGCCAGTGACCAAACAGAACACTTGAAAGGTACGCTTCTGTCTTATTGAGTGCGATTTGTCCTTGTGTACAATTGTACTGTAGTACTGTATGTTATGTTGTGATATATGATGTGTTGTTTACCGTGAACAGTAAGATTTAAGTCCAATAGCATTTTTTTACCCCATGAGAGTAGCTCCGAAGTCACGTACCCATTTCTACACCTGTGTGTACTGTTGAGTATGGCAAGTCGTGTAAAGTTCTGGGCCAAACGGCCTAAGTACTACGCCACCACGACTTCACTTGGATGTGTATCATCGGAATGTCTACTTTTGTTGTTTGTAGCAGGGCCTTAGGGTTTGAAGGGAATGAATACATCGTTTTATAATGAAGATGAAGCTTATTGCATATTCATGCCCCATTGTAGCTAAATGAACGAAAAGGCTATACATATATTATAGTTTACATGTACATGCATCCTCTCTCTTCTTAAAACGTGTAGACTAATAACTTACAGAGATTTTTTGTCAGTAACCCAAGCCCAACAATCCCTCAGGCTGGTACAAGGGACGCTCTTTTATGCCAACCAAAGAAAAGAAAGGACACAACGTCCGGTCATGGTAGTCAAGAACACATAAAGAAGGCTTGTTGGACGCTTGTGTATTTGTTAGCTGAATAATAGATTTTAGAAACTGCCCCCCCCCCCCCCGAAACAAAACACTGTTTTCTTTGAGTTTTATTTTATTTGACTTTAATTTATTATTTAAGGGCACAACCAGCCGTCCGGGATTTTGGCCTTTTTTTTTGCAAGGCCAAGTCACGTCCTCCATGTTTTTCTGAAAACGTGGAAAAAGACTAGCAACAGTAAGGAGGGAGTGCGTTAACGCACGTCACTCGCACGGTTGCTTAAGGTAATAAGTATGTGATTTGTATGCCGCGAGCGATTGCGTGCATCGTTCGTTGCGCAAGTAGTAAGCTAGTTGTACGTGCTTAAAACGCACGATCCCTGTGCGATAGACACGTTAGACCACGTTATCCTATTCAGACCGTACTTAACTTAATACGTGCTTCGTACATGTACGGTTTCCTTACTCACTCTACTCGCTGTATGGGGCACGCGCGTCGCCCCGCCCGAGCCCAGGGGATGAATCCGCAGCCCGCGCCCGAGCCCAGAGGCATTCAGAACTTTCTCTGCGCTCGGGCAGCGGATTTATGCCAAATGTTGAAATGAAGAATAGTTAGCCAAATGTCAAAATGATGACTACTGTAGTTCTGGTAATCTGTTCTTCTTTTCTTAGAAAGTTCAGCATGGGACAAACTCAGTCAGCACCTCCACGCCCTAAACTGCCTCAGACGAAAGTTGGCCCGTTTGCTGATCGACAGTTCCCTTTTGAGAACATCGTGCTGGAAGGAGGCGGTGCCAAGGGGATCGCCTACATAGGGGCATGCAAGGTGAGGTCATTCTCTTACGCAGTGCCAAAGTAAATGCATATAAGATTTTGCGGTAACGGGAAAAGGGACTCTTTGCGTTGGGTTTAAGTTCGCGGTAGCACCATGCACTACATGTATAGTCTCTTACTACCATTGAAAATGTTCGCGGTGATTTTAAGATCGCGGTAAAGCGGCCACCG
This sequence comes from Branchiostoma floridae x Branchiostoma belcheri, assembly GCA_019207045.1. Taxonomy (NCBI): domain Eukaryota; kingdom Metazoa; phylum Chordata; class Leptocardii; order Amphioxiformes; family Branchiostomatidae; genus Branchiostoma; species Branchiostoma floridae x Branchiostoma belcheri. The sequence goes on along the minus strand of CM033039.1, from coordinate 6,727,499 downwards.
CGAAAAGCGCGAGCATTAAACCACCGCGAAAGTTTCTGCATTTACCTTACGAAGCCCTGCTCAATGGGGATTTTCATATTTGCGGGGGCGGCATCTAACCAGCTGTACAGCCGGTGCGAGAGTCTGCTTTATCTAAAGAAAACATTTAGCGGCTTAGGCTTGTACATTTCGAACCAGGGGCGGGCTATTTGTTGAAACGAAAAACAGAAATGTATACGTAAAAATATATACAAGTTATGCCCACGACTATTGTCTTTACGTTTTGTGTCTTTTATATCATATTTTTCGTTCCCGAAAGCTGCCCGGGCGGCGGGCCCGGTTTGGAAATGTGACGTAAGCCTGAGACTGTACGCCCACAAAAGTGAAACCTCAGCCTGGTACCGGTTTAGTACAGCCTCGAGCAAGGATTGTGCAACTACGGATTCGCCACCAAAAATGGGCTTTCGTTAGGAGAAGGTTACAGGCCATGATAATAAAGGACATGGTTTCGGAACACCCTCTTCATTTGCCTTGTTAATTGTATTTTTCCTAACCCTTTCTAATATCTTTATATAAGAAATGGTTGGTAAAAATACTATTAACAAGGCAAATGAACAAGCAACTAGAGTTCGGCGACCTCATACCTCCATGAAAATTTAGAGCTTTCGTAACTTTCATGCAATTGACTAACACATTAACATAATTTATGCATGGTGTTGTTCATCATTGACTAACGTACACATGTCACAGTTATAAAATTCCCATTATTAATCATAAAGCGGTTTTGCAATTTTTACATAAATTATGCAAATAAGTTCCTCATTACCATATTTGGTATCTGCTTATATTCCACCTATCGTAATTAACATGTGTTACATGTATTGAGGTCCAGTTATTGAAAACAATGGAACTATGCAATTTCCTCATTAATTATGCAAATTAAGTCCTCATTTGCATAACATGTATATCATTATGAACGTCTTTGGTTAAGCTACCCGCATGCCTGAAATGCAGGCAATCCATCGTTTCTTTCTGCAGTTATCCTCTTTGGAGTGTCTTGACAAAAGCACCCATGCAGTTCCACAATTAAATGTTAGGGGGCTGAAACTTACCCCACTTTTTTATGACACCAAAAGCTATCTATCACCAAAATATCAAGACCATAGCATGTCTGGAACAAGAGATACATTGAAAAAAATGCTATGATAGAATATTCTCATTAATTATGCAAATGTACTCCTGTTTTGCATAATTAGTATCTTAATTTGTAAAACATTGTCTAAGGTACCTACATACCAAAAATGATGAAAATCCGTTGTTCCCTTCTTGAGTTATCGTCTTCAGAAGTTTTTGACAAAAATGCCCCTGCTTTCCCAAAACTAGACGCTAGGGAGCCCAAACTTATGCCACTTATTTCTGAGCACAAGAGCTATCTAAAACTTCAAAATCGTGACCATAGCTTGCTCAGAACACGAGATAGCAAACCCGGAAGTTGCGCTGCAGTACCAAGGGAAGCCGCTAGGGGGACCAAAATCTAATCATTTCCAGCTTTCATCACACCCTACCAACACACCAAGTATGAAACCAATCCACCAAGCCGTTCTTGAGTTATTTTGTTTACACACAGACAGACAGACACACAGACACACAGACAAACACAGGGTAAAATATAACCTCCATGACATTTCATGGAGGTAATTAACTTAAATTCAGACGTTGTACCCCCTCCCTTTATACCAGTAATATACCAACAGTTTGGGAAACTTTATTTGCTTTCAAAGACAGATAGACAAAATTGGAAAAATATGGACCTGTGCAAAGATATAAGATATTATATATTAAACTTAAACTTACCCCCGTCCTCTTCTCACAGGTCCTAGAGGATGCTGGGATAATGCCACAGATCAAACGGTTCGCCGGGACCAGCGCAGGCGCAATCACTGCCGCCCTCCTTGCCATCGGTATGACGTCACAGGAGCTGCTGGACGAGCTGAGCGCGCAGAACCTGCTGGAAGTCGTTTTGGGTAGACAATCATATTTCAACCATTCTGAAATGTTTTTAAGCATTTATAGACGTTTATGTTTACATTCCCTGTTAAACCCGTTAACATTATTGTTGCTCTTATCCTTCGTTTCACTTTCTTTTCGTGAAATCTTAAAAGTGATTTTATTAGTGATTCTGAGTGATTTGTGTCACTTACGTTTTTTTAAGTGATGAACACATGCCCTATGGGAAAACAAAGCAATTATTATGATAATGAGGCTCATAACTCTACACAATGCCATGTACCGAAATTAAAAGTGGGTAATATGTCAAAGATAAAGACACTAATTTACTGTTAACAGGGCCATTGTCTCGGTTTGATTTTTGCATAACGATGTAAAGGGGCTTTTAGTTCTGACATATTACCCACACTGCATTTCGTGACACATTCGTAGGTAGAATCCTAATACCAGTACTCCATATTGACAGAAACGCATTCGTTTGTACACATCCGCCATTTTTTTTCTTATTAACAGACACCAGTTGGACCAGAACAAGCTGGATCCCAGGCATGCAGAAGTTGGGACAACTTTGGGACGTCGTTCAAAACAAAGGAGCTTGTCCGGGGAATAAATTCTTGGAATGGTTTGGCGACATCTTGGAGAGGAACCTTAAGAAGCGAGGACTTCCTCTGGATCGGGACGTGACTTTTGACCAAGTGAGACTCCTATAATGATGCCAAAACGTTATGTATGGTTAGGAAATCTCAATGGTTACAAACAGTCGTCATGGCTACTCCAAATTTTCTTCAAGCAATTTTTTTAAAGCGAGAGAACACGAGACTAGGTCAGGCTTGCGTTCTCTCTAGTCTCTTGTTCTCTCGCGAGATCGCGACTAGGTCATTCTCCGTGATCAAGATGTGCCGTCGCACATCGAAAATTTGGAGGTATGTACCTTACCATTAAAAACAGTTATTGTTTGAAGAAAATTTGGAGTAACTGTATACATACGTGACTGATGGACCTCTTCAACGATAGTCGTCATGGCGTATTATATATCCTACCTACCTGCAGTAGACAATTTGAAAGTACAAAGAAAATGCCGCCTCCCCCTCTTCAAATCAAATACTTACAAGCCGTTTAAACGTAGTCGAAGTACGCTTCTCTCGGACTCATCAAATGGGAGGATCTTTTAACAAAATAATATATTACTTCGTTTGCTGAAATGTTATTCTCTATTCATTTACTTACGCGTGTATCACATGTTACTAATACTGTGTAAATGCATTTTTTGTTGTTTGTCCCTAGATCTACCATGTTCTCGGTAAGGAGCTGTGTATTGTGGCCTACAACATGAACTACAACCGAGAATCCTACTTCCACGTCAAGACCACGCCCATTCTCAGGGTCCGCGAGGCAGTTCGCATGTCCATGTCAATTCCAGGTAGGATCTCACAAATTTCCCCTTCCTCCAATGCATTTAAAATCGATTTGGGCTATGACTTTATTTCCCCTTCTGTCTCTTATCCCTGTTATGTACCATATATTGTTACATGATGCAATTTTAGTGCAATAGGCTTTGACTTCTTTTGTACATGTAATTTGGTGTACGACCGAGACAAAGTTAGCTGTGTGGAATGGTGGGACTTTTTACCAACTTGAAGCATTTTTACCTTGCTTAGTGGTGTTCCAGCCATATACATTACAAAATCTCTTCACCTACATCGACGGTGGATTGGCGGCCAACTTCCCACTCTACGCCTTTGATGGTAAGTTTGGGTATGTTCTGTACAATTCTTCACAGAAACAGGAAGAATCACTCTGTGTAAAGAAAAGCATTACAGTGCAGAGGATTTCTGAAGGATGTTTCGGTCTCTTGCGCGTATAAGCGCTTATCCTTTAGAGGCTGGCCACAATCTGATGTATTTTGGTCTACACTGAGAATCATTAATAATGTCTTGTGTTTTATTCCAAACACAAACATGTAATATCAAGCCTCGTTTATAACTTCTTGCAAACAGACATCTTCATTGGGTAATGATAATTCAAAACAAGAAGGTTTTAACCTCTTTGTTCAAAATGTTTTTGTGAGCCGTATGCGGATTTTAAATCTTCTAATCTCATAGTCATCTTGATGCAATGCACGAACTACTTAGGTTGGTACTTGTCCATGGACAAAGGGGACACCTTCTACAAGCGCCTCACGTCCCTAACGGAAGAAGACGACGATCCCATACGCAAGGTGTTCTACCCTGAGTACCGGTGGGAACGATTCGAGAGCCAAGGGCCGCAGCAGTTCCAGAAAACTCTCGGCGTTCTTATCGTAAGTTCCCTTCGCCATGCTATACTTCCAGTACCAACTGTTATCTTACTACATTTGTTGAACACATGTAGAGCTTTTTTTGTGAGTTTGTGTCGAGTTTTCTTTATTTTTTTAACTGAAATATTTACCACTAGGATTACACTTGTTTTGCAACAGCAAAAATTTGATTAATGAAGCTAGACACACAAGAAGCTTAATATATTTTATTTTGTTTGTTTCCTTACTTTAGTTTTCCAACTCTGACCTGGAGGTTTACCAGGATCAGTTCGAGGAGCGGCTAAGGGAGCTGAAGGAGAAAGATTCAAGCTTCATAAAGAGGAGACCTGATACAGAAAAGGCCAGGTAACCCTAAGTTCCAGAATAAGTATGGTGAGCAAGGGCGTTTGTGTGGATATTCTGTACAGAGTCTTATAGTTATACAGGTCTACGATGTACAACTACTAAGTGTACGCTGATGTTGAGTCTAAAATCTCTCTTTTTTGCCAGGAAATTTGTCAAGCAGTACGACAGGCAGCGTGACGCCAGGGATGCTGGGATAAAATTGTTCAAATCTCTAGTCGATGACCGGATGAAAAGGCTGATCGAACTGATGGCAGGACCTGACGCCATGGACCATCTGGATGGCGGCACTATTGATGTTCCTGAAACTCCATCTCCAAGTCTGAGAGGAGGCGTAAGTTATTCATTCGTTTCTCAACTGCATGTTTGTAATACTGGTTCCTGCAATGTAGTGAATGGTGAATGAATTGACAAGTAGTCCCATAGACTTTTAGGTCATGTCCAGAGACAGTGGCTGTTAACCTAAGTAGTTATCCTCAGTGACAGTGGGCTCTGTCTATAAGGGCACGGTTTTGAAAGGTGGGCACATCCCTCTCTTTCCAAAGCCTTCTGCCTCCCACCCAACTAAATGAAGTGATGAATGGTTAAAGTTAAAGTTACGGTTTTGAAAATTTGAATCATCTGATGTTGAGATATTTTTAACGCTATGTTTACCATTGATGTTATTTCAGGAAGGCAGAATGCCGAGTTGGAGTGAAGCTGTACCACCAGTGGTCCTCTCTGCAGATCCACTAAAGCCGATAGAACCGAGAATCACCGTCGAAGAAGCAAGGCGTGAATTCTTTAAGGTCAGCTTGAGCTGTTGTTGATCTTGAGGTGGCTCATAAACCGTTGACACTCAGTTAGATATGCCGAAAGACATATCTACAATTCCTGGAGAGCATTATACTTTATTTGCAACCACGTTTGTTGTTGACAATATCTATGCAAGGGTATACATACTTTATGTTTGGGACAGCATTGTAACGCTGCATCAGCGACACCTAGCGGTGGTGAGAGGTACAACTAATCGTTGTTGCCTTGGCGAAGGTGAAGGCAGTCAGTCACCGAACCACCGGCTTTTGTATGTACGAATATATTAACAAAGCACATTGCTTTCCACTCATACACATAATGTTAGTGCTTTAAGTTGCTTTTGCTCAGGAATAGGACGATAAGAGGTAGCTTTATATCCATAGTAATGGCAAAGTACTAGTGGTACGTTTAGTATTTGCTGGAAATCATAGGTGTATTGCAACTTTAGGTGGTGACAAATGCAATGATAAACACTTGCCTAATCTGCATACTTAACAGTATTACTGTGCATTAAATTGTCGATTAAACTATGTTACTGGTCCTTTCCGATTTCTTGTATGATCAGAGATATTCCATCTCTTTTAGATCGTGACGGAAGGGGACATAAAGGCTATGCAGGTTACCACGAAGGAGGCAGCATTCAATGCATTGTTTCTGGACGTCAATGGAAAGGTGCTGGAAAAATATCTTATTTGTTAGAGTTAATCGTGATTTGTAAATCACTGTGATGATTTTGTTCTATTTTATTTGAATTTATCACATTATGAAAGAGGGAAACGGTTACGTAAACATCTGTACCCTCCCACAAATGAATGTTTATTGCACATTGATATTTTTCGTGTAGTTTCCGTAGGTTTCATCCCACCATGTAATTCTTGCGTTGGAAATTATCACGGAAACTCTTATGTGCCTAGAATGGTTTGACATGCATTGTGTAAGCATCTAACTTATGTTACCTGTGGCAATAGGTGCTTATAATTAATGAACAAACGAACAATTTTTTTGTAAGTAGATTTGAATTTATGCCCCCCCCCCCAAAAAAAAAACACAGCTAACGGTGGACAGAATGCTGAACATATACCAGAACTACGCGCCTCTACAGGTGGCTAAGAGAAGGATCCTGGGTACCAGATCTGTCGAGACTACCGGACAGTACTACGGAACTCTCATGGACTTTGTAGGCAGCAAGAACTCACTCTCTGTAAGTACATGTCGCTATGGCATTGGAGATGTCATCATTTAGTTGTATATTTGAGGCAGATTTTTATTCAGAATTTTACAATTTATCTAAATTCTGACGTCGACGTTTATGTTGATTCTATGTTGTAAATTAGAAAGCGTTTCTCATCATATTGATCTATGCCAATTATATATATACTTTATTTTAGTCGGTAAAACACACATGTATTTGTCACATACATTACACAACCACAACATGTATGTTCACCAAATGAGACAAAAAACATATAAGTAGCACATTTCTATTTGGTTTATATACCAGTACATACTACTAATGAGTATACTATCGTGTAATCGAAAATTATGGTCCAATTTTATCCAATAATTGTATGATGCTGATGATATATCCAATATTTTCACAGGAGAAGGACATAGACCGGTGTATCGGGGTGGACGTGGACTATCTCTCTACCATGGACTTTGACATGGCTCCTACGGACATGGAGTTTCTCATGGCTGTAAGTGTCATACTCACTGGGATTTTTTATCCGGAATTAGACTGGAATTTTTCGGTCATCTTGAGACTTTTGAAGGTTTTTGTAAAAAAAAAAAAGAGTGCAAGGTGTGTCGACATGTCGAATTTTAAGGGATAACAACCTAGTTATACCGATCCTAATGACATGTTCCACCATTATATATACTAGTATCTTTTATCTGTCTGGCTGCCTGCAATCATATACATTTCCATATTTTATTGCATATCACATGTACCTCACTTGAAAAATCCCGGATGTATAATGATACTGATGATGATTCCATATTCTAGCCACGTTCAAAGTGGACTTGCATGTAATGACACGTGAAATGTTGATCAAAACCTGACTAGTTGTAATGGTTAATGAACTTCAATTAATTAAGCAAGACATATGAAAACTGCTTATAAGCTTAATGTTAAAATGAGTCGAGTCAAACTCTTGTTTTTTTAGCGACGTTACCTTGTTCTACTTATATTGGTGGATTTGACGCTACTTTAGACAAATATTTATCAATTCGCTTGAATGATTTTCACCTTTTTTTCACACAACTAATAGCAAGGAGCAACTGCCGCAACAGCGTTCATCGTGGAGTATGTGGAGAGCAGAGACCCACCGCACAAACGGCTTCCTGTGTCGTAATTCTAAACCAAAGCGTCTCGAGAATGGATTAGTTGAGATATTTTTGTGATAAAGGAAATGAAAGGAAGTGCATGTGTAGTAGGACTCTAGGAGGGATCGGAAGAAGCCTGCATGACTTATAAAGAGCCCTCCTAGGCCTCCATTTAACCAAGCTAATACTAATAAAAAAAGTGTAGTAAACAGATGAATTAAAGAACAGCAACAACTAAGAAATACTAACCGTCAATCAGTAGTATAAAACACAAAATGTAAGCTGAGAGATATGTCAACAAAATGTTAAAGACAAGCTTTAAATCAAAACTGTAGTAGGTATATATTGCACTTTAAAAGTTTGCTGCAGTTTTGTCAATGAATGGATAAAACACTACTGATTTCGACTTTATGCAAATAAGAAAATTACATTCAACGCGGCTCGATCAGTAGATCATTAGTGTCAGACGGTATGTTACTGCATCTCGTCACGGTCAAAGATGTGAACTTTTTTGTAACTTCATCACTCACGGTATTCAAAGATAACTAACTCATATAATAACCATTATAACCAACGTTTTCTTGTCCCCTATAGTTGAGAATTACTAGTAGTGTTGGAGAATCATATCAGAGGTGTCACTTACAGTGGGCAATTAAATTCTAACATTCAATTATATACCTTTCTTGCCAATATTCATTAGGTTTGTCAAGTAGACTTTATTATGAAATAAAACTAGAGATGTGTACCAAATCTATGTTTTGATATTGTGTTGATTTCGATTTTAATGTGTGTGTGTGTGTGTGCCAGTGTGTGTGTGTGTGTGTGTGTGTGTGTGTGTGTGTGTGTGTGTGTGTGTTTGAGCGAATGCGTGTATGCATGTACATTGTGGTTGCTTGTAGATGTGCCTGTGCGTGAATGTGTCTGTTTTAATTTTCACGATCCTTTTAACGTAAGAAAGCTAATAATTTACCACACAGTCTCATACCCATCCAATATGCCTGTTTACAAATGCTTGTTGCATGTGTAATGTAGTGCAATGCATCATAAGTCCTCATGGCGGCTACTGGGACTTTGATTCTTGTGACATAGGGGCTGGGAAGAACACTAAAATTTGGTTATAAAACCTCAACTCCGAGATCTTGCGTGAAAGATTTGCTGACCCACTGCTCTTCTTTGTGACGTTTGTATACTAACTCTTAACCTGTGTGATCATACAAAGATGTAGGTAGAATGTCACAAAACTGTTTGTCCTTCCTATGTGCTTCTGTTCGCCATGGACATGGGTTTCCTGAGAAAGCAGGCATTCAGGTTGAAATGATGATAGCTGGAAGCAAAGTAGTACGTTCGCGTAAACTATATCAACTGTTTTCTGAGTTATATAGACATGAAAATGACTCTAGATCGTAAGTAAAATGTTATAAATTGTGTTGTACTGTCTCCTACGACCAGTGGAAAAAATCTGGTCGAAAACGGTCCACAACAAAACGACGCTTCTCCTACATATCTTTACCTGGATATTTTTTATGGATGTTGGCCGATGACGTCATCAAATTAGCATCATCTATACATATTTCATTATGAAAAATATTCTAGATAACATAAGATTCTATTTGTGTAAGCAGTAATATAGCATGAAAAATACATTGTTCGAACCAAAATCATCAATTTTCGGCCAAAATGCCTGTCAACAAACGGTTGCCATGGCAACACAAAAAAATTGATTTTTTGTTAAAACTCTCATAGTGCCAAGCTAATTGTGGATCCAAATAAAGTCAAGCTCAAAGAAAACAGTCTTTCTTCGAAGGGGGTGGGGGTGGGCGGTTTCTACAATCCATTTTTCAGCAAACAAATACACAAGCGTCAAACAAGCCTTCTTTAATGTGTTTTTTATCACATGACCGGACGTTGTGTCCTTTTCTTTGTTTGGTTGGCATGAATGGTCTACCAGCCTGATGGATTGTTGGGCTTGGGTTATTGCCAAAACACAAAGCGAACACAAGATGGGACGGAGAAAGGGTGTTCATTCAACTTGAGTTATTAATAAGTTACCTCATAGTACACAGGGTGCTTATCCGTTATAGTGACGCCTGGTTCGTAGAGGCAGAAAAGACACAGCGAAACGGCTGAGGGGAAAAAATCTCACAAACAGCAAGCAAAACGTGATTACTATCAAATCTCTTGCTGGACTGAAAAGGTAACTTGGCTTGTAATGTTTTAGTGCTACATATTTTTTACATCATTGTCATGGGTGTGTTCGCAGGTTTACAGTATTTTAATGGCTTTAATAAAATCAATGAAATCGCAGTAATATACTGCCGTTTCTAAGAAACATCCAGTTTCTTTCACGTGATATATCTTTCTCTTCCTCCTTCACTATGTAACCACTGTACACAAGATGTGGACTTTTGATCTCCATGATCTCTGGCTGCAGTGGGTGGACTTCACGAAGGTTTTACATCATCAAACAAAAGCAACACAGCACAGGATACAAACCTTCATTAACACTTGTCTGAGAAGGATCTTTAAAATCAAGTGGTCAGACAGGATCAGCAACCTGGAGCTGTGGGACAGAGCAGGACAAAAACCAGTGGTCAGTCAGATCCTCAAGAGAAAGTGGTCCTGGATCGGCCACACCCTCCGGAAGCCACCATCCAGTATTACACACCAGGCTCTGACTTGGAACCCACAGAGTAAAAGGAAGAGAGGGAGGCCAAGGAATAGCTGGAGGAGAGATACGGAGGAGGAGATGAAAAGTATCTGCAACAACTGGCAGGACCTGAAGAAGAAGGCCCAGAGGCGGGTGCAGTGGAGGACTATCATCAGTGGCCTATGCTCCGCCAGGGGCGAAGGGCCCAAGTAAGTAAGTAAATCAAAGAACTGTTGAACAGACATCGACCAAGCTCTACCCTGGGGGCCAGACAGGATCGGGTAGCTGGCAAGTTTTGTTCGGGGGATCCAAGGCAGGCAGCCCGCTGATATCACATTAGTGCTCCGGGGAGTTTTAGCCCCAAAGGAGTTATCGCTGATCTCCTTCAGGCTTAAACTTCCCCGAGGGCTGACTGCCTTGTGCCACGGAATAAACAGTCCTAGCTGCCTGATCCCGGCTCTCCCCCAGGGTAGCCAAGGTCCTGCCTCCCGCTTGTTGACATATTACAAGGGAGAGTATCAACTTCATCGGTTACCTTCGCCCACATCCCCGAGTAAAGGAAACACGTGTTTAATTTTCCCGGAAAAAACTTCGTCGATATAATAGCGCCATCTGCAAAATTTACAACAACACCGGATGTGAGAATTCGAAAAAGTTATGCCAAAGGATTTAAACGTACCAGTCACTAAATGGTGACAATCTGTCTTTCATGTTTCAGTTGTACTTATATGTTCCGACGTGTATGTCTACTTTTCTCTCTGTAAGTTGTTTTTATTTCCATGTATGTATATGTGAAACTGGGCCCTATCGAAAACCAGTGTATTGGCACTGAATAGGCTACCCAGGTGTTTCAAAATAAACAAACAAACAAACAAACAAGTGTTTCAGTAGTCATCATCATCTCGCGTGGGTTGCCTGAGCAAAGTCCATTCTCTCTTTCCAGATGTTTCTTTGCCTTATAGCTTACTTCAAATCATCGACCTGCAACCTCAAATCTCGAGCAAGTGGGTCTATGTACAGTATGTCAGTCGGGGTCGCCCAGCATGTTTTTCTTCAAGTAACTAAGAGTTACCAACCTAGGATTGACGTGTTCAAAATTTCGTATTTTTCCCAGAACTATCGAAGAGTGGAATTTGTTATCAGGATGCAAGGGGTTCCTCCTACCCATGATTGTCACCGCCACAAAGGCCTGTCACTGCCACTAGCCGCAACTAAAGGTACTCATTCACACCTGAGTTAAGTGTAAAGTGCCTTTGTTCGGAAGAGGTCTTATAGCTGAACATCTATACGATACATATGAGTTGGTCTTATTTTTGCTGACTCGCAGCTGAACATGTGTATGTGAGGGGGTGTGATGCTTGGTGCAGGTGGGGGGGGTGTTTCGGAGAAAAGATGACGTGATTTCCTGTCGACCGAGTTTATATGCCACCGATCGGGCGCTGGGACCAGTCGGGGCTGAGTTGGGCACGGCACAGGTGTGGGAAGTCCTGATTAGGTAGGTGTACACTCATCTTTAAGGAGGAGTATTTTCTTGTAGCTGTATACTCGGGAGCTCGACCAAAGTAATAAGTAAGTGTGTACTCATTGAGGAGCCTGTAGTTTATTCTGAGCTCTAAACGCCGCCATTTATATTCTCCAAGCAAAGGGTCGCGAAGATTAGTAGCGGCCGGGATTTTTACCCCCTGAAGCTAAAGCTAAAGCTAAGGGCACAACCCGCCGTACGTGCAATTTGTCCGTATTTTTTTTGGGGGGGGGGGGAGGCCACGTCTGCCACGTGGGGAACGACTGGCAAGAGCAGGGAGGGAGTTCGTCAACAAGGCTAACTTTTGCCTGCACGTAAAGTTATACGGCGTGTCTGCATGCTCCCAAATCCGTTGGATTCCCTACGAGTTCGTACGCGGAGGCGGTACTTACAACTTACGGATCCCAAAAGATTGCCCACGTTTTGGCACGTAGACATGCACGTACGGCGGGTTGTGCCCTTAGCTTAACTGGCGCCGGCAAGCACCGCCTACGTACGAACTCGTAGGGAATTCTACGGATTTGGGAGCACGCAGACACGCCGTAGAACTCTACTTGCATGTCGAACTTTCTCTGCCATCGGGTTACGGATCCGCCCCTGCACGGGCCAGTACGGGCGACGCGCGTGCCTGTGCAGTGATTAAGGACATTGTACTAGGGGGGGACATTAGTACAAACTTTTTGAAATACGCATTCTAAAATATGGAGATGATCTATATAAACACAGAAATCACAAAAATTAGGCAATTGTAAAACTCTAACCCCCCTGTACATACCCCCTGAAGTTTGGATACCCCCCTCGCCATGTACTTGTGTGACGTTGCTAAGGTCTGCAAGCCCTGACTGCATTACTTCAGTTCTTTTTGCAGATTTTGTGTAATTAAATGATACATTACACTCCAAGATACCTTTCTATCAGGTTTTGGCTTAATATTCTTGGTTGCCATGGCAACAAGGCAGCAAGTATTGGGGCGAATTTCCATTATTTGGCCAAAAACAGGGAAATTACGGTAGGGCAGTAATTTGACAAGTGCTGAGAATAACAAAGAGTACCCAAATCAACCACAGAGTGTCTTTAGCTTCACAAGAATAGTTGTAAAATTTTCAGAAACTCGATGCCAAGGAATTGGGCAACTTCAAAAAGAAACATTTTTTCAAGGTTACAAAAACGCAGTTTTTTTGCCAAGCTTAAAACCAGTGTTTTTGTATATGTGTCGAGAAGTATGGACAGAAAAGCAACAGTTGACTGTTCTCTCTACTACTAAGCTCTTTTGTACATGTAAATACTATATCCAAGACTCGAAATACTTTTTCTGCATACCTGCACTGTTGCAGGTAACATTGAAAATAGCCTGCACCAGACAAATTTTACCTGTACCACTCTGAATTTTGGAAGTATAGTTCATACTAAAATTGTTCAGGAACCATTGCTATTTTTTCTTTTTTACAGAATATTACTTAATATATGTGGTAGTGGTAACATTCAATGCAGCTAATAACAATCCACGTACACCTACATCATATAACGTTTATGTATAAAAACCTAGTATTTGGGACCAGTGCATGTTAGGTGCAGGTAGACATCAAAAATACCTGCCAGCTCCAATTTTACCTGCATTACCCTGTATATACCCATTACATGGACCAGTGCAGGTTAGGTGCAGGTAGACACCAGACATACCTGCACAGCTCCAATTTTACCTGCACTAACCTGTATATACCCATTACATGGACCAGTGCAGGTTAGCCGGTGCAGGTAGACACCAGAAATACCTGCACAGCTCCAATTTTACCTGCACTAACCTGTATATACTCAGTACATGGACCAGTGCAGGTTAGGTGCAGGTAGACACCAGAAATACCTGCACAGCTCCAATTTTACCTGCACTAACCTGTATATACCCATTACATGGACCAGTGCAGGTTAGCCGGTGCAGGTAGACACCAGAAATACCTGCACAGCTCCAATTTTACCTGCACTACCCTGCATAAGCAGGTAGTATTTCGAGCCCTGATATCTGTCATTGCAAGCAAGATGCCTGCGATACTGAATTTCAACAATGTTTTATTGGTACATCTATTTACAACGGAATCAAAAGAACCATAGTCAAATTTATAGTCATTGATGGTGTCAATGGCGTGCAACATTGTTCAAGTACAATTTTAGGTTGACTGCAGATGGAGTTTTCGTGTTATCGGTAGTGACAGTGCTCAGTGTTCTTGAGTTGGGCCAGCTTTACACTTACAATATATCAACTTCTGCTGTTGATGTGAAAGATCCATGTTGGGTTTTCAGGGTTTGTAGTAGGTATTTGTCTCTCTTCCAATCAACAGCAATGTTTGCAATCTCTTTCCCATTGAGTCCTTGCTTCTTAAGCTCCTCTTCATTTCTCTTCCAAGCTATCAGAATCTCTGGTATCCTGCCTCATTTCCTGACTTCTCTACTGTACTGTCTAAACGATCCAGGTTCTCTTCTCTTTTTCAGTACCACTTCAGATTGGTAATTGTGGTTACCACTTGGACAATGGCACTACAGACTTCTTATTTCCTTGTCTGTTAGAACATCTCCTTAGAGATAAACCCAAAGGCTGCATCCTTTACCTCCAGCAACAGTGCTCGAAATACCCACTTGCACACTTGAAAATGCATTTTGGCTGGCGCAACGTAAGTCGTAATTTTAAATCCAGGTAGCGCAGTGGGCAACCTGAAATTTTTCAGTTGGAACACAACTTTCCCCCACCTACATGCATACGTATTTATTTCTTGATAGGATAAAACATAAGTTACATGTAGCTACAGGGGTGCCTAATAGGGGTGAGTAAACGGTACAGAAAATTCAGGTTCATGCAGGTGTGGTTCAGGTCCAGAGGTCCAGACCTGAACCTGGACCTGATTCAGTATGTGAAAACTTGTGATACTCCATTTCGCTACAAAGAAATCTGTTTTGCAGAGTATTTGAGTACCACTGGTGTTTTAAAATCCTACAAGGCTAACTGCCTCTGTGCGATAGAGTGTAAAAATTGGTAGAAATGAATACAGACTATACTATAATATACCTGTAGCCCGTTTTATCCAATTTTGAGTTTGGATCAGTCCATTTTTGCCATGGGGGTGATTTGGAATAGTCCATATTTGCATGGGAAATACATTTGGAGGTTCAGATATCCACAATGATCTCTCCTGAAGTCAAATATTCTGCCAAGGATGCCAAAGTACAATTTCTAAGGCATTAAGCATGTTTGGTAGTATAGCGTTATACTAGTTTAGTACATTGTCAACTTAAAAACTTCAGGGGGCATGTACAGGGGGGTTAGCAATCAAATATTTTCAAAATTTTTACATTTTCATATTCAGATGGACCTTCTCCATATTTCTAGGGGCGTATTTCATAAAAAAATGCATTTTTGCAAAATAGTGTCCCCCCCTAATTGTACGTACGCAGCACGTGTAAGTAGGGCCTGCATGCGGTAACGTGGCAATTTCACAGAGATTGTACGTTGTAAGCAGGTGCAACTCACACACCACTTGCAGACACCGTGCATTAAGTCGTTATGATAAAATGTGCCTAATTTCACCCAAAAGGCATTAGGCACGCAAATGTTTTGACACACTGTTACTTGCCAGATTGCGTCCGACTCGGACTTTAGACTTGTACACACGAAAAGTTGTTGTTCCAGTTTGTACTTGGCTGCATGTAGACATGCACTTGCCTCAGAACTCCAAACTCCTATCTATCGTGTTTTTCAAATCATTATATAGCTTTGTACTGTCTTCGTGCGAATCCATCGTTAGTACATGTGGCCGGTAGAATCTAAGCCTTGGTTGTGCCAGTAAACGTAACTTAGAAAAAAATTCATCCGATTTTTCGTCTAGCTCACTCTATATAAATGTGAATGGGGTCTTAAAACTAGCTTTTACAGTGTGGAGAGCTATTGTGTATTGTGTACCAAAATAATGTCAGCCATGGCTTAATCATAAGACGACTGTCATGTAACATTGAATCTTTAACTTTTAAAACCTTTCTTATGTTGTCAGTTCATTTGTCGTCTTGAACAATGTAAGAATTGAATATATTAAGCACATAGATATTTGGTGAAGCTTAGGTCTGTAGGTTTTGAGTTATAATGTAGCGCATAGCCTGATATTCATATGTATTATACAGAAGAGACTTGGGAGCAATACCAGGCCATATATAGAGCAGTAATGTATATGTATGTAGCTACCCAAGTTGTGGTCACGTACACTTTAGAGTGTGAGTAATGAGGTATAATGGTATTGTGGCGCGGGACCAAAATGTAACTGTGTTAGCGACGTGCTTTAGTTTATTGTAGATAAAATTATGCGCCACCCTTCCGTTGCGTAGGTCAAGCCCTATCTTATCTAGCTCCAATCTTAAGGGGGTGTAAGTAGAGTGCTCCGTCCTCCATTTGCATGATTCATCCTTTTGTTGGTCCTGGCGTGGTGTGGTGTTTTTTCTACGAAACGCATTTAAAGCCACGGCTTCCTGTGTGTATACGTGTGGGCAGTGCTTGTTCAATCTTAGGTGGGCACAAAGGTTACCTTTTAGAAAGAGTACAATCAACTTATAGTTGTGGACAAGTAAGAGTGTGATTAATGATGTATAATGGCATTTTGTCGCGGGATCAAAAGGTAACCGATCCCGAGTAAGCGACATACTTTCTTGTAACTACGAATCAGTATACGTCATTCTTACGTTGCATATATTTCCTAGTCCTATTAAGCCATGGCATAAATTGTTCTAATGGTCTCCTTGAATTGTGATGTTCACTTTGAACTAACTCGCAAATGTCACATGTATACAAGCCTCATTATTTACGACATGCTGAATGGTCACACGAATTATGCAAATTAAGCCCTTAGAGGCTACCAACACACAGTCGAATAAGTACTTTTCATGTCACATCAACTTGCCTGGTACCAAAGACCACCAGACTAAAAATGGTTTCTCAATAATGTCTTGAGCATCTTGATAGCTGATCTTCATGTCTTCATACGTCATGGCCAGGAATTATATAGCGCTGATGGCTTTAAGATAGTAGACAGCTTGAAGAACGTTTGAGAAGAGGGTGAAGGGGAATGTTTGCTGACGAAAGCTCAAATCTTAAGGGGGTGTAAGTAGAGCTCGCCGTCGGACTTTTGTATTCTTTATCATTATACCGGGCATGGTGCGGTGTGGTGTGGTGTGCTTAACGTACCCGCAATTAAAGACATGCGCATGCGCAGGGTTTCCTGTGGGGGGGGGGGGTGTCTGTGTGTGTGTGTGCCGTGTGTGTGTGTGTGTGCGGGGGGGGGGGAGTAAGTTCATAACAACTTTGGCAACAGCTTTGTTGTCAGGTATGGAGGGTTGGCCAATCTGACCAACATTTTCGGAGAAAAGATGACGTGATTTCCTGTTGACTAAGATTTATATACTGCTAGCATGGCGCTAGCTGGGGTAAAATCTTGGTCAAGTAAATTAACGGATCGAACGTTCTAAAACATATGTCCATATGTCCCCGTTTCCAAATAGAGCCATCATTAACGCCAATGAAATCTTTATTCGAACACCTGTAATCCCCACATACTACACAATGCATTTAGTTGTATGATCACTCGAGTAAAGACAAGTATGCACGTTATACCCGCTTTCCACTAGGACGGCGCTCTCATCCCGTTCTCTCTGCGACCTGAAATTTGACATAACGGTCAATGAATTCTATAGAAAAGAAACGAATATTTCTACAATTTCTGTGTTTTGTTGTCTTCTCAGTCACACTTTTACGTTTTGCATGATATACCCAGAAGGTTACACATATCCTATTTAAGCTAAGGGCACAACCCACCGTAGAACTTTACGTGCAGTCAAAACTTTGTATGCCATTGGCTGTGGATTCGCCCCCAGTGCCAGTACGGGCGACGCGCCTGCCCTGCACAGAATAGAAACGTTTTCAGAGATACATGGCGGACGTGGCCTCCCCAAAAAACGTACAGACAAATTGCATCAGCGGGCTGTGCCCTTAGCTTTAGGTCGCAGTGAGAGCGCAGTGCCATCGCCGTCTAGTGGAAAGGGTATGTCCGATTTACACACACCTTTCACGCGAGTCAATTTCAAGTCGCTGCCGGAGACAACTCCAGATCGACACAAATGCGTGTAAATCAGGCAAAATTGTGCTAAATATTTGGTGCAATGTTGTGACCATTCCTGATAGGATTTCAGTTATAATCTCGACAATCTTCAACAATTTAATTCGCCCTATTTGCTGATTGTGCATTGACCTGTACCATAACATGGCCAAAGGGCACGTTTGTTTTGTCACAAGGATCCTAGCAAGATAAAACTCAACTAAAAGTCAACATTTTCGACAAATAAAAATACAGAATGTTTCCCCTTTCTGTTATTTGCCTGTTACGAAAACCTCAGGTTTAGCTGTCGCAAACCTGTAAGTGTTTCTATTTACTGGAAAAGCTGATATTTTGCTTATATTATTGTGCTGTCATCATTAGTTCTAAGCTTTGATCTTTTTTTTAAATGACAGATGATAGAACCGTTCAACGCACCGGAGCAGCAAAACAATACGTTTCCCCTTCGGGTGAAAAATAATTATAGCTTCTGTGGAGACGTCAGGACATATGATATAGTCGTTGTTCCAGATTGTAGCAGTGTCCCCTCATACACTCACATGTAGCGAAAGTCGATCGGACGACGAGTCTGCGAGTTCTAAATTACGAGAAGGCATGTGCCTACGAAGAAATGGCAGAGTTCACCCCTTCCTGTCAGGGTCATGCCTCCTCGTAATTTAGAGCTCGCAGACTCGTCGTCCGATCGAGTTTCGCTGCATGTGAGGGGGCCCGGGGGGTATTAGGGTTTTAAACTTTTGACTCAAAGCTCCCACTTATTTACTGTTACCGAGTCGCAACTATTCTCCTGGCCCTTCTACGTGATAATTCGACGTGGCTGTATACTTTCTAAAAACGTCAAACTAGAATGTATATAATATTATATATATGGAGTGAGTGTTGTTTGAATACGATCTGGTACGAGGACGAAGTTAGATTTCA
This sequence comes from Branchiostoma floridae x Branchiostoma belcheri, assembly GCA_019207045.1. Classification (NCBI taxonomy): domain Eukaryota; kingdom Metazoa; phylum Chordata; class Leptocardii; order Amphioxiformes; family Branchiostomatidae; genus Branchiostoma; species Branchiostoma floridae x Branchiostoma belcheri. Next base: position 6,708,528 of record CM033039.1, on the reverse strand, counting down.
TGTGTGTGTTTGGGTTGCCTTTTACATCTGTATGTCACCTTTGTTTGTAAACAAACAGTGTAAAAAGCATTTCAACGAGCTTAACTAAATTTAGTAGACAAAGTATGCATTCATGTCAAGTATACAATTCGATATGCATTATTTATTTTTCATTTGATTTTTATTAGACTTGCCATGCGTTTAAGATGAGAATTGCCCGAACTGGATGCCAATATTCTGACAGCATGTTTTATGTGACTAATGAGACACATGACGCCGAGAATTCGAAGAAGAGGATTTCGTAATGAATCCTCAACATCGAAATTCTGTGGGAAGATTTCCTGACCCACTGCTCTTCTTTGTTACGTTTGCATACTAGTCGTTATCCGTATGATCATACAACTAAATGCGAAAAAGGGGCCAAAAACTGGTCTGCCCCCGGGTAGAGAAATTCGTTTTGTAGGACGAGGGTACTCCGAAAGCAGAGGTCAGGCTCCGGCTGTCTTTTTAACGTTCTTTTTAGTCATTTTTATCGGGCTTTCTATCTTGTCATGTTTTATGAAGTCCGCCAGCCAAATACAAGATACAATACAAAATAGAAAGCCCGATAAAACGACTAAAAATGTTTAAAAACCAGCCGGAGCCTAACCTCTGCCTGGAGAATAGGACGAGGAGCCTTCTGGGCATGTGCCGTATTTGGCACGATTTCTCCACTAGTCGTGGGTGACAATACAACACAATTCATTACATTCATTTCAATGTTTTCATGTCTATGACTGAGAAATGTTAAGAGAGAGATAAGGGTTAAGCGAACGCACTACTTTGCCCCCAGCTATCATCAGTTCCACCTGAATACCCGTACTGACCCTTCTAACATGCAGGGAAAGCAAAGACTCCTTTGATTAGACGAGAAATGATATGCACGTATAGAAGTGACGTCATATCACCTGATGAACTAATTTTAGCTTCCTGACAGGTAACAAACCTAATACTTTTAGTAGTATTCACTTCTGACCAATCAGAACTACATTCGTGGTCACATGACGCACCTCTGCCTTATTAATCGAGCCCCAGGTAGATTTTGCTTCGCTGCCACGTCGTCTTCTGTTCGCGTCGCATCGGTACGTTCCTTTCCTTTTCTTTAACAAACTGTGCAAGAAAGTGCTTTATGCAACTTTCAACCACGAGCATAAGTTTATATCGTACACAAGTGTACAATTTATGTACAGTTTGCATGTATGCATATATTTCTTTATGGCTCTGGAGATAGAATTTGTTAAAATGAGTGTTCATTGAATAGGATCTAGGACGACGACGAAATTAGGTTGCATGTGTGTGTTGGGATGCCTTTTACATCGGCATGCTACTTTCCTGTTTTAACACACAGTGTAAGAAGCATTTCAACAAGCTTAACTATTAGACTAAGTATGTATTCAAGTCAAGTATACAATTCGATATGCATAGTCGTTTGCATTTGATTTAAGTTGAGTTACCATACGTTGAAAATGAGAATTGCCCGGACAGGATTCCAATATTCCGACTGCGACAAAATTATAACCCACTTAATTGAAGCTTGTTAAATAGCTCTGGACAGGTGTGGTTATCTTTTTAAATATTGTATTTAGACAGGAAAGCTTTATTGTATAATTTTCAAAGCTTCTTGTTCTGGACAAATTGTGTAGCGACAGACAAAATGGTGAGCCCCGCCCCCTTTTTTACCTCAAAACCTACCGGACCACTAGTTCGACATCTTCTCTTATCATTCCGTGACCTTTCCACTCTGGGGACACCATCTCATTTGAATGTATTCTTTTAGATCAATCAGAATCAAGGTTCTGATTACATGACATTTTTACCCGAATTCATTGTTAGTACATGTGGCTGTGTATAATTTGTAGTCTGGGATGTGCCAGTAACTTAGAAAAATGTTCATCCAATTTTTCGTTTAACTCACATAAATGTGACTGGGGTCTGAGAACTAGCTTTTATAATGTAGAGAGCATATTGTGTTTCAAAATGATGTTAGTCTGGGCTAAAGACGACTTTCATGTAACGATTTCAGTTCAGTTGTCGTCTTGAACAGTATAAGGATTCAATATATTAAGCACATAGATTTCAAACGGCTGGAGCTTTGATCTGTAGGTTTTGAGTTTTAATATAGCGCATAGCCTGGCATTCAACCGTATTATACAGAAGGGACTTGGGAGCTATAATACGGCTGGATACCAGGCTATATATAGAGAGTAGTAATGTACATATATGTACATGTAGCCACCCAAGTTGTGGTCACGTACACTTGGAAGTGTGAGTAATGAGGTATAATTATGGTACTTTGGCGCGGGACCAAAATGTAACTGTGTTAGCGACGTGCTTTCTTGTAAAAGAAACAAAGTATGTGCCACCCTTCCGTTAGATAAGTTTTCAAGCCCTACCTTATCTAGCTGCAATCTTAAGGGGGTGTAAGTAGACTGCTCCGTCGGCCATTTGCATGGTTTATTCTTTTGTCGGACCCAGCGTGGTGTGGTGTTTCTTCCACGAGACACAGTTAAAGCCGCGGCTTCCCGCGTGTATATGTGTGGGCAGTGTTAGTTCAATACAAGGTACGTTCAGACTTACCTTTCAGAAAGAGTACAATCAATTTATAGTTGTGGACAGTAAGAGTGTGATGAATGATGTACAATGGCATTTTGGCGCAGGATCAAAAGGTAACAGAGTTAGCGACATGCTTTCTTTTAACTACAAATAAGTATACTTCACTCTTCCGTTGTATTACGTTAACCAGTCCTATTTAGCCGCGGAAAGAATTGTTCTAATGGTCTCGTTGTATCAGAAACGGCCTGGGTAACGAAAAAAGGCACGCAGGCCCTAGCGCTATGGCTTAGGCTGATTTTAGCGATCAATCGTGTCAGATTCATAAAGTGGGAAATTCAGACTTTGTAGATCCTTTATACTAGTGACACCACCACACTATAAACGTCACAAGCACATATTTATAAGACGGAATCGCACCTTTTAAGTCACAGGTGTTCTTTGTGGTCACAGGCAGCTTGCAGACAAGGTGGGTCGATCCGTGCGTGACTCGAATTAGAATCACCTTTCGTTGGGTTGGACGACAGGTTAGTTAAAAGGTCCTCCATCAGGAAACATCTGTTTGATTTTCTGGGGGATTATCGTTGTCAAGGGAATGGCACTGTTCTCAGAACCCGGGACGTAAAAGGAAATGCATGCTCCGAATTGGTTCTCACTTACAAAATATTTGAGTACATGTCGTAAGTTCTTTTGACTCCGTAAGGCTCTATCCACACAGCCTCTTGTGTTTTATTGCGGAGATTGGCATAATAAATGAAACAAAGATTGAATGAAATCTGTGTTGGTTTCGCCTGCACCTGTCGATAAAATTCTATTGACAAAAGACTGCATATTTATAAATCTCGGAAAAGTGAGCCTCAATAAATCACTACTTTGCAGTATAAAAGCTGTCAAAACTTACAAAAGTTTTGTTCTACTTCATTCTTTATCATAAACTACAAGAATGCACAAGAAACCGAAGCTTTGTTGGAGAGAACAGTGAATAACTATGACTGGTAACGTTTATGAAGGTTAGCCATCGGATCCAGGAACAATATACTCAAATACAATTTAATCTCCACAACTGGACAAAAACAGAGTATTACTTCCAGACGTCTGAGTGACGTCTATCACTCTTCTTCAGCGTCACTAGAATGAACTGGCAGAATTTTCAAATTGTCAATAGAAGGATCAATTGGCATTGAATTGTTCTACTGGTTCATTCTAGTGACGTTGACGAAGAGTGATGGCTGTCACGTCCAGAAGTAATGCTCCTTATTTTCAGTTGTAGAGAATGGACTGTATTTGCATAAGCCTGGTAACCAACAGGATAGTTGTCTGTCTGCCTCACATGGTCTGAGCTGTGCAGTAGTCAAACCAGTCGCCCAACCACCTCATTAAAGCAGCCATGTTTGATTCTACTACACTCCAAGCAGATGCTAGGCTCCGGCTAGTATTTGACCTACTTTTAAATAGTTCCATCCATGGGGCTTTCTGTTTTCTAATATTTTCTTTTTGGCTTGGCAGGTCCACAAAATTATACGTTCAGCTGATGAAATAGACAAAGACAATAAAGCTATGCTTAATCATATATATCTTTAGGCAAACACAGCTTATTGAAGTTGTAATTGCACCTGGATTTTCCTTAACTTTACAATCTTTCGATGCAAAGAATATTGAACTGAAATCCACTGAAATGTGCTTTTCGTTTATGCAGGTTTCTCGGTGAGAATCGCAAGACTACCAAAAGACATCAGCAACCATGTCTCTTCAACAATTCCTAGCGCGTGCGAAGGTGCCAGATGGTAAGTAACTTTCCTATATATGATTGCATTATCTTAATATATGTTTTCCTCCACATAGTTTTTTTGTTGTTGTGAAAAACAAGAGATACAAAGCTTGACCTGCAGTGGTTGAATCGATGTATCAAGTTTTGTAAAATTTTGCTGAAAATGCACCAGCCATATTGTTTTCTGATAAAGAGCTGGATCACATTTTGATGGACGCATGCGTATCGAAAAGCATTATGGGCTAGGCCCTGACATATAAAAGCTCTTGTCTTGACCATTGTCTGATTGTCTCGATTTCCATAACAATGTCAACACGTGTTTTGTTTATGTCACAGGCCCTTTATCTTTAACACGTCACCCACAATGCATTTCGCTGCGCATACGTACTTAGAATCGTGGATCTTCTTTTTTGGAAAGCGACTACGGCCATGTTGACTTGGTTATATATGAATGGCATCCTCTGGAAACCCCTAAACTGATGCAAGCGTACAAATAAAAATGTTCGGCCAGAATAAAAAAGTTGCCAGCATTGATCAAAACCTCTGGATTATGGACCTAACACCCTGCAATGACACCACATGACCCCTAATTGGGATACTAAACAGAGACCTTTTGTTTGCTCTATCCTGTTCTTGCCCTATTTGTTAACTGTCCCTTGAACTGTGCAACTTTTCGATGTTTTCCCCCTTTCTGTCATTAGAAAATGATACTGTGGCACAGAACCAGCCTGATTTGGTCATACCATGATTGCATGAGACAGTTTTTTGATATATATTTTTTGCAACTTACGGCATATATTCGATCAAGTCGCAGCTTCTTTATTCTATTTACAGTACGGTCGGAAAATTTTTTATTTGGAAACGATCGGATATTGGTGCGCGCGTGGATGTCCTTCTTGTAATCAAATCAATAACGCCTAAAGGCAAATAATGCAATTCTTAGATACATCTCTAACCGTGCTGTAAGATAGCAAAAAGCACAGGCACGACACCCTGTTTATATTAACAACAAATGCTATACAGTATAGTTGGAGCCAATAATTGCACAACGGATAACAACAAGCTTCTGTTTATTGCACGGAATTCCAAAATCCCAAACCGTTTGGGTCTAGTTGGATGATTTCGCATTATCGCACGAAATGCGATGACGATCTGTACTACTGTACCATTGGTCATCATGCATGCATCATCTTTGTTCCCCACAAAACCCATTGTAATAAAAGACATGTTTAGAACACAAGGACAAGGTGAAGGTTAAAGAACACATCGGCCGACCCTTTAATCAGACAAGCAGAAATCTGTGTGGTGTTAGGTTAAAAAAAGTGCTGTGCTTCAACCAGCCTGACTAAAATAGCGCTCCTAGCGGCCGGCCCTACAATTGCCGCCGCCGTAGGGGAGGGGGTCATTAACCCCAGCCAGCGAGAGATTGTGCAAACACAGGCTATGCTTCATCCATCATCATTTCACTTATAGACGTGTGTATTGATATCTCGTACGTGTCTATTTTATCTACCAGAGGACATGGAGTTTGGGAAGGAGATCACCGTGACCCACACAGAAGTGGTTCCGGTGTCAGCGGATGTGTACTGGTCCGGCTTCGATGACTACTTCCATCTGCAAGCCTTTGTGGGCATGCACGATAACATGACGACCATCAAAGGTAACAGAGAACACTTAGCTCGGCCTTTTTTTTTTAATGAAAACATTTGCTGCACAAGGTTGATAAAAGAAAGCCGCCACTTTCGACTAAATATTTACCCGTGTAGGCATGACAGAATCCATAGTTATATACTCAGAGCTAGGGCTGGGTACCGGTACAGAAAATTCAGGTCCAGGTCCGGTTCAGGTCCAAAGGATCAGGTCCAGGTCCGGACCTGAACCTGGACCTGATTCAGTATGACTCATGCCAATGGTCCATTTTACTGCAAAGAAATCTGTTTGGTGGAGTATTAGACTTACAGTGGCGTTTTAAAACCCAACAACACTAACTGAACCTGTAAGATTGCCTGTAAAACTTGGTAGTAATGACTATAAACTCTACTCTACTTCACTCTTGTTATTTTCTTCCACCTGCAAGCACCAAAACGTGTGAATGCCTGATCAAATAATCTGTTTATTTTCTAATCGGTCCAACATCCGGTCCACCTAATTTTTTCAGGTCCGGTTTTTCTGGACCGGTCCAATAAGAAAAACCGGTTTTGTACCGGTACGCTGTACCGATACCCAGCCCTACTCAGAGCTTTGTTTCAAACACATGAAAACACTCACTATAACTTTTCAGTCGATCTAGCCGACCGTTATCAAGTTCAGGAGATGTTTACTTTACTGTGCTGACTTTCCGGAAACCGAAAGTATGATGACATTCAACTTCATTGTCGTTCTTCGCTGTCTTCTACGTATACGTGTCATCTACGCTGCCTCATACGTATATATCTTTAGATGTCAGAACTCCCACCATGCATAAATAGACAAATATATCAATGACTGCTCAGCTATTAGAAAAAAAATACCGAAACTAATGATTAGCCTACTCCACTGTAATACTATATCAATGAATTATGTTAGCCCTTATTGTCATGTTAACTATAGGTTGTTAAGCTTTATCCTATACCTCTATTTCACACTTTATGTGATCGTCGTTGTTATACATTGTACCATGTACAATTGTCGTGCAATAAAGTTCTTCTTCTTACATGAACTACAGGAGACGGAGGGGTGGGGACTGTGATCGAGTTTGACTTCTTAGGCGGAAGGACCCAGGAGGAGCTTGTCCAGAAGGATGAAGCCACTAAGACTTGGGCCATCGCCATGCTGGGGAGCAACCCTCTCTTCACCTCCTATTTAGCCACCGTCAAGGTAAAATAAGCCTTTTCACAGTTACAAGTTACCAAGGAATTCTGGGTAATATGTCTAAGTTGAAAGCCCCCAGACGTAAACAGTCCCAGACGTAAACTTCCCTCTTCTTAAAACATGTGAAGACGAACTTACAGAGTTCTTCTATCAAATCATAGTTAACTGATGTCATTATATATTTGAAAAAGTCTTCTTTTGTTAGTTGTGCATATTTCTGTTTTGCAAGCGAAGTACTATTAACAAAGGTATTGCGTATATCTTTATAAAGTGAGCATTCTAGAAGAAAGTGCGCTTCATCTTCTATATACCTATAGTTCTTATCACAAAACAGTGATGATTAACAGTCATAGTTTCATGAACTATATCACTTGGTGACCTGTGAGTAGGTGAAGCGCATTCAGTATGTCACTAGGTCGAGCTCATGGAAGTTTTCTCTGTGTGAAATTATAGCGTCAGTAATTGAACTCCAAGGATCGCGAGGGACGCCACGGATGAGACTAAATTGCAACTCGGTTTATTGGCGTGTACCTTAACTCAGAACAAGATGGCGGAACACATCCGGGACTTGATGATGTCATAACTCATTGACATAACGGCGGCGTCCTAACTTACGGTGCTAGTGGCGAGAGTTAACTAATCCATTCAGAAAAGTTTCTCAACATTTTGAAGTAGGTTAACTAAAACCAATTACGAAATTTATATAATTCTGAAATGGCAAATGTAGCAAATTCCGAGATGTCGCTACCGTTATAAAATACCCGATGATCTATCTAACTGTGTTTACATGAAAGGTGGATGAGGACACAAGCGAGACTGCAAAAGTTACCATGAGCATCAAGGGCATATTCGCCCTCAAGGACTACAACAAGAGGAAGGCCCAAATTGCCTTCACGAGGTACATGCTGAGGAACCGCATCAATGAGGTATGGTACGAAAAAAGTAGTCTCCGAGCAGACCTTACGGTGCCTAAAGAGATAGTATCAAAGCTGGCAAAGGAGTATAGTCGGCCAAAGGGAGTCAAACGGGCACCTGGTGCCGCTATACTAAGTCCCTTGCCAGCTTTGATATTTTTCTAAGGCACCGCAGAGTCTGCTTGGAGACTATACTAAGTCCCTGGTCAGCTTTGATACTATTTCTAAGGCACCTATACTAAGTCCCTGGCCAGCTTTGATTGATACTATTTCTAAGGCACCTATACTAAGTCCCTTGCCTGCTTTGATACTATTTCTAAGGCACCGTAGGGTCTGCTTGGAGACTACCAAAACGGTTATTAGACGTAGCTTTAGAATAGATATCATTTCCATTCTAATGAATCTATAAATCTCATTTTTCTTCTTTGTTGAGTATACAATTATGTACACCGTTGCTTTTATTTGTTTGCTTTGATTTGTCTTCGGACATGAACTTGCAATAAAATTATTCAACACCTGACTTAAGTTAGGTTATAAAACTAATTTCAGGGGCGATACGAAAAACACGTCTTGTCATGTGTTCTTTGATGTCTTGTGAACATTTGACCTCCTTCGTTTGCTTAGCGCCCCTCATTTATGCCGAAAATATTCACGATAAAGGAAGTGTCTACACGCATAGGGAATGCATGCGTAGGGTCTGCATGGGTTTAGTGAGTGTCATATTGTTTCACAAACAAATGTTGCGTAAATCACCACAAGTGGAATTCCTCCAAATATCGGCTGATTATATATTTACATTTTATGATACATTATCTATTGGAAATAACAATCCATTCTGCAGTGGAATACCCCTTTGAATAATGTGTACTTGCAGGTTATGGCCGTCATTGCGGACACGAAGGGCGACGTGTTGCACTTCGACTTTGATGTCGACTGCTCCTTTAAGAAGCTGTGGGAGACCGTGAGTGACTGGGGGAACGTCTCCTGGGTGATGAACGCGACCGACGTGAAGGTTGTACCCGACTACCAAACCAACGACCTGCGACGACGAATTTTCTTCGGGCCACATTTTACGGATCAGCGCCTTGTGCAGACGATCACCCATACGGCCTATCATCCAGCCAGTTTGACTTACGAGTTTGGCAAGAATGACGTCATGGGTGTGCTGCATTACCGTGGCAAGGTAAGCAAAAACAACAACAAAAATTGAATCATAAGTTCTGAACAAACTGTCTTTGTACCATGTGTGATGGAATAAGGAAAAGCTATCGAGGTTGCGCTATCCCAAATGTGCTATATCCCAAAAGTCGCTTTTGGGATAGAAGCACATCTGTGATGCAGGCCTATCCCAAACGCATCAAATCAGTGCGTATCTCGTATATCCGAAATGCGCTCCTCTGGTGTCATCAATCATGCTGATTGACAGGACCGCTAGCTGTGAATGTTTTCAGTTGTCCATGTCATACTTAATGGTCTACATGGGCGTCAGGCATGGTAACGCTTCACGGTAATTTGTGAGTGTTAACGCTTAACGTTGATGATTTGGAAAGAGCCTGTTCAGAATCTATAAAGCTCGTAGCCCTTCTCGCTACGCCTCAGGAGCATGCAAACCCTCATACATGAAATTCATTTTGCGCCCATAGCTGGAGCTGATCAAGTTAAATGAGAGGAAGACCAAGGTCAAGTACACCCCCTACTTCACTCCTCAACCCGGAGCAACCCCCAAAACTACCATCAAGGCACTGATGGAACCCCGCTTCAAGTGGATTCAGGCAACGTTTGTTGAAAAGTATGCGAATTCTTGTGTTTCCCTTTATGAAATGTTGCAAAGTTTCTTCTCGTGTTCATATTTAGTAGCCTGGGCCATATTCGTTTGTGTGTGTGTGTGTGTGTGTGTGTGTGTGTGTGTGTGTGTGTGTGTGTGTTTGTGTGTGTGTGTGTGTGTGTGTGTGTGTGTGTGTGTCTATGTGTTTGTATGTATGTGCAGTGCAGTAATATTTCTATTTCACTTGTTTAGCTGTTTGTTTGTCCATTTCCATGCCTGTTTCTTGTTATTTCCAAGGCCGAAAGGCCACACTGGACATTTGTGTGTGTGTGTTTGTCTGCGTTTGTATGTCTGTGTGTGTAATTTGTGTGTTTGTATGTATGTGTAGTAGTATTTCTGTTTCACTTGTATAGCTGCATGTTTGTTCATTTTCATTCCTGATTCTTTTTTTTTTATTTCCAAGGCCAAAATGCCGCCCTGGACATGCTCAGAAGAAGTCCATGAAAACAAGCGCCATTGTGACCAAGCTGGTTGATGACTGCATCTTACCTGAAGGTAAAGGGCCTTGTTGGTGTTGTTTTTGTAGTTGTAGAACCTAATCTTTAAAAAAACCTCCGAATTGAGACTCATTTGAGGTCTTCTCCTTCAACAAATTACCCACAGTGCATCTCTCTCCGCATGCGCATCCACATACCTCACAAAAAGTAAAGATATATAGATAGTTTCTCTTTTAAGATATGTGTTCAAATGCAATTAATCTCCGTAAATCAATAAGACTCCATCTTGAATAGACGTCTAAGCCTTATATGCACTTCACAGATTTATAAGGATCTAAGACCCACTTTCTACCAAAAACCAACTGCGCTGCGCTCTCACTGCAACGGGTTTGGGTTACCTTGGATTTCATTCATACTGTATATATCATGCAAAATGAAAAAAAAATTGCGACAGAAAAGACAGCAAAACACAAATAGCGCAAATAGATTCTTCTTTTTTTTTTTACTATGTCTTGTCAATTTTAAATCACAGAGAGACAGCGGTGAGTGTGCCGTCCTTGTGGAAGTGGGAGGTGGGGTATAAGAAAACAGTAATGTTCCTTTGCTCGACAACTCTATTGGTATTGTCCAACTAAAAATGCATTGATGATCAAAACTCATTATTTGCTTACTTCAGGATTCCTAGCAGAGGGGGCCGAGGTGTTCCTGGAACACACGGAGGAGGTGCCGGTGTCTGCCGAGGACTACTGGTCCGGGTTCCAGGACTTCGTGCAGCTGCAGCTCTATCTGGAAGGGCACGAGGGCGTGAAAGTGATGAAAGGCAAGTGTCTCGGTTGTATTCTTCGTTTTTCAAGCAACTTTAAGGTTGTGATTAAGTAATGGGTACAAGTTGTGGCGTCGTGTGTTCCGACGTAACTGGTAGTGTTGGGCTCAAAACCTAGAGGTCCCAAGTTTGATACTCGCCGTCCCCCGACGGTGTGCCCTTTCTCACTTCACCCAGGTCTAAAAATGGGTACCTGACTTTGACTGGGAAAGTAAAAGACTTCCACGATGCTTCCTTAACCTTTGGTGCTTGTAGTTGAACAAAAAAACTTTACTCATATTCGAAGAACTGAGCTTATAGTCGTTGTTTGTATGAAGTCCAGGAAGATATTAGTGGCGTACCGCCTAGGGCACGTCACTAATGGATTTTCAAATAAAGTCTCATAGTCGAAGCGTCGTCATGCTGAAAGCCCTACAGACTAGTTTTGCCCGTGTGCAGTCCTGCAATATCTTTTTTTCAAGACGCTAATATGACTCATTGAGTGATGAATCCTTCTCTTTTCCCCAGGCTGTGGTGATGTGGGCACGGTTGTCTCCTTCTACTACGACCCGACGGACCTGGCCGAGGGGCAGCGGGAGATGAAACTGGTGGAGAAGGACGATTCCACTAAGACCTGGAGGGTCCAGGAGACAGAGAAGAATGACCTGTACAAGAGCTACGAGATGACCATCAAGGTACATATTGGACTGGTAGGAAAAGAGTATGATAGTCATTGATTTGACTATTTAGTTCATAGAATCTGTCTTCGTAATGACAAACCGTAAGACTGACACAGATTTAGTGAATACTATTTGAAACGTCAGACCGTTTCCAAAATCATATCCAGTTGCTTAAGTAACTTCTTTTTGGCATATCTTATTACCTGGATGTCTAACCTTCGTTGACTTGACACAGATTTATATTTTGATCTTGAAAGTTCATCCTGTTATTCTACAGAAAGGTTGTCCCGAATGTTATGTCACACTGTAGACAGTATGTGACAGATGTGTCCAGTGTCAAAGTCATGGTCATGACATGCGCACTGTTGGTTAATCCCTACAGTATAGATCATGGCTGACAGCTACTTGCAATGTACGTTCGCTTAACCGCAACTTGATTTTCCGTCAGGTTTCTGGAACCACCACCGCAAGCGTGACCATATCTGCTCGCTTCGTCTCGGCCATCAAGGATGCAGAGGACCGCCGTGACGACATCGCATACCACAAGGTTTGTAGTGCTACAGGGCATCTGCAGGCACGTGACTCTGACTTCACCTATCGTCTGGCACTTCATGTTTTAACCCCTTAAACCGGATATATCCGGCACACCTATACATTTCCTGTGTGCCGCGCCCGGATATATCCTGGATAGCGTATTCTCTTGAAGTAGCAGCTCTGTGCGCTAGCCTGACTAAAATCGCGCCCCTAGTGGCCGGCCCTTCGATTGCCGCCGCCGGGGAGGGGGGAATTACCCGATTACAGTGTCAATAGCGCAAATTCCCGCCAATAGAAAGAAAAAACACTGTAATCCAACTTATTCCGTTTCACAACTTGTGCGTTCCTCTACCATTCAGCGCAATTTCTACCTCGACGCTGTCGAAAGAAAAATAATTGTGGCCTTTTCAAATACTGTGACGTACTACTTTATAACCGAACTACTATTGGACCGGGTCGCGGATAGATACTGTGTTCTGACATGCATGGGAGGGCTAAGCAATAACTTAAAATGTACGTAAAACGTAATCTCAAAGCAGATGCTACATTGCCATAAAATAGTATCATTGCTGGGCAAGGATTATAACCGGCCAAAGGTAGTCAAACGGGCACCTGTCGCATACACACTTTTAGGCCGGCTTCACTCCTCTGCCAGCTTTTCATACTACCTTATTCTACCGTAGGATCTGCTTGGAGATTACATAAAACGAGGTTTTATAAAGAATCTATTGCTATGAGCAATGACAAGATGGCGTGTTTTGTTTAGGTTCACCTTCTTAGGGCTACTATTCGAGACGTGCTAAACTTCGTGGTGGCCGAGAAACTTGGCCGGAAGCATGAGGTCGACCAGGAAGTGGACATTTCTCGCGACAAACTGTGGGGCATTATGGGTAACTTCAATGACGTCACCTGGATCCCAAATGCAAGCTGTGAGTCATCAGAATTTTTTTTCACATATAGATATTCACAAAATTAAAATAAGATCCATCATCAAGATGATTCTAAAGCTTACTGAGCTGATGCACATTCCGTTTTCATTTCTAAGCCAAATTCTGAGCTTGTATATTACTACATACTTTGATATACCGCTTCTGTTTTACGTTATTTCTTATGTTCTATTTCAACCCCATTTGTTATGTTATGTTGTGTTATGTTATTTAACAATGTAGTTAATAGTACTTGCGTTATCCTTTTTTACTAGATTGATTGCCAATGTTTGCTTGTTTGTTTATTTATTTTGCACAAACAAAATGATAATAAATACAGAAAAGAATAAAACATAAAACATGTGCAGGAGGAGGGGAACACCTGAACGATTTATGCTGCTCCCTCTATGCTTACACAAGATGTATGATCTTGATGTATCATAATTAACAAAGAAAGAACTCACACATATGTTATAATAATACAAAAAGATGTATGATCAGTGAAATCAATAAATAACAAACATAGTTACTAACATGACATAACCTTTTTTTCAAAGGTGATAATACATACTTGTTCCATGTCCATTCTAGACGCCAAGGTTAATGGCGACACTAGGGATATCACTTTCCCGAACGACCCTACTGGTAAGTGTTTTGACGGAGACCGGTGCCTCCACGTCCGCCAGATCTGGTACGACTCCAGCGATTGCCTCGTGGTGTTTGAGTACACCGGCGCCATGCTGAAAACAAAGTTCTACAGGGAGAAGGTAAAACTTAACACACATCTCATCTTTAGGGAATCTGCCACTCATTCAACTGCCTCTTAACAATGGTTTCCTATACAAAAAAATAGGAGAAAGCAACTGTTAATAACTCAACTTTCTGACGTTACTGGCCCACAAACATACCCTCATATGCTAGTCCGTCATCTCAGCTGTCCAAAAAGACACATGTCGCCATAAATCTTCTGCGGATCGCTAGTGTTGGGGCGAAAGACCGAGCATACAAGGCAATCGTCAGACCTTTATTAGAATACAGTGCCACGGTATGGGACCCTCACACTGGTGAACAGGTGAGTAGGGTGGATGCCGTGCAACGTAGAGCTGCCAGGTATGTTCTTAACAAATACTAACGCACAGCCTCTGTAACAGCAATGCTCCAAGACTTGGGATGGCAGCCACTTTCCCAACGCCGCAAAATGGCCAGGTTGACTACCATGTTCAAAATACTGCATAATACCATTTCTGTTCCCCACACCTCTTGTCTTGTCCCAGCAGCTCGATGCTCCCGCCGCACAAATCATGATTTTAAGCTGCAGACCATCGTGAGTAAGAACAACTATTACAGGCTCTCGTTCTTCCCTCGTACCATCAAAGAGTGGAATGAACTTGAGCCTTGTGTGGCGGAGGCGGAGTCCCTCTCCCAGTTCAAAGCTGAGCTGGGACGGACTCCGCTGCATTGAGCTGTCCCCTGTCCTTTGTACATATGTAAATAGGTGTAAATAACAACTCCAAACTTCACTTGTCCCGTCCTTTTGCACGTCTGCGTCTTTCCCCATTCATCCCTTTGTCTGCGCAGCTGCTAATAATCCGTTTTTCAGCGGGCTCAGCAGTACGAAAGATGAATCTTAACGGCACGGACTTCTGGGAAACTAAAAAAAAACAAATGACCCTTGACCTCAAAACAGCACCACAGCCCAGTGAGGAGGCCATGTGTTAGGACAACAAAAGTCCCAACTTTATATCCCCTGATAACCACAAAAACTCAGCTTTTCGGCCCAAACCAAATAGTGAAATATACACAAATAACGACTATTCTCTTTATGTCTTCTGTAGTTTGGTATCTTTAATATCATACTTTTCGCTCCCGAAAGCTGCTCGGTCGGGTATCCAGTATCCTTTTACACCATTTAGGTGTTAAACCCTGTTACTCTGCAATATTCACATAACTGTGGACGCACTAAATCCCTGGAGGTAACCGACATAGATTAGGAAATATAACTAAACGACATGATACTTAACAAGTATATTCCATGTTGGATTGAAGGTCAAAATTTGACATATACTGCACATATGCAATTAAAACCTCGGGCCCGCTTATGGAAATTTAACATACATTCGCATAATTCCACCAGGTGGCATAATACCGCCACCTCAAAAAACGTTGTTTTACAGGCCTTCTCAAGATTGTCTTCAACACCCAAGTATCTGAATTGCATTACGTTTAAGATATTTAACATTCGGTGTTCAAGACAATCTTGGGAAGACCTCTATACTGAAGTTTTTTAAGGTGGCGGTATTATGGCACCCGGTGGAATTATGATAGTCGATGTTACATATAAAATCCCTTTTCAGATCCAACTGTTCTCCGTCGGCCCGAACAAGACCCGAGTGACGTACGAATGCACCTTCTTACCGATCAAGGCTGAACCCGCGGAAACGTTCGACAAGTGGTTCGTCCCCGCCATCTCTAACCGAGTCACGTACCTGATGGTAGGAAGCGCAATCCACTCTCAAACTTCTGCGAAATTTCTAACCGTTTACTTTGAACTTTTGGAGCGAACAAGGAGGTTGGAGCAAACGAACGAAGCTGAAGCTCACCGATAAACCCTTTCACAGAGGTTACTACGCACGCGCGGGTGAGAGGAACTCTGGGTAATATGTCAAAGTTGAAGGCCCCTAGAAAATCAACATTCCGCCATTTCGCAGGCGCCATTACGTTCCGGACATTGTTACACAAAGCGAGACAATGGTAGAGAGGAAACTGTTCTCATCTGACGGCCTCCAACTTTGGCTGCATATTACCCACTGCATGTTCCTTTCACCCACGCGTACGTCATAACAAGTGTGAAAAGGCTTAGATATAACAATAGAATACTTGTTATTATGATTGTAACTTTTCTTACCAATTTCTACATTGAATTACTAACAGGAAATGCACAAAAAGAAACTGATTTTGCCAAGAACAATATTTTTGCGCATTGCCAAAAATTTTACATGACACAAAAAGGTTCATTAACGCAATAATTCAGGGAATGAATCCTGTTGCATAAATTATGTTAAGTTTTTTGGTGACGCCTCATGGGCGAGGCCGAATGATATTAGTATTGTGTGCGAGTAGATTGACAAAAGGCAATTTACTGGGAAGGAACATCCTTAGTGTGTTTTCTCAAAAATGTTGCATTTCTTGGAACTATCCTTTTTCAGGAAAGTTGATGCCGACTTCATAAACGCATAACGTTTTGTGGTATTGCACATGCACATGTACATGTAAATAGCCCATATATTAACCTATATATCATGCACTGATTCCGACCAGAAAATGTTCGAGGACGAAGCTGATGAAGAGGACATGAGCCCGAGTACCTGTGAACCGCCATCGGGGCCTCCGGCCTTCCCCAAGGGCGCGTACTCCACCGTGGCCCAGGGCAGGGTCACTGCGCCAGTCCAGGAGGTGTGGAAGGTCTTCAAGCCGTTTGGAAAGGTAGATCCCTCAACTTCTTCTTCTTTTTATACTGCTAAACCACTACATCAGGGATTACTAGCAGGGCGCAGGTGTCTGTAACAATTGATCGTAACAAATTAACATGTGATAGTCACTAAGGAACACAAACAACTGATTTTGGGGTGCAAGGGGGTAAATGGTAGGTATTATTATCATTCATACAAGTTAGTATGTTTCCAGTAACGTTGGCCTGTGTATTTATAGGGAAATGTCAACATAACATCATAAGTTACGAATGGCTCTGGTAGATGTGTTGTTGGGTTTCGGATACATAAACTACAGGTTTCACAAAACCCCTCAGTGACAGTTTTTGGATGACATAATAACTGGAAATTAAGTTATGAAGTGACTTGTTACTGTATGCATTTTGATATCTAGACGTGTAAACCTTTGAATATTGAATACTGAGTCCTAAACGTAAAGGAATCCCTGCCTCATTTCTGACTACAAATACTTATAATTAGATCACTCCATTTACTTTCATTTCATCTGTTTCATGACAAGCCATGTCTGGAGTATTGGAAGATCTATGAAAGCATGAAGATTGAGGCACCCGGGAAGGACGTAGTGGGCTGTGTGAGGAGTTTCGTGACGTCAAAAACTGGATCTCACATCAAGGAGCGCCTGGAGTGGAGGGACGATATCAATCATGTGGAGGTCAGGCATGCTTTATCCAGCTTTGATGTTATAGAACAACCACTACTACTTCTCCTCCTCCTACTACTACTACTACTACTACTACTAGAGTAACTGCTACTACTACTACCATTACTAGTACCACTACTACTACTGCTACTACTACTACTACTTCTACTACTACTACTACTACTACTTTAATTACTACTACCACTACTACTGCTACTGCTGCTGCTATTATACTGTCAGTCTATACAGACTATGACTGTGTGCAAAGGAACTACACGACAATGAAGACTACAGTTCTCATAAATGTACAATATTGTGTGCAGGTGTTGACATAGAATAAATAAGTACCTTACAGGAAAAGGAATTATCTAAAGGTCTTTTTAATGGTGCAAACTCAGTACGTTCAGCATTTTTCACATTAAATAATCTGCGAAATGTTTGATATTTTTACATATGACTGCAGATCTACAGTTTGCTGTCCATGACTCCTCCCCCACCTGTTACCATGACTAACGTCTACACCACCATCACCATGACTGCAGGTACGAATTCATTGCCATTGCCATAGCAACAGGCCGGTCACTGTTACCATGACAGCAGAAACGTCACTGTTACCATGAAAGCTGACACATCATTCTTACCATGACAGCAGGCACTCCCTGTTATCATGGCAACAGACACGTCACTGTTACCATGGCAGCTGACACGCCCTAGCTGTCGTCATGGCAGCATGCACTTCATCGTTACCATGGCAACAGATACATCACAGTTACCATGGCAACAAATACACTTTAAGAAATTCTTTCATAACTGAACATAACATGTCCCACCTCTGCTTATTAAGCAAAATGTTGCCAGTCATAGTGTCTGATGCTTTATTGTCCTATTTGTTTTTGACGAATATTTGTCACTTAAGAGTCAGAAATATGCATCATTATAATTGTAACCTACTCTTAAATTGTTAATCACAATGAATACTATTGATTTGAATAATATGCTTTGTGATGTTCGATACAATAGCATTTTTCATTACGTCAACATCACAACAAGTGCTGTCTTTCAACAGTTGGTGAGAAGGAGACTGAAGTGAAGTTCGAGTGCACCTTTGACGTCAGCGTGTCGTTTGCCGTGTCCCGTATCCAAGACAACCAGAAGGGAGCCTACATGGCGTGCATCAACGGACTCCAGCAGCTCTTCCACTCCGAGGTCGGGACGCTAGAGGTCGTTGTTGGGAGTGCCGCTGATCTGGCAAGGACTGACGGCTGGTGTAAGTACCAGAGTTTTATTAGGAAATAGATGCGTTTTTAGAACTAATTTGGCTACTAGAGTCCATTCCAAGACACCGTGCGGATGTTTGTTGCCATTGTTTAGAATTGATTCTAAAGTTTTGTAATCATATGTCTAGGACATTTGATACTTCAGAAATATTTCTAACACTGTTTCAACTTTATAAATATTTCCCAGGTCCTGTAAAACTTTGGAAATATTCATGGTGTAGCATTGGATACTTCTAATGGTTTCTAAATAATGATAACAGCATTCTACCATTATTAACCATTTTCTACCATTCTTTGTAAATGGTTCATCGGACTGGGAAGATAGCAATCCACACATCCTTGCAAAGTATGGTTGGGTGCCATGCAACAATGGCCCACCAGAAAGGATCCACCAGTGCCCAGCAGTGAAATCTAAAAATATACAGATGCAACAGTAGGGCTTACTTTTATGGGGGCAATAAACTAATTTTACCATTTGGCAAAGCAGTTACTTTCAAAATGTTTCTAAAATATCCAAAGGAATTCAAATAGATGCGTATTTTCTTAGTCAATTTTTTGGAAAGAATGTAATTATTGTGGATCAGATATTCTTTTATTTAAAACAATTCAGACTAATTACAAAAATCACCTAAAAACCCTCATGGTGACTTGGAATGGACTCTATCTACTCTCTATTAGGTGATTTGCACAGTGTCGATCTTTAGTTTCGTCACTACATACAGTATGGTTTCAATACTTCTGATTTCTTAAAGACTTTAGCATGAAAATAAACGAGGCATGACAGTAATAATCGAGGCCATTAATATATTTATGTAAAATTCTAACTATATCCAAGTTACAAGTACAGCAAAATGCAAGTAACATGAACCATGAAAGAAATTCAATATAAAATATAGGAGTATCATCATGTGAACCTAGAAACGGAGATATTGTGCACTACTCTTATTTTATACATGTTTGCTCTGTCGTATATATTGTTCACACTTTTTCTAGAATGACCAAGTGGTCACTTCTCTTTTGACGTATAATTCTGTTTTTTTGTTTCTCCAAGTCGACGCCGACCCGTATGTGGTACTCGCACTGAATGATGGGAAGCCGGTCACGACCAAGGTCTGCTACTCCAACCAGAATCCTGTTTGGGACGAGCGCTTTGCCATGCCTGTGACGTCACGTTCCAGGAGCATCATCTTCACCGTCATGTAAGTTCTCTTAGTCATAAGATATGGTCGAATATTCCATATCGCAGCAATGTATTTATCAAAGAAATTTCCTGCAGTCTGGTAATGCTATGTAGTTATAATCATTCTTTGTTATAAAAAAAAAGGATAGAGATCTCGATCCAGTTTTAGCTCACTGAAGAGCTAGTCTTCTACTGGTCTGGTCAGAGAGGACAGACACTGTCTACAGTATTTACAGGTTCGTTGTACCGGGGGATAGCTCTTTACGACAAGCACAATAAACAGTGGACCACTGCTTAATGTTCCGTCCTAAGGACTGCAACCCTTTCCGTTAGCGTATATGTCGGGTGAGCGACACAGCTGGGATCAAACTCAAGGCGTCTATAGCTATGACTAAGTTCGAGAGACAGGGCCGCTAACCACTGGACTACGCACGTTATACTTATTCCATGTTATATAATCATAGATCTTAAAAGATCTATCTGAAATAGTCTGAAATCTACCTAACTAGCTAACTGTTATGTCGATCTATCCATTTAATGTAATCTTCTTTCTTGATCCTTTATTGTAGGCGATAATTGGCCATAGTAAAATACAAGACACACATCGTTGCCATTGGTCGACGTGCTTACATCCTGCTTACGACATGCAACATAACAACATAGACACACGAGCATTGAACTCCATATGTAAAAACCTCTCCAAAGGTTTTTGAAATAAGTGTTACGACTGAAAGAATCCGACTTGAGTACAGACTGTATGGTGGAATCAGAAGACAGCAATCTTAAGCCGATATAGAAAGAAATAACACTGTTTACGCAATCTGGCATCAATCTACGCCATCTATCTAATTGATAATTATATCTTCACCAACCTCCACTGTCTACAGGGACCGGGACACAGTCGGACAGGACGACATCATGGGTACAGCTGCCGCCAACCTGGACGAGCTGACATCAGGCAAGGAGAAGAAGATGACTCTGGACGTGCAGGGGGGAGGGACACTGAACGTCAGGCTGTACCTGAAGATGCACGACAAGCCCAAGGAGCCGGAGGAGGGAGAGAAGCTCAGTACGTCACTCGTCATCCCGTTCCTGGCTCCCGTTGCTCAGAGCGAGCTGGACACCATCAGGAACGAGTTCACCAACCTTATCATGTCGTTCGCTGGCCCAGGTAGAGACTTTCTTGATCAATGTTGAAAAGCAGGACCTGGTGTACACAGCGTTTTATACATAATGTCCAAGATGAGATTTTCAGAAGAGGCGTTGACATGAGAAACATAACCCACACTGTACACAATTAGCTAGTTATTAATATTACTAGGTAACTACTTTGTGTCATCCCTATCAAATACGCAGACGTACTCCTATGAAAGGTATTATAATAATTGACAGATAAAAACGGGTAGGCTTTAAGTATGGAACACTTTATGTCAATATTCCACAGGCCAGAAGTACGAGCTGAGCTACATGACACGCCTGCGGACCCACCCCGATGTGCCGTTGGAGGAGTTTCCTGCCGCCTGTGTTCCTATGCCGACACAGGAGATGTTCACTCCCTACAAAGCTGGCCGGCTCATGCAGCGTCTCATGGAGTTCATCGCCTCCCAGGTTTTTGCTCCTGTTGTTTGGATGCGGACAATAATGATATGATTGCATTTCGACAGCTATGATAAAAAGAATCCATGTTTCAAAACTATTCTAATGAGATATCGGTTGGCTACAGTGATAAAGGATGCAGAAATCACTTGCCCTCGACGTTTTCAAGATGTAAATTATTAACAACTTGCCTTTGACAGCAATTGTAATAGGGAAATTGACTGAATCACTGTTGCATAGCACTGAGTATATTATTGTCATTTTTAATACCATTTTTCAATACCTCTTTATAATAGGGTCAGATCATGGTCCGCCTGGCCCAAGTCAAGGGCATCTGGGATCCGTGGAAGGCCAGCTTCAGCGGCTACCTTCCTGCCAACGAGAAGCTGATTGAAGAGTGGCAGAAAGACGAGGAGTTCTGCCGCCAGTATCTCCAGGGTTAGTGGACAATATTCCCTTGCCACCATAACTAAGAGGAATGTGCAACTGCAGCAGAAAAAAAAGAATATTTCTCTGCCTTAAGCTGGTTTCAAATTAAATCTGATAAGGGGAAAAGAATTAACACAGACTGATCAAAAGACAAAAAAAATCAACTTTGAGGCACAATGAGAATTCTCTTGGATGGCCAATTAAGGGTAGGGGTGATTTTCATTTAGATCAATTCGGCATGCGCACACTGGTAAAAAGACTGGTTTCTCTCATATAATTTTAACAAGGAGAAAGTACTATTGTCTATATGCTCTTAATATCCAACAACAGGCATCAACCCCATGCTGGTGACTTTGTGTAAGGACCAGAGCCGGATTCCAGCAGAGATGCTTGGTCTGAAAGGACAAGGCAAGACCACGCTGCAGCTTATGGAAGAGAACAGGCTCTTCATCGTGGACTACGCACCCATGCTCGGCGTTCCTGCTACTCCGGGAAAATTCTTCTACGCGCCGATCGTGCTGATGTACAAGGAAGAGCTGGACGGTGGCAAGTCTCGTCTGAACATGCTCGGCATCCAGCTGACCAGGGACAAGGGTAAGGCATATAAGAGAACTCAATTATCTTTCATTTTCTAAGAAAAGTTACCATTTTCAATATCATCAGGTTGCTGTAATGTGTGGAATGTCTCGGGAGCTAAATCCTGTGATT
Organism: Branchiostoma floridae x Branchiostoma belcheri; assembly: GCA_019207045.1. Taxonomy (NCBI): domain Eukaryota; kingdom Metazoa; phylum Chordata; class Leptocardii; order Amphioxiformes; family Branchiostomatidae; genus Branchiostoma; species Branchiostoma floridae x Branchiostoma belcheri. The sequence continues at coordinate 6,685,885 of CM033039.1, read as the reverse complement.
TTTTTTTTGTTATAGGCATAAACGAAGTGTACTCCCCTGAAAGTGCTAAGACTCATCCCAACAAGTACATGTTCGCCAAGATGCACGTGGTGTCGGCTGACAACAACGTGCACCAGTTCCTGTACCATCTGGGATACACCCATCTCGGTATGGAGCCGCTAGTGGTCGCCATGCACACCCACCTGCCACCAGACCACCCCATCCACCGCCTGCTGCTGCCCCACTTCAAGGACACCATCGGCATCAACTACCTGGCCCGCCACTCCCTGGTCTCCAGGATCTTCCCCGTCACCGACCCGATGTTCGCTACTTCCACCGTGGGAGGGCTCGTCATGTTCCTCAATGAGTGGCGCAAGTACAACTTCATGGACATGGCGTAAGTTTCGCAATTTGATACTGAGCTTCAATCTGCCACTCTCAAACAACTGTCACTTTCAAACTTAGGACACATATTTACATTCTATGTATCCATGACAGTTGACATAGTAATTTTTTTTTTTTGTTACCAAATTTCGACCTTTTTGATAACCCGTATCCTATCATTTTTATGAAGTTTCCCTGAAGAGCTCAAACGCCGTGGTTTTGATGAGGCCGGCACTGATGGACTGGAAGGCTACCTTTACCGTGATGACGGCTTCAAACTGTGGAACGTCTACAAGACCTACGTGACTGGGATGGTCAACCGTGCCTACGCTGATGACCAAGCTGTGCAAGCTGACAAAGGTTCGCTAGAAAACTTATTGTAATTTTATATTATTATGATGACATGGTATTTTCTTTCGACTTTTGTCACCTGAACTGACAGTAAAGTATTGTTTAATACATCCACGATACCAGGTACTCTGATTTGAAACAGCAAATATTTATAGCCCTTCAGGAATTTTGCAAGATGACCGAAGGTCCCGGACAGCTTCGCGGATTTCCCCGGGAGATTCCCACCAAGAAGCTGCTCATCGACTGCCTGACCAACATCGTCTTCAACGTGAGCGCGCAGCACTCCGCCATCAACTTCCCGCAGTATGACTACTACTCCTTCATACCCAACAGGTAAAAAGTTATCTACTGTTTTCAAGCCAGGACACATGACAGGCAAATATTCTGCAGTATTTCAAGTTGGAGGGACAAAACTACCACTGAAGATTGCCTACCTATACCTTGAACCTTGAACCTTGAACCTTGAACGTGGACATCTTCAGAGAGCTATACTATGGCATAATACAATGGGGACAGTCTAGCCTCGTTTTGGTGCAATGACCCCGGATGACCCCTGGAAATCCAAAATGGCCTCTCTTTCTGGAATGAAGCTTAACTCTAGAATTTTCGCTTATTGCCAATGGGGCTACGTTCTTCGAGAAATCAGTATCAGTTGACTTCACATACTCTTTCTGTAACCTTCAGGTAACGCAGAATTCCAATTACATGGGATGTTATAAAGCTCAATATTTTTAACTATACCCCTAGGCCTGCCCAGCTGTCGTCCCCAATGCCTGACGGACCGAACGACATGTTGGAGTCCGCTGTACTGGAGGCCCTGCCTCCTCCACAGTTCACCGCTCTTCAGGTCCTCCTGTCCTACCTGCTGTCCATGCCGTCACAGACTGCTATCACAGGGGTAAGTCAAGTTTCATCACATATAAAATATCTATCAATGTAATGTCTGTGTGGCGTTTATCACTTCATCTTTTTTTGTGTGTTTTTTTTTTTTTTTTGCTTGAAAAGGAATAAACATAATAAGATACCTTATTGTGTGTCACGCATAGGTGGAGGCCATGAAGGAAGTGTATCCTGAGGTCCATGAGAAGTTCCAGACACAGCTCCAGGACCTCTCCAAGGAGATCAAGGGTCGTAACGAGGGTCTGAAGGCGGAAGGGAAGGTCGCCTACACCTACCTGGACCCCGAGAACGTCGCCATGAGCATCGACATCTAAAGTGCTTCTATCAGCTGATTACCACTTCGTACAGCCGCTTAAAGATCTCGTCGATGGTAGCAATATAACCTAAATAACGATGCCACGATAGCATGCTGAAAGTGGTGATTGTGTTTAAATTGGTGTTTCAATAAAGGCAGAAACCGCAGCAATAGTTAGTGATGGGAATATGCAAGTATAAACATTGTTATGCATACGGTGAAATCATAGCACCCAGGCTACATGGTATATCATATATATATTATGATGCTGTAAAAGGTGCAAGCTATTATGCTGACCTGTGCTGGCGTTGAAACCTTCAGTGAAGTGTGCTGATAGAAACCGTTATCAGTAAAATGGCGTTAATCAAACTACACGATGTCCCAAAATAATATCACGACATCACGCCTCAAATTTATTAATTAAGATGATATTCTCGGACTGAATATTGGCAAAAGTAAAGTCTCAAAAGAGAAAATTTGTAACCAGATGAGACGTACTATCGCCTTAAGCCTGGAAAAAGTAATGGCGTTGACAGACAGCTTAACAGTTACAAAAGTCACAAAATTGATTACAAACAATCCAAAATAAATTTGCAAGTTCATTTTTTTTTTCAAAATTTAGGTAATGTCTTTGATATCTAATAGGGTCAAGGGTCTAATAATGGTTTCATAATATAGCAGGCATTGATTAGAAATCTATCATGGATATCCATTACGTTTATGCGCTGTTTTCAAACGTTCTGCCTACATGCCTTTATCGCTTTGAACAATAATCACATATCTCTATTGCTTGGGGTACTGGGTAGTGAGTTTTGGCTAATTGTAATGGTAACTTTTCGGGTTTCGATCACATTACTCGAATTAAGCAATCAAGGACCGTGAAGTTAGTCGCCATTTTCCTCTTACATGTATCTTGGACGAGAATCTTAAAACAATGCGTCTTGAATAACAACATCTATTTGTTTGGAGAATTTGCGGTGATAATAAAATTGGATGGTAAATCATCTGTCTGTCTGATTTGTTTTGATTTGTTGTTTGAGTTCACTTAGCTCACTGCACGCCTCCCCTCCACACAAAGAAATCGAGCAGAACCAGCCGGAAGGAAGAATTTACAAAATTCGTTCCACATTCGGGTGGGAATTCCAAATGGGTCTACTACATCTTCACACAAGAGGTGGAATGAGCCGGATTACCGCATGAATGAATATTTTGGTATTTTCCTGGGTATTCGTAATACATTAGACCAATGCATAATGCTTTCTTATTTAAGATGTATGGGGCGTGGGTTTTTATCCACCGTGTTTATGGTGTAGTATTGGAAGGCAGAGCCAATCCCTCTCCTTCCACTGCCGTTTACCTCACCAACTAAGACCAGGAAATGAACCCATGACCTATGGCCATTAGAAGTTTTATCAAAACATTAGATTATTTAGCATACCCGTCCTAACAAACCACCACAGTGCAAAAAACCTGCACAATCTGAAATATTTATTTTAAAATTCATATGACGTAAAAATCTCTCAACTTAATTGAATCATGTGAAACCAAAGCTTATGGTTTACATGCATATTGGACACTCGGGCAATAGACGTTATATCAGACTGTCAAATTATAGAGCGTTCCCGACCCTACAAGATTTTAAACATTTATAATACGTTAAGTTCCACGTTTTGAGACCATGCATAATGCATTCTCACCATGTGCGTACGTGGTCCAAAGGAATAAAGTTCCGAAGATTGCTTTTGAAACGTAGATTGTCTTGGAAAGCGAACGTATCACATCATAGCAGCGGTATTTGCGTAGGTGGCAATTTTTCTTTTCTCTAAAATTAGTCTGCTGCAACGCAATAAAACAAGGCCGAAGAAAAAATATTTTGTTTCTGATAATAGTTGTGAAAAAGCTATAGGGTCCATAGGTAGGGAGTCCTGTTTTATGCTATCTTTTTCATTCGACCGAAGTAATGCAACTGATCTAGTTTGACATTGCAAAACAAAAATGCATCATGACAATCGTATTTGTAACATCATTTGCTGATTAAACAGACATACGTTATACAGACAGAATTTTCCATTTCAAAATAAATGAGAAAGAAAATGTTGAAAAACTATGCTACAACATCTTTATCACTCGGATCAAAACTGTATGTCCCTTGCCAGTGCTAGCGGTAGGTAATAAATCAATTAGGGTCGGCATTTTTATATGGTCAGCTAGGTAACCCAAAACACAATATTTTTCTAAGGCCCAATAAAGTCAAACTACTACATAAGATCGCTGCTCAGTGTTGCTACATCTACGGGCCCACACGGACACATCCCGCCGCTATCGTCTGTAGTGTTGGCGTTTGGCTGTCAACATGGGGGCATACTGAGGTATTTCAAACTGTTTCAAGACTATTTTACACACACGTGACCCACGAGCGTTTTAAAATGCGGATTACAACTTCACTTAAAAACTAAATGTCGTACGACACCAAAGTACAACATTTGCTATCGTCTGTAGTTTGGCGTTTGGCTGTAAACATGGGGGCATACTGAGGTATTTTCAACTGTTTCAAGACCATTTTATACACACATGTACACACACGAGCGTTTTAAAATGCGGATTACAACTTCACTTAAAAACTAAAGGGCGTACGACACCAAAGTACAACATTTGCTATCGTCTGTAGTTTGGCGTTTGGCTGTAAACATGGGGGCATACTGAGGTATTTCAAACTGTTTCAAGACCATCTTACATACACATGTACACACACGAGCGTTTGTATTAATGCGGATTACAACTTCACTGAAAGGGCGTACGGTACCAAAGTACAACATTTTCTGTTTATATTCCACAACCATGGTAGTATATATTATTCAATTAACGTATTACGTACACGTCCGCATTTGCACCAAACATACACCATTTTCCTGTTATTGCACATTGCGCGATCAAAAACCATTTTTCAGACTCGAGGATTGTGTTGCAAGGTAAGCCAATTGTATTTTGGTTTCGTACGCCCTTTGTGCCTCGTGACCGAGAGGTTGCGGGTTCGAATCCGACTGCGTGACACCGATCTTGTGCCCTTGGGAAAGGCACTTTACACGCCTTTCCTCACTATGCTCAGGTGAAAATGAGTAGCCGGTGCGATGGCCTAGTGGGTAGAGTGTTCGCCTTGCATTCGAAAGGTCGTGAGTTCGATTCCAGCCGAGCCATACCCAAGACTTTAAAAATGGTACATGCTGCTTTCTCTGCTTAGCACTCGGCATTCGGTGTTCGGGAAAGAGTATGGAAGTTGAACACACACCACTACCAGTGGACTAGCCCCCTGCTGTAGTGATTGCGTTGTGTGTGGCCCAGGGCTAATGAGATGGGCACCGCCCTATGCGCCAGAAATGGGCACCGCCCTTCGCGGGAAGGGTTTAACTTTAACTTCGTACGCCATTGACTACGGTTGAAGAAAACAGGTTTCGCAATATAGCCCCTGCTATTTTGACTCCAGTGTGCAAACCGGTGTCTATAAAGCAGAGAAGCAGTACTTAGTTCATCATCTTGAGAATCAGCACAAAGATTACCTTGAAATTGGTATCAAAATACACCAAAAGTACAAAATACAGTCAAACCTGAATTTAGAGGAACACAGAAGGGAATAAGAAAATCATGGTTGCCACGGGCAGGATTAAGTTTACTTCGCTATGTAGGTGAATCTATCTATCTATATCTATATCCGTCCGCTTATACCGTCGGGGGTGTCGCGGGGAGGAGGAGAAGGCGGCCCATTGCTAGACGTGTGGCCTGTTGGAGTGTCAGTCCATGGGTGTTCAGGGTCTCTTTCACTCCGTCGATCCACCGGCGTAGTGGTCGACCTCTGGCCCGCCGTCCTGATACTCTGGTGTTGTAGGCTCTCAGGGCCGGTTGATTGAGTGACATTCTGACAAGGTGCCCGTAGGTGAATGAGACTATAGGGGAATGAGACTATTTTATGTGGCTGGTGACGAGAGGTGGCCATGATTGCCTGTGCCAGGTGGTTGAACGACCAGGTTTAACTTACACTTATTCACAAATGAACTTTGTTTTAACTGCATATTATGAACCCTTGTCCTGTTGAGGATTTCTTTGACAATTTACACCCCCCCCCCCCAGCTTGTCAATTAATCTGATAAGTAAATCTTGGCCTATTTTTTGTTACTGCTGCAGATTTACTTCCCCAGTCGATGCGGTTTGGATGCGGTATATATATATATATATATATATGCCTCATATATGTGAGAAATGCCCCAAACTCGTATGGATACTGGCCCCACGCACAAGCATTCAATAATGTTCATTCCGCATACATACTACCCTGGGAAAACACAGACTCCTTCGAGGCGCGCAAGGCCTAGTTTACCGATCCCCAGCACACGCGCGCACGGAACACCCGCCGCCCAACACCCGCCGGCCCCCACAAACCAGCTGGCCTCAACTATCGCCTTGCCTCTTACGGAAGCGAGCGATAGTTGTTGGGGGCCGGCGTAAGTGGGGCCAGCTGGTAGTGGGGCGGGTGCATAGAGGCGGAAGGGTGCGTATTAGGCAGGGGATCGGTAACTCTTATTTGCGAAGCTTCTCGAGCTGGTTTCCCAGGGTACATACATACGGGCTCAAGGGACATTGTTTAGGGTTGTTAAGATATATTTGGCTGGTCAACTGTAACGGTTGCAATTCTTGTGGGATTGGAGTAAAGAAAAAACGGTAAGAAAGTAGTATAGGTAGTCTCTATGGCATTGGTGATATCTATTGTGTTCCTGTAAGAAAAGTGCGAAACGTTTGAGACCGTTTCTGAGTTATCACGTAGACGATTATTGGAGGTTATTTGTACTTTTCACAAGGTAAAACTGAAAAGTCCTCCCCAAAGGATGGAATAAGGGAGGCCCTCCATTATATCCCTAGCCTTCACTATGCTACTTTTGAAATTTAGTACATGTCTCTTCCCTATTTTCTTGGTTAGTTTTGCTAAAATGAATGAAAATTCACAGATTTTTGTGCCAAGTGGCATCACTTTTCCAGTTGGCATTATCTGCAAAAACCTGTGAATGAGCGATGATCAAAACAATAGTTGTTTTGCCACTTCACAACAAAGGAATCACTATAATATATTATACTTGTAGTATTTGGCACCCTCTGTCATTGCAAAATGAATGCATTTTCGTAAAAGCGCAAAGCGTTGGTTCAGGTTATGTTTTCCAGCCCCTCCACTATACTGAAAAATTCCGGGGAGAACACTGATAGTCATAGTCGACAAATGTACTGTTTTATATTTACCGTAGGCGCCACAGAAGGCTATTGTGTTGCATGGGCGCATGATGCGCAAGCGCAAATACAGCGTGACATACGTGATACAGTTTTCATGATTAAAGAGCACTCCACAACTACAAATCAATAGACGTCTAGACAAATAAACAACAACATGATATTGGAGACAAACAACATCACATGCCTATGTGTTTACCACACATTTATTTGCGTAGGTTGTATAGCAGTGGTTTATGTTTAGCTTTAACGTAAATTTTGGAAGAAATGGATAATATTTCTTTCCAAAGGGGAGGGGGGATGTTTTTAATGTAAATACATGTGCGCTGAATCATGCATGGCAAGGGAGTCATATTTATCTAACCTTTGTTTAGATTGGATTGTTATGATCGTCCTCTATGCTAAGACAGTAATTCAAGGAGTTGGCAGGTTGGACGACGCCTGGGCGTAGCCTAGAATCCAGCCGTGTTGTGCTTTGGTCGCTCCCCGAAGGTACGCTTCCTGCAGTTGTCAACGAACACCAGACGTGTTGGCAGGAAGCGTACCTTGTCTAGCTTCAGTTTTTTCCTGGTTAGATGAATTGCAGCGTTATGATGATCACTGGGTTATATTATTTACACCTGTTTTATTATTTTTTATGTATAATCTTCATATCCATTTTATTGTATTATGATTTGTAAATCTTGATAGGGGGAAGAGTTTGTATAAGCCACACGCCCCCCCCCCCCCCCTGCACGTTCTGTTGTTTTCTTTAATTTGCTGTATGTTATCATTTTTTAAAGTGCAAAATAAAATCAATCAATCAAAAACAAGGCTGGATTCCAGGCTACGCCAGCGCACGTGTTGCGATTTTGCGTTTCAGCCCCTTGCAATCTAGTGTTTGCCCTTTTGTAGAGTTTGTCTTCCTTCTGTTACGGCCCGGGTGGCGGTAACATAGCGATGTCGAACTCCGGGGCCAAATGGATATATATACATTTCTGTCTATGAATTGAAATACAGTCAAACCTGTATTAGGGGCCACCTCTACAGAGGGGCCACCTGTCCATTGTGGCCACTTTTTGTCGGTCCCTTGGGTATTTTATCTACAAGTTACCACCTCTATACAGAGGCCACCTGTCTATAGTGGCCAAATTTGTCCGGTCCCTTGAGTGGCCGATATAGACAGGTTTGACTGTATATATGAAGTTGCTTTGAGATGCACAAAGTCCGTCGGCTCTGTGATTCTGTGGACGTAAGGCGAAGGTCGCCATTATGCGCAGGCGCACGGGGGCACCTTGAGCACATTGCTGTTTATTCAAAACTCGCAAAAGTAATTTTCGACGAAAATGCTGGTGGAATCTTACATATGGATGAGAGAGTGCAAAGTTTAAACAGAGCATGAGATTTTACTGTATTTAAGAAGGTACCGGAAACTTGCAGAAAGGGAAGGTTGGCTTAGTTTGGATCCACTATTACAATATCTAAAACCGGAGGTTTCAGAAATTTAATGACCAGCTGTATTGCTATGAATGTCGGGCTCTTTTCTTGAAAGAAAATTCAAAATTAGACTGTTTAGTCAATTGCCATAGCGGGCTACTGTGTGGGGTGAGTTTTTAATTAAGTTGTAGGTTCGCGTAATGTATGGGTATTTTTAAATTTATTTATTTTTATGGGTATTCACAAAGAAACGAGAAGAAGCCGAATGTACGCAGTAGAGTACGATTCTTGAGTAGTGTAGATTCATTGTATCATTATATCATGTTGTATCATTTATTGTGACCTGTATTGAACCCAGTGGGTATGAATGTACAATAAAGGTCTTCATATATATTCATTTAGAATGTATTCGAGGTAACAGCTGTGTTGAAGGACGCTTGCTCGTTTTGTGAGCCGCTTGTCTCAGTTAGCAGTTAGCAATCCTATATCTTAGGTGAAGGTGGAGAATAATATATTTTTGTTGGCTCTGTGTCCATATGTGTGTGGACAAGGGTTATTGTTGGTACAGCTACACGTGGTTTTGGGCCTCCTGGCGGCTGTCCATGGTACTACAGCAGAGTTTTTTTTTTCTTTTGTTATGATGATTGTCCTTCAGTATGTCTTCACACAATCTCTCGTCGGTTGGGGTTAATGACCCCCTCCATGGTGTTGGCATCTGTAGAGCCGGCCGCTAGGAGTGCGAATTTAGTCAGGCTTTGTCTTTTTGTTCTAGACATGATATTTCGCTATTGGCTACTACAGAAGCTATTCTGTAATGTACACTAACGCCTGTGCTTTCACATTTATATACAACAGAAATGGCACCTCCTGAGAAAAAGCCAATGTCCCTAAAAGGGGAGGGAGCTCGAGTGGGCACTGACGATAAGCAAGAGTGGAAAGAAAAACGTCTTAAATGGGATGGGTTCAAAGACGTCACGGCTGAAGACAACCTTAAGTCAAAAGAGGAAAACATGGAAGGCAAAAGCTCTAAGAAGTCGAAAGAAAAGGCCCGGAAAGGGGAGGGTACGCACTTAGAAGACGTCAGTTCGACAACACCCCGTGCCGAGCCCAACATCTACACAGCAGCTCCTAAACGTGGTTCTAAAGACCGGAAGGTGAAGGAAGAAGTAAAAATCCTCAAGAAAGATCCAAGAGTCAAACACAAGGATGTCAAACCTGCCCGAGATGGTTATGAAGATTCGTTCGCAAAGAGGAAGGGATCTACCGTCCCTCTCTGCGCTCCTACCGGGCCCTACACACACGTCCAGACCAGGTATATTCACATGGGAGACCACGTGGTGACCTGTGCGGATGTCACGGAAGATGCGAGCACAGATCCCTACAGCATCCCAGAAAATGTTTACAACGACCCCGAGGAAGTCAGCTTTTGCTTCAAAGTTAAAGGTACGTCTTGCAACAACTTAAAACAAGACATGGCAATCGTGGAAATCATGTGGTGTATAGGGGTTATACATAATAGCCTGTATATGTACATGAGAGAAAGGCCTGTATGTGCAAAAAGTCTTCCTTGTGTGATATCTATGATAGCTAAGATACTACTTTTGAAGTCTCAACCTCCTTGAGGTTGTCAAATGTATCATTACCATTGCCCATATGATAGAAGACACACGTACATTTTACCACCACCTGTGCAATAACTGTACTTTGTATTTATACTTGTAAATACTTTTGTGTTTACAAATGTATTATTTATTTTTAAGATTGGTTAAAGAAACTTAAAAAAAGACAAAGAACCAAATTTGGTTCAAGCCTATGGCTTTTGAATAGAATTAAAATTGATGTTGATGAATCAACTTTAGGGTAGGACAGTACACTGATAAAACTCAATTTCGATTACTCATAATTATTAGACAACTATGTATACAGGGAGAGTTTCATATGATTGTACCACGATATCGATCGAACAATGATCGTACGACGATGATACGACAAAAGTACGTCGTATTTCCTACCCGGGGCCAGGCTGGGTTTGTTTGCGGAAAATAAACATTAAAGTTTATGCCGATAAATATGCACAAGGCATGCTTGTGAATTATTTTTGGTCCTTTTTGTGTTTTTGCAGTCTTCAATATCGTACTTTTTTTCGTTCCCCAAAACTGTCCTTTGTGGAAATGTGACGTTAGCCTGTTTTAGAGGTTGTATCCATATCTTTAAGGTCACGACATGTATGCCAATCTTTTCTTGTTCTATCATATCACAGAGCGGGTTGTGGGGACGTACAGACGGATGGTGTCGGACGATATCTTCTGGCTCACTCTGGGCTGCTCTCTTCTGATCATAGCCTCGGTCATCGCCGCTGCAGTTTTGTCATCTTATCTCATACCGGCGAAAAAGGTAGGATCACATATGTCATGTATTTATGGAAATAGCATAGGTGTATCATTTTTTGCACTTACTTTAACACAGCACAATACAACAGTCCTGCATGCCTAAATTCCTTTGTACTTGTTTCATACAGGACTGTTGTGCTTTCATGGTTAAAGACAACCTAAGCAATATTACAGCGTCAAAGTGGAAATATTCTGAATAAGGCAATCTACATGATATTGACATCTACTGCACTGTATTCTCACATTTACATCATAATTTGATACTTTGAGCAGTTTAAAACAGCCCAGAGACAAGTTGCACGAGGATATTCCTTATTATTGTACCCCCCCCCCCCCAAATAAGGACTTGATCTGGAATCCTTGTGCAACTTTTTCCCGCGCTGTTTTTAACGGCTTCATTTATGAAATAATGATGTAAATGTGCTAAAATAGTGCATTAGATGTCAATATTATACAGACTGCCTTATTCAGAATATTTCCACTTTTAAGAATGTGATACTGCTTAAGTTTCCTTAAAGGAATTTTCTACTGTCGTTTGGATCTGGATCAGTTCTATCCAGAGGATGCTCTCCACAAAATCAAATCAGTGTAGCCTCAAACATAATCTATTGGTAAATGTTGCTTTCTCAAATATTTGGTCACAGGCTTCAAAGAGTCAGGATGTCGTGTTTGACACAGAGAGTCAGAAAAAGTCAGGCAATCCTTGGGGGATGACGTCTGAGAAGAAAGACAGCTCTACCGTTCCCTTTTCGACCACGCCCTTGGCACTGAAGCTCACGACGACAGCCACATCCTTGCCAATGACGTTCAACACGGAAAACGGCTCGACTCTTGCTGACCTGACTTCATCTTCTCCACCGCCGATGCTCATGATGTCAAGCGTTCCTCGGATGGTGACGTTTTACGAGGGAAACAACTCCACCGTTGTCTTTTCTACTTCGCCTTCAACAGAACGGTCGACCGTCAATGTGACAACCAAGACCTTGCCACCAACGACCACTACACCCACTACAGGTATGTTATGTTGACGACAGTGACTCTACTTTAAAATCAACAGGTCTCAAAGAAAAGTGTTGATGTCGCGGATAAAAATATATGCCCAAAGTATATGCCTGTGATCCAAAACGAAAGCATGCTGTAGGATTAGAGTTTTATAGAAACCCCATGCAAGTAGAATTCAGACTTCTTTAAGCGCACTGTCGACCACGGTGGTCGCCTTGCTCGGCGACACCAAGTACCCACACGCGTCAACACACCTGGACTTCAGTATTGATTTATACAAATGGTATGCACTTTCTGTGCAGTGATATAGAATAGGATTGTTTTCATTCAAGAAAAGCTGACAAAAACTGAATCTATGTTCTCATGTTGTCTGATAGCACATTTTTATTGTGCTGTTGTTGTGTATTTGCAGGCTTGGATGAATTTGTCGAGAACCTCTTTGAGAATGGAACCTGTGTGAGCAAAGATGGCGGACAAAACTGTACCTGCTACCCTGGATGGACCGGACAAAACTGTCAGCAAGGTACGGCATCTAGTTCACCTCTCCCTCCTATCCTTGTTGCGTTTCTTATTTGACCATCAAGTATATATTAACAAATATCCACGTTTCTTGTAACCACGTAGTGTTGTAATAAGAAAAGAAAGTGTCTAAATTATTTAAGGAAAGATCACACAAACTGAACCTATGTTGCCATTGCCATGTTGTTCATCTTATAACACATTGTTATTGTGCTGCTGTGTATTTACAGGCTTGGATGAATTTGTCGAGAAGCTCTGTGAGAATGGGACCTGTGTGAGCAAAGATGGCGGACATACCTGTACATGCTGCCCAGGATGGACCGGAGAAACGTTTCAGCAAGGTACGGCATTTAAACTCTCCCTCCTATCATTGTTGCGTTTCTTATTTGAACATCAAGTGTATATTGACAAATATCTACGTTTCTTGTAACCACTTAGTGTTGTAATAAGTAAAGAAAGTGTCTTGATTATTTAAGAAAAGATCACACAAACTGAACCTATGTTGCCATTGCCATGTTGGTCCTCTTATATCACATTTTATTGTGCTGTTGTTGTCTATTTACAGGCCTGGATGAATTTGTCGAGAACCTCTTTGAGAATGGAACCTGTGTGAGAAAAGGTGGTGGACACACCTGTACATGCTGCCCTGGATGGACCGGAGAAACGTTTCAGCAGGGTACGGCATTTGACCTCTCCCTCCTATCATTGTTGCGTTTCTTACTTGACCATCAAGTGTATATTGATAAATATCCACGTTTCTTGTAACTACGTGGTGTTGTAATAAGAAAGAGAGTCTTTAAATTATCTAAGGAAAGATCACACGAACTGAATCTATGTTGCCATTGCCATGTTGGTCCTCTTATAACACATATTATTGTGCTGCTGTTGTGTATTTACAGGCTTGGATGAATTTGTCGAGAAGCTCTGTGAGAATGGAACCCGTATGAGCAAAGATGACGGACACAACTGCACCTGCTGCCCTGAATGGACTGGACAGAATTCTCATCAAGGTAAGTTTCTCCCTCCTTTCATTATTTACTGTTCTTATTTGATAATCAAGCTTATATCAGACACACACACACACACACACACACACACACACACACACACACATTATTTATTGTGCCGCTGTTTTTTGTCTATTTGCAGACGTGGATAAGTTTGTCGAGACGCTCTGTGAGAATGGAACTTGTGTGAGCAAAGATGGCGGACACAACTGTACGTGCTGCCCTGGGTGGACTGGTAAGGCATTTAACCTCTCCCTTATATCATTGTTTCGTTTCTCCTTTGACCATCAAGTGTATATTGTAATGCTATATAATGTTATAATAAGTAAAGAGAGTGTCTAAATTATATAAGGAAATATCACACAAACCGAATCTATGTTGCCATTGCCATGTTCGTCTTCTTATAACACATTTTATTGTGCTGCTGTTGTGTATTTACAGGCTTGGATGAATGTGTCAAGAAGCTCTGTGAGAATGGAACTTGTTTGAACAAATATGGCGGACACAACTGTACGTGTTGCCCTGGATGGACTGGACAGAATTGTCAGCAAGGTAAGGTATACGACTTTTCTCTCTCCTTTCATTGTTGCTTTTCTTATTTAATAATCAAGGGTATATAATATTGACAAATATAAAGTTTCTTGTTACCACGTAGTGTTGTGATAAAGAAAGGGAGGGTGTTCATTGGAAGAAAGCTCACACAAACTGTATCGATGCTGCCAATGCTATGGCTTGTACTGATGTCATTGGTTTTATAACATGTACTATTGTGATGCTGTTGTTATCTATTTCAGACTTGGATAAATTTGTCGAGAAGCTCTGTGAGAATGGAATCTGTGTGAGCAAAGATGGCGGACACAACTGTACGTGCTGCCCTGGGTGGACTGGACAGAACTATCTGCAAGGTAAGGCATTTAACCTCTCCCTTATATCATTGTTTCGTTTCTCATTTGACCATCAAGTGTATATTGTAATGTTATACAATGTTAGAATAAGTAAAGAGAGTGTCTAAATTATATAAGGAAATATCACACAAACCGAATCTATGTTGCCATTGCCATGTTCGTCTCCTATAGCACATTTTGTTGTGCTGCTGTTGTGTATTTGCAGGCTTGGATGAATTTGTCGAGAAGCTCTGTGGGAATGGAACTTGTGTGATCAAAGATGGCGGACACAGCTGTACATGCTGCCCTGGGTGGACTGGACAGAACTATCTGCAAGGTAAGGCTTTTAACCTCTCCCTTATATCATTGTTTCGTTTCTCATTTGACCATCAAGTGTATATTGTAATGTTATATAATGTTATAATAAGTAAAGAGAGTGTCTAAATTATATAAGGAAATATCACACAAACTGAATCTATGTTGCCATACCATGTTGGGCTTCTTGTAACACATATTATTGTGCTGCTGTTGTGTATTTGCAGGCTTGGATGAATTTGTCGAGAACGTCTTTGAGAATGGAACCTGTGTGAGCAAAGATGGTACACACAACTGTACCCGCCACCCTGGATGGATTGGACAGAATTGTCAGCAAGGTAAGGTATATGATTTGCTACCTCCTTTCATTGTTCTTATTTCATCAAACATTTGCATCAAGCATATATTGACAAATGTCTAATTTTCATGTTAGCACACAGTGTTGTAATAAAGAAATAGAGTGTCTTCATTCGAGAAAATCTCACACAAATTGAATCTATTGTGCCATTGCCAATGCATGTACTGATTTCGTTGGTCTGATAACACATTTTATTGTGCTTTTGTTGTCTATTTGCAGGCTTGGATGAATTTGTCAAGAAGCTCTGTGAGAATGGAACCTGTGTGAACAAAGATGGCGGATACAACTGTACCTGCCACCCTGGATGGACCGGACAGAACTTTCAGCAAGGTAAGATCATACTTTCTTGCTCCTTTCATTGTTTGTTTTTTCTTATTTGATCAAACAATCATTAACATATGTTGACTAAGTTTCTTGTTAACATGTAATTCATTGATAAAGCGTGTCTTCATTGGAGGAAAGCTCCACACAAAGTGAATTTATGTTGTCACTGTTATGGCATGTACTGATGACGTTGACCTGATGCTGTTATTGTCTGTTTGCAGACGTTGATGAATTTGTCGATAACCTCTGTGACAATGGAACTTGTGTGAGCAAAGATGGCGGACACAACCGTACCTGCTCATCTGGATGGACCGGACAGAACTGTCAGCAAGGTAACTCATATGACCCCCCCCCCCTCCTTCCATCGTTTCTTTTCTTATTTGATCATCAAGCGTATATTAAAAAAATATCAGTTTCTTGTTAGCCTCTACCAGGCTCCATGGTTTGGTGGTCTAATTGTAGAAATTGGTCAAATGGAGTCAAAAGTACGCTAGGGGAGTCAGCCGGCCGAGTAGCACCATTATCCAAACCACATGGTCCTGCTCGGCCGGCTGACTCCCCTAGAGTACTATTGACTCTATTTGAACAATTTCTACAATTAGACCACCAAACCACGGAGCCTGGTAGAGGCTAGTTTCTTGTAACGACATGGTGTAGTGATATAGAAAAAGTTTGTCGTCTTGACATGGTAAGCACTGGTGTTGTTGGTCTGATCACACATTTTATTGTGCTGCTGTCGTCTATTGCAGACGTGGACAAATGTGCCATGAAGCTCTATGAGAATGGAACCTGTGTGAGTAAAGATGACAACTGCACCTGCCCATCCGTATGGACTGGAAAGAACTGTCAAAAACGCAAGTCCCGTTTACTTCCCTTCCTATGACAACAGTATTTACAGCATTTATGGTCCGTATTTTGGCCAAGAATCGCCTCAATGCGTATTCAAAAGATTTTTTCCCGTTTTGACACAGATATAAATGAGTGTGTCAGTAAACCATGTGAACATGGACACTGCGTGGACAAAGATGTCGGATACAATTGTACCTGCTCACCTGGATGGACTGGACAATACTGTCAGCATGGTAAGTTTTTTTCGTTTGTTTGTTTTATAATTTTGGAATGACAACAATACAAACTGTTGCAGCCTAACCGATTAATTTTCCCTAACGTGTAGATGATACTAGTAACTCCATGCAATGCATTTACAGGTTGAGGCTCAGCTAAAGTATTGACAGGACGCATTTATGTTCTCACAGACATAGATGAGTGTGCCGAAAAGTTATGTGAACATGGAAGCTGTGTGAACAAAGATGGTGGATACAACTGTACCTGCTCACCTGGATGGACTGGACAAAACTGTCAACAGGGCAAGTTATTGTTATTTCTTTATAAATGATGATAAATATAAATAATATATATATATACAGTAGGAAAGGTAACTAGATTTAGTAACCTTTCTTCAGCTAATTTCAGCCAATCAGCGTGCGCTCCGGGCCATGACGTCATTTTCCCCGCGGACCCGATCCTTCCATGCCAAGCTATCTCTCCGTTCATTTTCAATGCGAATTTTGGCTCTATATCTGCTTGGAGAACAGTTCAAAGGTCAAAATACGTCATATCCGTCTTGTAGAACCCTTGTGGAAACAAGGGGAAAGCGCTGAAGCCAATTTTGATCGGCGAAAAACCACGAGAATCAACAATTTCTGGCCGGAATGGCGGCCAAATCGTCGGGTAAGCGGTCCATTTCTTCATTTTTTCATGTGATTTGACCGGTCTAACTTGTTATTTTCATGGAATTTGTCGTAGTTTTTGTTGTTTTTCCGTGATTGTTTGGGGTGTCGTGAGTCGATTCCGCCATTTTGTCTTTGTTTGTCTTGCGATGCAAAGAATTTTTGAGTTTTTGAAGTTGACCAGTTGCTTGCTCGGGGACAGCCAGCCGTATTGTTAGTGCACGGACATTTGCACACTTGCGGGTTGTTTCTTCGTAGAAAAAGTGATTTTATTTGCCTTTCGCGGCGGGTTAAACCAAATCTAAAAATTTTCTTGAATGAATCAAAGTCTCCACCATGCTTCTACATTGTTGGTTTGGGGCTGATGGTGTTCTAGAAAATTTCCTCCTTTTTTGAACGGGTAGAAGCCGCAATTTTAGCGATAATGGCTAAAGGTGGGGAGGGGGGCGTTGTTCTGCGGAGATCGCTATGGGCATGAGTCCTGCCGTTTTTTATCTGTAATTTTCAATTGCATATCATTTTGACACAATCATGAAATATGTGTGACTTCTGAGATCATTGTGGCGACAAAATTGATGACTTGAATGATTTTTTGAAGGACATTTTAGTCTTCAGTATTTTGGGGATGGGTTCATGCATGTATGGAGTTTGGTTGTTCCTTTTACTAGTATTTGTAAAAATGCTGTACTTTAATGTCTATTTTGCTGGACTTAGTCTGTTGTAATTTGTAGGCAGATTTGTGCGTTAGTAAATATTCTGCAGACATGACTAGGCATTGACATGTATAATAATATGTGATGGTAGGACTACTGTGGCAGGGTTTGTATGTCAATTCTGAAATATTGTGCTTGCCCATAGGTGACAAAATGGACCACTGCTACCAACTGAAAAGAAGATTCAGACTATGTGGAAGTGACAACAACACTTACCAATGATGTGGTACATCATATGGAGCAGTTTCTGAACCTCGTTAGGATTGATCCATCTGCCAACCTAATTAGTCTGTCACAAATTACCTTTGTTTATGTAATGTTAGATATAAGAATCACCTCAGTGTTGTGCTGTCAAAGAGGCAAAAGTTAATGAAGATACTGTAAGTTGTGTAGGGACCATATAAAGTTCCCTAATTTTGTTGGTTTATATTTGTATGACTAAGGTCCTCAGTGTTATATCACCATAAGAGGCAAAAGTTTATGTGGATATGTTGTGTTAGGACTTAGTATCTGTTTTGTACATCATTTATATTTGTACTATGTTCCACAATGTTATGCCACCAAAAAGGCAAAAGTTAATGTTGATACATGGATGTTGTGTGAGGATGTTTAATCAATAGAGACTCTAAGACAGTGCTATGTGACCTTCGCACACTACCTGTTTTTTGATATATTAAATTATTATATTATATTAAATTAAATAATTAAATTTATATTTATATGACTATATGGTCCAAGTTTTGTGTGAAAGCCTCAACATATACTAGTACATGTAGTATGCATAACAGAACAAGGACTACAAGATGAGGAGTGTAATAAGTTTAAAATTCCGATGTACATAAATGTTTTATTGATATTGTTAACAACATGAGTGTCAAAAATAAACATTGTTCGATGTATTTGCTATAAAGTCTATTACATGTAATAAGTCTATTACTAATGAAGTAAATACTACAATATTGATAGTAGGGCACCTCTCCCATCTAGTATTAACATTCTATCCAGAGGTTCTAAAGTTATCCTAACCAGAAATGTTCGGAAACTTAAACACACACTCAGATAGACACACAGACATACACAAAAAATGGAAGTAACAATATGAAACGGTAATGTACCAAAAGACAAAAAGCAAACAGATTTCACCAGGTGTCAACCACTTCCTCAAAGTTCCTGGATCTTCCTGGTTTTGGCGGCCATCTTGATTTGGGGTCAAATATTGGGGTCATGGAAATGGCGCACTCTGATTGGCTGAAGAAAGGTTACTAAATCTAGTTACCTTCCCTACTGATATATACTGCATTTATGGTACATATCTCGGCTTAAAATTGTCGCATTGCGTATTGACAATACACGTTTTCTGTTTTCATACAGACATAGACGAATGTGCATTGAGCCCTTGTCAACATGGACGCTGTGTGAACAAAGATGGTGAATACAAATGTACCTGCTCACGTGGATGGACAGGACAGAACTGTCAGCAAGGTTAATGCTTAAAATTTTTACATTAAACAGCATACACACTATCGTCAGCAAAGCAAGTTCATTCTTCAATGGTAACCAAATACACAGCATTGATGGGCTGTTAATTCCCCCAGAACTAGTTCAAAATAAAGCTGGTTAATAATAAAGACAAAGCTCGATGCACATCGGTGCTGGATCCTTATCCAGAGGTCATGGGTTTGAATCCGTTGACATGGCACCGACCTTGATTGTGCCTTTGTGTTTTCCTTTCCGTTTTTATGCAGACCTAAATGAGTGTACCGATAAACCGTGCGAACATGGACTCTGTTTGAACAAAGATGGCGGATACAACTGTACCTGCTCCCCTGGATGGACTGGACAGAACTGTCAGCATGGTGAGTACTTTCCACTCAGGCTAAAGATTTTTATTCATCACAGATGATCGTTGTCGGAGAAGCAATAGCCTGAGTCAAAAGGTTTTCGTCATGTTTTTAATTAATTAATATGTGTCTTATATAAAAAGAACTGTTTAAAAAGTTGTATACCAAACAAGCAGGAAATTTGCTTTCTTGATTTGAACATCAATTTTCATATAGCTAACAAATCCATGCACTGGATTTATGGGATGTAACGTGGGTGAAAAAATGGTTTCATGCGCATTGACACAAAACCTTTTCCGTTCACACAGACATAAATGAGTGTGCAAATGGCAGAAATCCTTGTCAACATGGGATTTGTGGGAACAAAGATGGCGGATACATATGCATCTGCAACCGTGGATGGACTGGAAAAAATTGTCAGCAAGGTGAGCTGTACGCAGTTTAATTACACATTACATAACTTTTCCTTCGTGGTGTTCATCAGGTCTTGGTCCTAGTATAGTCGTTGTGGCTATCGTATGATATTTTTATTGATATTAATATTTCCACTATTATTAAGATGTGAACGAGTGTACCAGGAACCCCTGTCAAAACGGACGGTGTCTCAACAATGATGGCGGTTACAAATGCACCTGCTCGCCTGGATGGACAGGGCAGAACTGTCAGCATGGTGAGATCCTTACATGAAAATTTGAGTAAAGATAGACAACTGTTTGGTGTATTTTGTGTGGAACAAAGTTTGCTTCTCTGCTGTTGCTACTGCTATGATTTGTCTTGTTGCTTCTGGATCTGTTTTAAATATCAAAGCCAGGGTCTTTGTATTTGAAAACATGGGTTCAGCCTTTTGAAGTATTCTGTGTGGGGGAAAATGAGTCTTTCTACTCTCATACTAGTTACTGTTGTTGTTGTTACTGTATATGCTTCAAAGTAAACCATCGTTATGTTCTAGTATTGGCTTGGTTGTAAATAAGTTTTACAGCAATACCGAACGTTTGTAATTGGTTGACAAAGGTCTGCAAACACTCACGTTGGTGACTTTTTCCTTCTTATGTCACACAGAAATAGACGAACGTTTAGTGAGACATCGCAAATAGTTTCCGTACATCGCAAATAGTGACGAGAGGGTAGCCCCATAAATTATATGACTTTACGTTTCGCCCCCCTCCCTCCCTGCATCATCTTGCTATTAACATCAGTCTTTGATGAAGCGTTCATTACACATATTAACGTCAGTTTGAAGATCTCGAGATGTGCTGGACGTGTACGAAAGAAAGCGCTAATCCGGACCATTTGTGTGTTGTCTGACGCTCAGTAACCCCTTCTTAACGGCATGATGTAAACAATGGCAGAATGGTACGAATGTCAGCTTCAAGTGTTTTAAACAAGTCAACTAATCTATGTAGGAAGAGCAATGAATGTTAATATACTTGCTCTGTGCACGTTGGTGTTAGGCAGGATGTTCGGCGGGGCTTGTTTCGTAGCTTGAAAATTTGGTGGGGGAGGACTGATGCCTTTGTTCGTCCCCTTCGCCCTCCCTCCCAGCCAAGCTTCGTTGATGAATTTTCAGTGGTCAGAATTTTCCCTCTCGAAAGAAGGGGATACAATTATACGGCATTTTGACCCGATACGCATCAGACGGCACCGAGGAATCACTTTGAACACCACATTTGTAAGACATATTTAGGGACAAGTTTTTATTTGTAAGTGCAGCAACTATAAAAGCGCCACCTGACATCGATCATAACAGATGCAGTTTGCTGCTGGTATTGTTGCTGTGGTTGTTTTGGTTACTACATTCATTCCATCATGTCCATGGCTAGACTGAAGTACTGACACGGAACGATGTGATAATGATCAAGATGAAAAAAAAATATTTTACTTTATTACTAGTTTGGTTGGATAACAGTTAAGATCGCTTGGTGATGGTAACTTTTCCTGTGTAACACAGACATAGACGAGTGCTTAGTGAAACCTTGCAAACATGGACGCTGTGTGAACAAAGCCGGACGGTACAAATGTATCTGCAACTCCGGATGGACCGGCCAGAACTGCAAGAAAGGTGAGTTGTCTACAAGTCATTTCAGTACTTCAGACTAGTCTACAAGTAGTTTAGACAGCAAAGCTTTCATCAACTGCTGATGCCATTGTTGTTTTTGTACGTGCATCTGTGTCAACAATCAGCCAATCTTTCTATTTCTATTCCCAGGTTAGTTAGAAATAGCATGTAAATTGCAGTACTGACAACTGGCTGATAATGAATTCGAAGTAATTTGATTAAGAGAATCTTTTCTGGGTTCACACAGACATAGATGAGTGTACCACCAGGTCGACATGTCGACATGGACGCTGTGTGAACAAAGATGGCGGATACAAATGCACCTGCTCACCTGGATGGACTGGGCAGAACTGTCAGCATGGTGCGTTTTTACATGTCATTTCAAAAGTGATATTATTTGATGTATTTTGTTGAACAAAATATGCCACTCTCCTGCTGCTTTTCATCGTTTTGTCGTTGTTCTGCAACTAGACATAGACAAACTACATAGCAATATGGAACATATAGTTGACAACGATAGGATAAACAATCATGATCATCAATATAGTTACGGAATTCCTTTCCTTTTTCACCCAGACATAAATGAGTGCACAACCAGGAATCCATGTCGACATGGACGCTGTGAGAACAAAGATGGTGGATACAAATGCACCTGCTCACTTGGATGGACTGGATTGAACTGTCGGAAAGGTGATGTTTAGTCACTTCAGCAGTAACTTAATGTAGTAAAGCTGTTTTGATTATGTTTTGTAAATATGATGTGTTTTTTCAGTTGTTATAAGTGTTGTTGTAGTTGTTGAAAATGCATCTGCTTAGATAGGAAAATTCAATCTATTTTATTCCACGATTATATAGTATATGTAACCTTTGAAGAGCAATGCAGAATATGTAGTTGGCAATGTGTGTGGCTAACAATAAATTTCATTTGGTTACGTGATTATTTTCAGGTTTTACACAAACATAAGTGAGTGTACAACAAGGAAACGATGGCATCCGTTTTGATAAGAAAACAATTAATGTACTAGTATTTTACTCCCAGCATGCATAGCGTATGTAACATTTGAGTAGCAATACAGAACATGTAGTTGGCAATGAGAGTGGCTAACAATAAATTTCATTTTGTTACTGGGTCTATTTTTGCTCTAACGCAGACATAAATGAGTGTACCACCAAGGGGCCATGTCGACACGGCCGCTGTGTGAACAAAAATGGCGGATACAAATGCACCTGCTCACCTGGATGGACTGGATATAACTGTCAGCAAGGTGCGCTTTTACAGGTCATATCAAAGTAGTCATATCAAAAGATATAACTTTTCTGCTGCTACTAGTTACGTTGTGTTTATTGTTGTTCTACAACTAGACATATCGTTAACGTTTATAAAGAAATATGGAGCTTGTAGACCGTTGTAGTTGACAACGATTGGATAAACAATAAAGGTCACCAATATGGTTACGACATCCCTTTCCTTTTTCATCCAGACATAAATGACTGTGCAACCAGGAATCCATGTCATCATGGACGCTGTGTGAACCACAATGGCGGATACACATGCACCTGCTCACGTGGATGGACTGGACAGAACTGTCAGCTAGGTGAAATATTTACTACGCGCTATTTTATGTAATTCAATGTCTTATATTGTTGTCTTTAAAGACACATACTGACTTCTTTGTCTATTTCTTTCCTATTTCTTTTCGACTATTTACGCTATTTTGAGTTAAAATGACAACATAGTGGTAAATGCCTAAAACTTCCACAGTCTTGCTTTTTACTTCCCATTTTTAAAAAATCTTCTAAAGATAGATTTTATTGAAGATCCAAGAATAACTTTCACCTGATGTTTGTTTTCCTTGTTTCGTTATTGTGCTTTATTTTAATTTGATAGCAAACGATTATAAAAAAAACAGAAACGATCAAGTTTTGGGGGGAATCTCACAAAAAGTCGCCATCCCCCAATATGTTTTTTTTTTTCATTTCAATATGTTTTAGTTAATGTAACATATGCGATAAAACAAATTCAGAATTTAGAAAATCATAAAATGATGCATATAGCAGTTAGTTTGACTGTCTAGAAGACTGATATCTTAATCTTGACCATCTCGCAGATGTCAATGAGTGCAGCCGGAAACCCTGCAGAAATGGTGGGACCTGTAAGAACAAACGTCCCGGATACACCTGCTTGTGTTCCCCTGGGTGGACTGGACACATCTGCGAGAAACGTGAGTCATATTTCCGAAAATAGTTTCATCAGGTTGGTAGAATATAGGATATAGTTCTTGTACACAACCAGGTTAAACTTACTTGCTTACGTTTCGGTGGCTATGAGACACCTTCCTCAGAGCTTCTGACTGGAGTTCTGCTTCTCACCGCTATATGTAGCCGAATGGATGTAGGTGGCGCATATGTACTCGTAGACGCCGAAACGTAAGCAAGTAAGTTTAACCTGGGTGTGTACAAGAATTCTCCTATATCCTGTGAGTCATAGTTTTCGCTCTTCTCACCCTCTCAATTTACTTTAACTGTTTGACCGTTGGCAACCTCATTTAAAGATCTGTCAACCGGTTCTTCAAGCTGCTCGGTATCTGTTTTTCTATGTGTTTCAGTTATTTTCATGTCTGTCCATTCTCTGATATTACCCTCTCATCTTTTCCGTTGTCTGCCATCTTTCTTCATGTGACATTTTCTACTTTGCGAAATGCCGGTCACATGACAAAACTTAGCTTCTTTGTTGAAATTCATTCTAAGAAAAAGACACGTGAATTCAGATCTGTTACCCTAAAAGTAAATGGCGTTGCCACGTTAAGCTGTTTTTCTCTGACACTAAGAAAACAACATTATGCTAGTCCCGTCAAATTAATAATTTGATCAAAGTTGTTGTGACTTAATATCATAAGAATCAATAACTAACTTGAAGGCAAGAAAATGTATTTCATTTTTGTTGTCGAATCTTACCAATAACAGTCTTTCTTTGTGCAAAACATAAAACACAACTTTCATCATATCGTATTTATCATATATTCATTAATAGAACAGCGTCTGTTACGGTGTGGAAATACGTGCCCTGAATAAAGGCACACGGTCTTAACAGGTAGCAAAGGACCAATCATCTGCCCCTGTACTATATAGAATAACATCGCCAGACAAAATATTGCAGCGAAAACTTTGTGAATTTATATACACTTAAAGAGGAAAGAGACATTTTAGGTATCATTCATAAGTTTTTTCCCAGAGACTTCTATTTTATAATATTTGTTTTACATGGTTGCTTTCATAATGAAGCTACATGATACCTCCCCATATTTTTTCTTTGTTGAGCACATTTTACCTAGATCATGAGAAAATAATTCCAACGACCAGAAACCGTGTGTTTTTCATAGCAATTACAAACTAGAAAGGCCGGTATTTGCTTAGGAGCAAATTCAGCTATTTTCCCTCCGCTCTCCCTCTTTATGCAAACATGGACTCTTCCAAAATTGAATTTGAAAAAAATAAATAACATGAGAGAATGACCCGGAACTACGATGCTACTATACTATTAATACGTAGTACTGTATGGTCATCAAACTTTTATTTCGTGAACACAACACGCACACAACATGCTAGTGTTTCACACATTAATAAAGAAGGCACCGTTTTACTTCAAGAAAAAAGTTTTTATTTCACAAACGGAAATTGTGTTGTATTTTTTTCTACAAATGCAACACGTTATGCGACCCTAAACGTTGGTATTACGTATCCACAGCAGACAATACTCAATAGCGTGGTTTTCCTGCTTATTTACACAAGGCAAGCGCAGCTTAGTTACTGCACTTATTCAAGGTTGTCTCAAGCATAACTAATCTTCATACAAGCAGACCTCTCCAAACAAACTGTACTACACTTTTAACTCTTTACCAAGATATGCTTATTAGCCGTTTTTAGCGAAGCGCATTAAAACAAAATCCAATTGGATATGACGCAATATGGCAGCCCTGCTATGACATTATCAGTACAAATACATATGAAGTTATGCACATTGTATTTAGACAAAAGGATCACATTCTATCTTTATACTTAGAGGTAATCAGCTAATACATAATATTGATGAACAAAGCTAATTGATACATCAAGCTGGTGTTTCTGTCACAGTTTCATTATGTATGTGGGAACAATTCTTGCACTTGACTTTGCTATCCTCTCCTTGGTGTCTGTTGGTGCCACCTTTGTAGCCAGTTGACTATTGTGTTCTCTGACAGGCCAGACTTCATGGAATTAGTCGAGTTCGAGCACCCGACCAATAATGAATTTAGCACTGTCAAATTGACACCTTCTATCAAGGCACAACCTCACCGGTCTGCACAACAGTTGGTGTTTCATCTTCCTCCACTAGAATACAATAATTACTATTTCCTTTGTGTAATTTCATGTTCTGCCACCCAGAGTAAAAGGAAGATCCTTTTTGTTTGTTGATTAGGAAAAAAGCCACACCTGATTACATATATTCTTGTAAAACCAACATCAATGCACAATTCACAACATAGTGTAACGTTAGTACTTGTAGATTTGCCCCTGAAGATCTGTACTATTATATACTATGGAAAAGAACTACTGTACACTTTTCACAGATAATAAACAACAGTACTGTCTCAGTCACTGCAAAGCGCAACAATATTCCATGCGTGCGCCTGCTCCTCTCCCACCGAGGCATTCTGCACGCCTAGTATCGCTTAACCCGACACTCTAAACGTGGGTAAATCAAACAAAAACTACACAATATCGACGACAAGCTACCCAAATTTGTTACTGCGTTTGTGTATTGTTGCCAATTTATAAACAGTGCAAATTTCAACGGACTTCTTCCCGGCGACATATACATGTATGTACTCCCAGCCGCTAAGTTGAAAGACCCTTCCTCATTGGCTGTACCCGAGCTGACCAATCAGGTCATCGCTTCTGCTAAGTGTCGGGCGCATATTGGTTCCCTCCTAAATTCAATTAGCCACGATGCAAAGCTGCGTCACGCGCGCGGGAACGTCAATGACCATATATGGTGCAAGGGGGGAACGTGAACATATACATTGTATGGCGACACGCGCGAAATCCGGAGAACCTCGGTGAAAATATACGTAGATACCCCGCCAAATTGGCTTTTAAATTATTTTGAAGTGACTTTTGGCCAAAAATAATACCGGGGTCCTTTTGATAAGTATCTCACGCAGTATCATACCAAATTTCAGGCCATCTGGACTTGATACCTGGGCACGGGAGGCAGGAATGTGCAGTATGGTCAGAAAATAACCTAAAAACATCGGATTCCATAAAATCATTGTAAAGGTATCTATCAAAAAACTTTGATTTGGTGACAATAGCGCTGAGAACAATGCCCTCACACCGTGTCATTATTCGTCGTTCATGAATTTGATAACAGCAGATATTCGAACAACACCCGCATTCGCCGGACGACGTTTGCGACGCGTGTTCATGAATATTAATTATTAGAGCAAGCAGGGGTGACCACGTGCACGGCCGCCACCTGGTCCTACACACAGGGAAGGTAATTACGTCATTTACCATATATGGTGAGACGCTCAGAGGCGGTGAAGACGAAAACGCAGATGAAAAAACCCGCCAACTTGGCTTATAAATCATTTTGAAGTGATTTTAGCCAAAAATGATAACGGGGTCCTTTTAGCAAATATCTCATGCACTACAACACCAAATTTTGGGTCCCTAGGACTTAATACCTGGGCACGGGAGGCACAATTATAAAGTTTGGTCAGAACATCACCTAAAAACATCCATAAAATCATTTGAAATAAATCTATCAAAAAAACAGAAAAAAAAACGTCCGGAAGGAATCACTTTAAAGGTCGTGACAGGAGAGAGAAAGAAAGAAAGAAAGAAAGAAGAAACTTCATGAAAACAATATTTTCACTCGAAGCGTACCTACGGTACGCGGAGTGAAAATAACTACAATCAGTCAATCCCCGCAAGAGGCACTTTTGACTGTTAGTGTACAACCGCACCACTCAGAACCCAAGGACTGTGTACCTACGACCTAGCGCACGGCTGCCAAACTTTACCTGTTAATGTCTTCATTTTTAAACAAACTTTCACTAATGTAACTTTGACATCACTTCGGCTGGCAAAAAGGGAATTGCTCACCGCTAAAAACACGCGTCCATGCAGCCATTTATATTTTGGGTCGGACCGATATTAGGGTACCCACTCGGAGTAATACATCAATGAGACCTTAAACGGTGGATTAAGCAGTAGTATACATGCAACCACTTTAAGCAATATGTTGTCAGTCCAATTTACCCGTAAGTGAGAAAGAACGTACAATTAAGATCATGCTTATGTTTATTACAGGTAAATCATGTCCGGCTGGATGGACTGAACATGACCGCCACTGCTACAAGTTGGAGACACGAATGGTCGACTGGTATCAAGCGAACGCACAGTGCAAACGCTCACGTGCAAATCTCGCTTCCGTTCTGAAGCAAGAGGATGTCAAGTTCCTGAAAGGCTTCATCTCTACAGGTGAGTTAAACATAATCTTCAAGGTTTCAGTGGGAGATGGTACCCCCCCCCCCTCACACACACACGCGCGCACACACACGCCCAAACATACACGCACGCACACGCAGACACGCGCGCGCATAAGCACACCGCACGTACATGTACATATACGCACACACGTGCAAACACACACATGAACACATCTACTTGCATATCCACATGCACATACACAGAAATATACGAACATGCACACAAGTCAAGAACACGCACGTACACAATTACACAAGCGCATACAGATGTACACCTGGGCACATAAATACGCACACACGTACTCACATAAACACACAAAAACGCATGAAAACAAACAAAATCCATGACAAGTTAACGGAGCACTAAAATCCAGAAGGAGGGATCATTTCTTAATAGCTAATGTATTAATGAATTATACCCCCTTTCCACTAGGACGGCGCTCTCGCGGTGCTCTCTATGCGACCTAAAAGTTGACAGATCGCTCAACGAATTCTATAGAAAAGAGACGAATCTTTCTACACTTTGTGTGTTTTGCTGTCGCACTTTTACGTTTTTTATAATATACTCATAAGGTTACGTATATCCTATTAAGCTCGTGGTGAGAGCTCAGCGCGATTGCCGTCTAGTGGAAAGGGGTTCTTAATAATCACATTTTGCAGAATTACACTGGTGGTTTAATTTACGCGAGGTGTGTTTGTGATGCCATGTAGACCCAACCAATGTATTCCCTATGCGTATAGATACTAACTCCATTGTAAATATTTTTGGCATCATTGAGGGGTGATCAGCATATCAAGAAGGCCAATTGTTCATAAGACATAACACATAACAAGAAAAGTGTTTTATTATCGCCCCTCTAATTAGCTTTGTAATTTAACTTTTATTAGGCGTTGTCAGGAGCATTCATCCATACACTGAGATTGATAAAATTTACTAGGGTAGTTTACATAGCATTAACTTGAGAGTCTAGGACTCTTTAAGACATGACTTTTTTTCTTTTATGGCAGCTCCGGAGGGAGAACATCCACTTGTCTGGATTGGGCTATTACGTGTACGTAAATTCAGTAAAGATTTTAAATGGACAGATGGGTCGCCATTTTCCTACGCGAGGTGGGCCCCGAAGGAGCCGGGGAAGTCCGAAAACTGTGTCGGAATGTATTTCAAGGTTTGCCTTTTGCTGTTTTCATTCTTTACTTTTTCCATTCTGCTATATAATAGTAGTCCTGTGATCAATCAAACGTATCTGGTGATACTCCAGGTAGTCAAAGCTGACGCAAGTATGCATATGATAACTCATGGAACACAGGCTCTTTCAAGGAAAAAGCTGAATTGTAAGTACGTTACTGTGTGATATACCACAAAGTTAAAACAACACTAGTACTACAAGTGATACCTCTGCAGGGTTATCTCACCATAAGAATTTGTACTTGAGATTGTACGTTCATCTGTGACGGTAGTCAATATTATGTTACACTTTTATCCGTACGCAAAATAAATCGCTTACCAACAAGCTTTCGATCAGTTCTCTGACCCTTATCAATTTGAAATAACCCAAAGCCTAAGTCACACATCCAAGCCGGAAATGTGACGTCGGCAAAGGGTCAAAGGTGCTTGGTTGGGCTCTGATGTAAATGTAAGACGCCATTTACATCAGAGCCCACCAACCTTCCCTCAACCGAGACGGGGGCCAATACCGACTTCCAAGCACCTTTGACCCTTTGCTGACGTCACTCTTTCGGTTTTTTGTAACTTAGGTTTTGGGTCATTTCAACTTGATAAGGATCAGAGGACTGATCGAAAGCTTGTTGGTAGGCACTGTAGAAATATGTGTTTTCAAAAAATTCACTTTGTTCGCGGAAGCAGTTTGTGTTCATATTCAAATCTCAATTACTGCAATATTGGTAAAATGTTGTCCATTGCAAATAACTGCTTTTTAAATGATTTGCTGAAGCAACTTAAATTTCAAGCAGTACATAAGGAGCAGTTGTCAACGTTTAGTCTTGCTAACCATCAAACTTAATTTTTCTGAATAAAAAGGAAACAAAAATCAATAAAGACAGCATAATAAAAACAAATCTTAAAACGCTTAATATATCCTTTAATGTTTGCTTTTCAACAGTCCGGCAAAAATTGGGTTTGGGGAACAAAGAGGAAGAGAGGAGAGTGGAATGATGAACCATGTGGGCGTCCATACCCTTACGTTTGTAAGCGTCCAAAATACAAGTGACTCGATACAAGTAAGCACAAAATGCAACTTTGTCTCAATCGAGGAATCAAGAAAGTAGGCTGGACTTAACGTTATTGATCTTATTTCCAGAATATTAACGCACTTCCTTTTGGCAAATGCCAATGTCGAATTCAACAATAAGAATAAGAAAAGAATAGTTTTCTCTTGATGAATCAAGAAAGTAGTTCGTATTCAAAAGCGACTTATTATAAGTCTTTAATGTCTGACTTTGATGATGGCAAAGTTGACTACGTAGTAAAGAAAATGATAGACTTTTCTAGAGCAATAACTGAATTTCATTTAGTTTGGATTGAAAGTTAGTGGACTTATATCCAGGATGTCTAAAGTGCAATGGGTAGTGGGTAGAGTGTTCACCTTGCATTCGGTTGGTCGTGATTTCTATCCACAGTCGTCCGAAGACTTTAGAAAATGGTACATTCTGCTTACCCTCCTTGTCACTTGGAACATGGTATTTGAATACACAGAACACCACCATTTGACCCTTGCCTTTGTGATTGCAGAAATTTGCGTGGTCTAAGGGCTGTAGAAATGGAAATGGGTGCCGCCCGATGCAACATTTGGTGCAGGAAGGACTTCAGCGAACGGTTAACATTTTTCAAACTTTTTCGTTGGTGGCAAAGGCCTCTGATACCATTAGGCTGGGTTGAAAGTTGATGTACTTTTAAAATAATTTGCATACCTGTTTTATTAAGCTATGCTTTCATAGAGATACCATACACGGTATTGTACAGTGGAATAAGAACTTAGTTTGGATTGAAAGTTGAATGAAAGATGGTGAACGTTTTTTTGTGTGTAGAATCTCTCATCTATTTCGTAGGAGATATAAAACTCTTTTAAAATAGAAAATGAGTATCGAGGAGTCAATAAGACGCCAGGTATATTGAAACTGGATGGAAGTTGTTTTAAAACCTTTAAGTGCCAGTATTTACTTTGGAACTGTTTAGATGTAACCGTCTTATCGAAGAGAGTAAGGGACCTTCCCGGTGTAAGTGGATCAAAACATTCTGGTGGCTTAAATGGTATAGGGAATTTCCCGAGCAGTCTTCACGTATTGGGTCAGTTAGTCCTTCCTCACATTGAGCTGGTCTCAATCATGATGTTTCTGACCTAAGGCAAAGGGATGCTGTTAAAGTTTCAATGTAACCCTATAACCTTGGAGTGGCTTTTGGGTCACAACTTGAAATTACCTTCAGGTCTTGTTGTGTGGCGACTATTAAGTAAAAGATAAAAACATTTGAGGGTACCTGGGACAATGTATTTATAACTTTTCTCTACACGAAACGACTTACCATACAAGTTTCACATGTAGAACGTTTATTCATCCATATTTTGGTATTTATACACTGACATAAGCTATACTCTCTTGTCCTGCAAATATGTAATGAATACTAAAACTAGAAAGGCCGACATTTGCTTGAGAGCAAATGCAGCATATTTCAGCCATCTCCCTCCCCATGCAACAACAGGCTATTCCAAAATCACCCATGTGCAAGAATCGAACACTTTTGTTTAAAAGTCACTTCCACTAATGACACCCAAAAATGAATCTTACAAAATTCCTAGTGCAAGAATGGACTCTTTCAGTGCACCCCATGTGAATTTGCACAATAGACCAGTCCAGAAATACTCTCACTGAAAACATGGTCAAGGTTGAACTAAGCAAAAAAGGCATGAAAAGGTAAAATAGACCAGTCCAAAAACACTTCCACTAAAAATGGAATATTGAATTATCACCTTTCTAAAACTAAATTTGAAAACATCCCCATGCAAGAATGGGCTCTTTTTGCGATGCCCCTATGTAAAGTGGTGCAGTCCAAAAATACATCCGCTAAAATTGGACTTAATCACCAAAGTCCCAAAAATGGATTTTAAAAATCCCCCCATGTAAGGATCGACTCTTCCAGCACAACCTATGTAAAATTGCAAAGTTGACCAGTCAAAAAATAACCACACTGAAACACTTTGACATATCAAATCACCAAAGTCCATAAACAATTTTTTAAAAAATGCCCCCCTCCATGCAAGAATGGACTCTTCCAGTACACCCCATGTAAAATTGCAAAATAGTCCAGTTAAAAAATACTCCCATTGAGAGACATTAAATAATCAACAGTCGAAAGATGAATTTAAAAAATATGTACCCCCTCCGTGCCAGAATGGACTCATCCAGATAACACCGGGCTCACTGATTGGCTGCCAATCCCCTTCGGGATGTTGACTCAGGCTACGTGATTGGTTGCCGCTTTAATCAAGTTACTAGTATATATAGACATATGCACATGCTGTCTTCAGGTGGGAGAGGTCAACGACCTTTTTTTTTTTTTTTCTATTTGCTTTTTGGACAGACGAGGACGATGTGGCACTGCACTCAAGTTTTTGTAACTTATATTAACAATGCCACATACACGGTACAGACAGAAGGAAAGTCGTGTAAAGTGCCTTTCCCAAGGGCACAACGTCGGGGGCACGGTGGGAATCGAACTCAGGACCCATAGATTCCGAGCCGAAAGCTCTACCAGTTACGCCACGCCCTTGAGGTCGTTGACCCTCTGGCCAGTGGAGAATTACTTAAAAAGTACCCAAATATATCATTTTGAAGTGGTTTATGCCAGAAATTATACATGGGTCATTTGAATGAATATCTAGTGCACCTATTTACCAAAATGTAGGTCATTTGGTTACAAGACCAGGGAACAGGAGCGAAAAGCGTACGTTTTTGGTCAAACAATGGCCAAAAAATTCCAAAATTAAGCATTTTGTTGTACCGTATGCCAAAGGTGTCAATGAATTAATGTGCGCATATGTAGACGGCACTCCTATACCAAATTTCAGGTCATTTGGTTGTAAAATGGGGGTATAGGAGCCAAAAAATGTCATTTCTGGGGCAAAAAATGGCAAAAAATGCCAAAATTGAGCATTTTGCTGTACCGTATGCCAAAATTGTTTTTGGAATTTTGTGGGCATATGATCAAGGCACCTCTGTACCAAATTTTAGGTCATTCCGCTGTAACACCAGGGAACAGGGGGGCAAAATGTACATAAAAATTGCAAAAAACATGAATAAAATCATTTCAAAGGAAGATATGAAAAAAATGAGAAAAGAGCATCTGGGTATTGACC
Source organism: Branchiostoma floridae x Branchiostoma belcheri (assembly GCA_019207045.1). Lineage (NCBI taxonomy): Eukaryota > Metazoa > Chordata > Leptocardii > Amphioxiformes > Branchiostomatidae > Branchiostoma > Branchiostoma floridae x Branchiostoma belcheri. The sequence goes on along the minus strand of CM033039.1, from coordinate 6,652,251 downwards.
CATTCTACCTTTGTGCCAAATTTCAAGTAATTCGGTCCAGGAACGACGGAGTTGAATCGATTTGAAGATTTGACAGGAGAAAGAAACATTACGAATACAATATATTTCACCATACCTATGGTATGGCTGAAATATAAAAAAAAGGATTATGACTTTAAAAAGACAAAAAAATACTTTTGACCAGTAGAAAAACAATCAGTGTTTGTAGAGAGTTTTAGTAGTAGTCAAGAGAAAGTAGACTTACATTATACTTGTATTTTTGCTTAAAGTCAGTCGGCTACTTGTGATGTTTGCTGGCTTATCCCCTTGTTTAGTTTGTATGTTTTGATGTGGAAGACATTACGAAAGTCTCGGTACTTTTGTTGCGTCGATAAAGATGATACTAAATGCAACATCAATTGATGTCTAAATATTGCAGGTTTGGAAAAGTAAGTAGGAATCAGTGTGCTACTACTTTTAAATGACGTGAAGCAAACTTGAACGGTTTCCATCCAGTATCATGAATGCAATGACATAATGAAACGTAGATTGGAAGTTCTGTATTCAACATTAATATAGCTGATTCCCAAAACAAGGGGACTTCATAAACATTCTGGAACTTTCTTGAATTTCAAGTTTGCTACTTGTATCAAGGGACGCCTTAGAATGATTAAGTCATAAGTAAAAACGTGATGATTTTTTCTTGTGTTTTGATTAGCAACTAAAGCTTGCTGTAGAATGAAATTAAAATGATGGTGTATGACATTTTGTATCAAATTTTAGTATCAACGTTACGCCCCCTTTAGGTTTTCACTCGGGCGGCAACATTTTGCAACCAAAAATCTTCTCTGTATTCCAAAGGAATAACATTGGTTAAGACATTAATATTGTGTAGTTTGTTCATTTCAAGTTACTCACTCAAAAACCATGTTCAGGTTATAAAGCCATTCTTCATACAACTGGAAAGGTGACCCAACTGTTCAATAGTACGTGCACACCAGAGGTGACTGTTACAATGACAAAACAAAAATGCTTACCTACTATCTTGTTTCTTGGAGAAATCGGAATAACAGTAAAAAAAAAAAAGATGAAAGGATTTTCGAACACAGATGCCAACAAGACAATAGCAAAAATCCGAGAAAAATGCATGTTGGAAAAAGATTTTGGAGAAAAGATCAATTTTATTCAATGATGACAATTCAAGGTTGGATCTTTTAGTAAAAACCTGATGATAAAGGAACAATTGCAAAACATCTTTTTATGACATGTTGTATAAGCGTCTAAATGTACAACATAATTTCGTTGATTGTATGATTTGTCATAATGAAAAAAATGTCATCATGATACAATTTTTGAAGACCCCTGCCGTTGTGTTATGAAAGGCAATAAAAAGTAGTCAATTACGTTGACATATGTGTATGTTTCATCAATTTAGTTATCTTTCAGTGGAGTAAGATAGTCTTGTTATCAAAGGATTAACTCAGAGCAGGCAATAACAGATAATACTATAACTTTAAAACTGTTGTCATGAAATACGTAATTTCAGGTCAGTCACTGACACTTATCCTAGTTTAGAAAAAAAGGTGTTTTTAGGTTTATCTGTATAGAAGAAGTAAATCAGAACAATGACTTGGTTTTGCATAAAATCTATTTATTACTCCCTCCAAGTTGACCCATTTGCCTTCATCCCTCAACCCCCTCAACTTACCAACTTATGTCTAAACATTGACAAAATAGTAAGTGGATAAAACAAGAGGACTAAAATACTTTGACAAAGACAGCTACCAACACGTAAACTGAACCCAATTACGACATGACATTTTTTGCTATTCTAAAATACATGTAGATATGAACATTGGTACTTAGCCATAAAATCACACAGTTCCATTCCCTCTTGCATAGTTAAGAACCTCTTGTCTACAACCATCCTCTGTCACCATTCATTTTCACTGGCCATTTGTTGAGACGAAATTCGACTGTACCTTGTTACTAAACCGGAAGACGTAAGATACAAATCCACCATTTCTGTACGAGTAGCCTTACCAATACCGACATCAAACAAGCGGCCTTTATCAAAGTTGAAAATAGATATTTATGCAGGAATGTTTATTACGGGAACAAAACACACCTACTCCCTCCCACTACCACAGCAAATTCTCAAATACGATCCATAACTGGCCATATTCTTCATATCGTTAACATTGTCGTTCTTCTACATACTGTTATAGTGAACATGTAGGACAAGGGATGATTACAAATTCAAAACACTGGTACAAAATTAATTTTCCGCATCTCATTTTCTCAAGATTTTGACATGATTCATTGTAACGACGTGTTTTGAACGGAACTCTCCATCTGTGGCATTACAGGATTCGGCATTGTGTAGTGAATATGAGTATCACTGAGGAGGAGGAGGAGGCTGGTCCCTGCTCTTTATCTCTTTATCCTCCGCAAACTCCATGATGAAGGCAGTAGCCGCAGTTGCTCCTTGCTGTAAATTTGCACAAAATAAGGGAAACTCTTAGTTGCCATTCTCTCCTACGCTTCTGAAAACATTGTAAATTTTCTACAATAGTAGCTATCTAATAGCATCGTTATATAATTTAGATGCATGAAAAATACATGAGATGATCGTACCTTTTTGATTTCAAGAAATTGTATTGTACATGAAATAGTATGTGTGCTACAGAAAACAACACTATGAAATTGTAAGGCCGTTATTGCACGAGTATCACATTCAGATCAACTGAACGAGAGGACTAAGTTTTGATACATCCGCGTTTGTCAAATGAAAATTGATAATTGAACAATAACCTTGAGATTATAACAAAGGTCGTTATCTAGGGATGTGGTTGGATTCTATTTCCATTTCAAGTTGAAACCAAAGAATCGGTCCCATGCCTCATGAAATCTTTCAGCAAATGTAGATGCAATTTTGATCGTAGATTTTCTTTAAGAATAAATGCACTAATAGCAGATCTACATTTATGAAATGAAAATGAATATAGTACTTACAGCCATGAGGAACTCCATGTCCGTAGGAGCCATGTCAAAGTCCATGGTAGAGAGATAGTCCACGTCCACCCCGATACACCGGTCTATGTCCTTCTCCTGAACAAATTTTTTTTTAAATGTAACGTTAACAATTACGGAAATGTTTGGCCTTTAGAGTCATGGGATGTTCATGAAAATTGATAAACCTATAAACAGGTCTACTTCCCATATTCTCGACCACTAATAATGATAATCTTTATCGCAAATCCATGCCCGAGAGCTAATTGCAGATAAAGTAAAGTAGTGGTATACATAATAGAAAAATCAGATCTATAGATAAAACAAAAGAGAAATAACGTCTAATCTAAATTTAACTCTTCGCGCCAACCGGAAATTAATGAATAGAGGAATCCTCACAACTCTGGGAACAAGAGCCACAAAATGGCGTGTAGTTCACAAAACATACTCTAATAGATCACAAACAGTGACGTTGCGGCAGGTGCAGGGACTGGTGGTGAGATTTGATCACCCAGCAAAACAGTTAAGAAGGTTCAAGAGGTAGGGAGAGAAAGAATCCACCCCGGCCAGCAAGAAAAAGGGCCGGACGAACAAAAACTGTACCTGGACTCGGTCGCTTCATTCGGAGGTTATAGGAACCGGCCATACATTACAAATATGGCACCGTATACACTTCAGGGTTGGTCATTAACCCTATATTCTATGCTTTTATATAGTAAACAAGTCAGCAAATCATAATCTTCATAGAACAGAATGAAATTAAACTCATAATTGCGATACATTTACTAAGATCTTGAGATAGCCACGTCTATCATTACGGAATGGTAGTTTGTTTACTACATGACGAGCTTTATATAGTAATACGCTTTTCTTATTAAGAAGGCCGGCTATGGGGCATATATGATGCACATAATTATACGCTTACAGAGAGTGAGTTCTTGCTGCCCACAAAGTCCATGAGAGTTCCGTAGTACTGTCCGGCAGTCTCGACAGATCTGGTACCCAGGATCCTTCTCTTAGCCACCTGTAGAGGCGCGTAGTTCTGGTACATGTTCAGCATTCTGTCCACCGTCAGCTGTTTAACATGGGAAAGCAATGGTCAGAACTCTGTTTCTATCCTAAAATGGTGCTTAGAATCTATTTTATCACTTTCAAATGATCAAGGGGTCAGCCTATTTGCGAGTGCAACAGATGAAATTTTTATAGCCTTATGCACAAACATGTACGTAAACTTTGCAATTTTTTCATACAAATTTGACTTCAGTTACAACGTGTATGTCTATGCAATGTTGCCATCAAATTTATCAAACGCAGAGTATTCATACAAGCTTGCACCATGAAAATATTTGAAGCAAAATACTTCAATCGCGGAATGTATACATGTGTTCGCCTAACAGCCTTGGTAGGTATAGCCTTGAGTCATCCCGTTTGTTCACAACATTGGACCAAGGCCAAATTACTGAGTAAAAATGCCTATCAAAAGTATCCTATCATGTGTTATACTATCTCCGCTTTACTTTTTGGCAGGCTATCCCTCTCAGAACATAAAACTGAGGATACACAAGCCAAAGCAACAAACACCGCAACTGATTACAATAATACGTGCACCTCCCTTTCCACATACGTTATGATAACATGAAGATATACCTTTCCATTGACGTCGAGAAACAGCATCTGGAATGCCACGTCCTTAGAAGGTGCCTGCATGGACTTGATGTCCTCTTCGGTTACAATCTAAGAAAGACAGGAAACGTTATGATATCAAATGGCACTGATAACAAATTAGCCATATGATGATATAGCAAGTAGTTTTACTGTAATCTGTAACAAACCAATGTTTTACTGTGTGCACTACTGTGCAGCACACTTTAGAATGTTTCGTATTTCCACAACTGTCAATAAAATCATATCCAGTTCTGGCAGCCATTTTGAAAAGTTCTCTCACGAGAGCACAGTCTGGCGAGATTTTACGTGATCTTACACGAAATGGAGGCCTCGGCATAGACTAGCAGTGATGCATCTTACATGGTAAGTTGGTGTTGAGTGCTTGGTTTTGTAGCAACATTGATGACATCAGCTGAAACTACTGTTCAGAACTAATTGTTCAGAACTAGTCTCTAGGTCTTCCTACGGAGTTATGGATTGTACAATGTGGCAAATATACGGTGAAGAATTGACCAGGAGTCAGTCCACGATCAAACCCTACGCTGACAAAACTCCAACGTAGCCAGCGTAGTTAGTTTGATAGGCACTAATTCAGAACAACGTGCGTTGTAACAGACCTTGAAAAAATGCTGCTTGGCTTCCTCGATTGTGATCCTCGGTTCCTCTACCTGCGGTGGTGGTGCAACTGTTGCTATCGAAACTCCTCCGAGCTGGAAAAACATTCATAAAGGAGAACTTAAAACTTGTCCTTTCTTCCGTTCATAAAAATGTAAAGCCGGGCCAAATATGTTGTTCTTCATTTCAACTGTACTGTTCTGTAAGTTACATGCATAAAAATCACCTTTAACCGGTTAACCAGTGCTGAATGAAAGGCTTTAATTAATGCCCACACTAGTCATGTCAGGACTTCAAAAGCACAAATCAGTTTACATTGTTACATGTCCAATTGTCCAATATCATTTGGTAGATACGTATAGCAGGCTGGGTAAGTAAAAAGCCAAGAATAGACAAAAAAAAGGCAACAGAAATCTGACATCTGACCACTTTTTACGTTACTACCTGCTAAAACTTTTAGAAGAGATGAATAAAGCTAGATAAAGACAAGTCACGAAGAGCTATTAGAATCTGAGAGTATGACATAAGTATTTGCTGCTATGCTGGATGGTCAAACCGGGTTATTACATTAAATGCCGCTGTTGCGTAATATTGAGCTTGACTAAATCGCGATCCTAGCGGCCGGCCCGACAGTTGCAGCCCTTCAGAAGTATGGGGCCACTAGTTATAACCCTAGCCAGCGAGAGAATATTTAGTGTTTCGTGCAAACAGGGTGTTAAATGGTGTCGGAACAAGTCCGAAAATGGCATATATAGGTATATATAAGAGAAATGAAAGGGTTACTCTTTTTAAAATTTGACTTACGCCTGTCCCCAGAATTGGAGGGTCGGGAATATCAATAACTCCGCCGTCAATATGATCCATGACATCAGGTCCGGCAATCCGCTCAATCAGTTTCCTCATTCGGCTATCCACTAGGGTCTTGAACGACTTTACCCCCTCATTTCGTGCGTTTCGCTGCTTTTGTTGCTGCTTAACAAAAGCCCTGTAAACATTGGAAATTAGAATTTAGATTATATATAGAGAGAGAGACAGACAGACAGAGAGACACACACACAGAGTGAGAGAGAGAGATATCACTTCAGAATTTCCGTTTCTTGTTCAATGCGAGGTGAGGAATCGCCTGAGAAAAATAACATTCAAAATACATGTATCAGTAGACTTCTAACAGGTATAATAATCATAGTATGACGAAAGGTGGATTCGCACTGCACTTGGGGCACCGTGAAGCACTGCGGGGTTCGTTCACCGCGGCACTGTTTTTTTTTTCGCGATTTTTGATAATCTAATTGATTGCGTAATACGTAAAAGTATGACTTAGAAGATTACAAAATACACAAAACGGAAGAAAATTCGTTTATCTCGTTGAAATTCGTTGAGTCATGTGCGAACCCCTCGGTGCCGCAAGCGTTCCCCAAGTGCAATGAGAGAGCACCTTAACACAGTCCTTTGCTTAATGCAGGCTTTTAGCTAGGCATGCGTCAATGCGTCATTTAGACGCACTGTCCTAACAAACATAAGAAATCGGACGCAATACTTTTAAGCAAGACGCACTACGGACGCCTCAGCCAGGGCAAACATATTGTAACAGACACAAAAAAATCTTGGCTGAATTCTAAAAAATATGCACCTCAAAATGCAGGAAATAGTATTTCAGAGGGTTATGATTTCAAAATTTTCCGGGGGAGGATAACCCCGGACCCCCCTACAATGCTCACGCCTACGGCGCTCGCCCCCGCGCCTGCGAGCGCCGCAGATCACTCCGATTACTTTTGACGCCCTAAAATTAATTCCTAGCTAAAAGCCTGGCTTAATGCGAAATAAACAATGACGTTACCTGGCTTTCTCTGTATCAGGCCTGTTCTTTATGAAGCTTGGATCTCTCTTCATCAGCTCATTTAGCTTGTGCTGGAACTGATCCTGGTAAACCTCTCGGTCTGAGTTGGAAAACTGAGGAAAAAAAATAAAATTTTGTAACTTTTCTAGCATGTTGAGCCACTCAGTAGGTGGATCGTGTGCGTTTAATGTCACAGGTCACATGATTTTGTTTATGCTGCCATCTTGGGTGTCAAAACTTTAAAAAAAACTATGCTGCACCTGTGCTCAAGTTGCTGTTCCCTACAACATAATGTACAAAGAGCAAGCGATAGTAAAGTAGAATGTCTTTTGAAGAGACATTTGCCGGGTCATGAAAACGCACAAAATAAAAAGAAAGAAAAAAACAACAACAAGCAAATGCTAGGGGTTTCATACAGGTAGCACAATTCCTAAACTTACGATTAGAACGCCGAGAGTTTTCTGGAACTGCTGCCCTTGGCACTCAAACCGTTCCCATCTGTACTCCGGGTAGAACACCCTGCGCAGGTGATCAACATCTTCGTCGTCTTCCTTGAGCGCCTCCAGGCGTTTGTAGAAGGTGTCCTGCTTGTCCATGGACAAGTACCAACCTAAACACCATGCATTCCAGAATGTTATTGTTATGATACAATGTATTACAACATTGAACGGTCATGCTGACTACTACATACACAGCAAACAACCTGTCACCAAAATAATCAAAAGCAGTACAAAGGTTACATACCAGGGGGCCCAAAATTAACTTTGATCTTTTTCTTCTAAACACCTACCCACATACCAAATATCATTGTAATCCATATAGAGATTCCTGAGTTATTGAGTTATGCTGACTACAAAAATCCGGGAACACAAACAGACAGACACGAAATTACAAAAAATAACTATTCGCTTATATGATGTTAGTGTATCCTACTGAATGAAATGAAATCACCTTGCTATGAGTCATCATGACATTAAATAGAATACACCAAACATTTGCAATATGGAAAGTTTCGAAAGTGACGCAATGTAAATCTCTTTCTAAGAAACTGTTGAGAAACTGTTATTCAAAAGTAATGTTCTGACTTAAGAAAAAGGTAGAGATTTTTCCTATGCGTACTTTTAAGATCAAGAAGATATAATAGAGAATAGATTGTCATATTTACCGTCAAAGGCGTAAAGTGGAAAGTTGGCCGCCAGTCCACCATCGATGTAAGTGAAGAGATTCTCCAGTACGTATGGCTGGAACACCACTAAGGAACGGAATTGAAAAATGACCCGTTTACTATCATGTTTATACCATTTATCAACCTAACAGTGAAACGTTGAGACGTTAATTGTTTTTAGAGTACCGTTAGTCTTAGCCTGACTAAAATCGCGCCCCTAGCGGCCGGCCCTACGATTGCCGCCGCCCAGCCCAGCCAGCGAGAGCTTGTGTAAACACAGGCTACCGTTAGTCTGACCGAAATTGCGCTCCTAGCGGTCGGCCCTACAGGGAGGGGGTCACTAATTAACCCCTCCTGCTGCCAGCGAGAGATTGACATGTGCAATCACAGGCTTCGGTACTGTATAACTATAATGAAGTTTAAGGAAACGACCGATTAAAATCATTCAACCATGGATGAAGATCCTGCTCCTCATCCTTAGATCCCAAAGAAGGTCGATACTGACCCCCGCCGTTTGCAACGCCCTCGCGTCACGTGACCTTTGACTCCCAGGTCACGTGAAAACCCTTCAGAACTGAATAAAGATGGCAGATGCCTTCTGAATGCTCCTTATGAAGCTTCTACCCTAATGCTGTACGTAATAATACTCCATTTTAGATGAAATAGAAGTTGTCCTACACCATGTACATATAAATGTTCTTTTTTAATATGTATTGTTTATGTGTTTGTCAGCAGGGCTAGCCCTTTGTAATAGCCATAGGCTAGTTGGGCAGCCCTGGCTGTGTGTTCGTTGCAGCCAAACCAATAAATAAAAATAAAATAATAGTATATGTTCAAAGGACTGAAGATCTTACCTGGAATTGACATGGACATGCGCACTGCCTCCCGGACCCTCATAATGGGCGTGGTCTTGACGTGGAAGTAGGACTCTCGGTTGTAGTTCATGTTGTAGGCCACAATACACAGCTCCTTACCGAGAACATGGTAGATCTAGGGATAGAGGTTTAAGTTTATTATGGATTTGAATTTGAGTTTGAGCTATAAAGATCCATAGGTTGATAGTTATCTCATGCGGGCTGTTATCATACAAGACTTCATAAAACACCATGACAAAGGAAATACATCTATAATGATAAAATCATAAAAGTGCAAAGTACATAATATCATCTGAGAATTCCTTGCAACAGCAATACCTCAGGAAACGTTAATGAATCCATGAAATAGTTTTATTCCAACATGAGGCGTCATTTCGTGAATACCTGATCAAACGTGACGTCCTTGCCCAAGGGCAGACCTCGTTTCTTTAAGTTCCTCTCCAAGATGTCTCCGAACCATTCCAGGAACTTCTCTCCCGGACATGCGCCCCGCTCGTTGAGAACGTCCCAGAGGCGCCCGACGGTCCCCATGCCGGGAATCCAGCTGGACTTGGTCCAACGGGTATCTGGGAAAACCGGAAATCATGATCTTGAGACGACGTCATTGACTTCCTGTTATGAGACTGTCTAAAATATTACATGGACTAAAATAATTGCATCTATGGTACCGTAACGATTTTCGTTCATTTGAAAAATCATTCAACCTTCTACTGCCTATACAGTACTTACTTCTAGTCTAAACTAAAATCACATGTACAAGGAAGTACTATACATTATGTCTATGTATTCATCATCATAAAAGATTTCAAACCCGGACTTTCCGCAGCAGTATGCGGCCCATTATGAAATTTGACCTTGGTCTCCTAGACCCCTATCCACGAATACGAATACCTCGCTTTGTGTTGTACATTAGAAGTCGTAGTAGTAGTAACAACATCTAGTAATGTGCTGTTGTGCAATAGTGTCGATCCTGTGATTAATTTGTGACATACCTAACACGACTTCCAGCAGGTTCTGCGCGCTCAGCTCGTCCAACAGCTCCTGTGACGTCATACCGATGGCGAGGAGGGCGGCAGTGATTGCGCCTGCGCTGGTCCCGGCGAACCGTTTGATCTGTGGCATTATCCTGGCATCCTCTAGGACCTGGGGGTGGGGGGTGGAGAATAAGAGTTACGGATACTACCTTTTTTCCAATGTATCCTCCCATTATTTTTCTTTTAATTCAAACCGTATACAAATCGAAGTCCATCTTTGGTAAAGTGTTCTGCATACAGTAATGTGCGTATATCTTTAAGCAGTGCTTGCAATGTAAACAGTTAACCAAAGACGAACAGTTTGCACGTATATTGACAGCAACAGACAACATTGTACAATCGTACATAAAAAAATATGTGAGTTCGTAAACACGTGTTTTCATTAAGAAGAGGGAAGCTTAAGAGACATGTAAACAATAGTGATAGTGATAGCATAGCTCCAGATGTTTTGTTAATATCCAACTGTTTACCAAATAGTCTTTAGTATTTCAGGTAATACTATCGAATAACTGCATTTACACTGCAAAAACATGCATTTCTATTTGTAAAATATCAATAATTTAGGGATACTTGAGATATTCACCTTACAAGTTCCAATGTAAGCGATTCCTTTGGCGCCACCTCCTTCCAACACCAAGTTCTCGAAAGGAAACGTGTGGCCTGAGAACTTCTCTCCAATGGTCACCGGGAGTTTGGGTCCTACTGGCTTGGATTCTTCTTGTCCCATGGTTATAGATGCTGGTCGCCTTCCTGAGAGCGGGAGAGAAAACGATTGTTTATTTCAGAGACTAACATGCCCTTAGTAAAGAATACATCACAGCAATCTATAATGAAGGACATAAGAATTTTCTTTTACACAACCATTTTTCTCACCTGCTGACGTTTCGATGTCTGTCAGACATCTTCCTCAGAGCTTCGGACAGACATCGAAAAACGTAAGCAGGTGAGAAAAACTGGTTGTGTCCTATGATCTACCAACCTGCTGAAAATATTTTCGAATCCATAATGCACATATTCAAATGCATGCATGCAACATAAAATGCAACATGAAAATGTAACAATCTATGTAGTATTACAGAGACGCTTCTATCGATTTTTGAATAGGTACGTGGAATTATCTGACCAAAGCACAGACATGCTGCATTATATGTTGGGCTGGATCGAGTCATACTTGAATGACCGAAAGCAAGGAGTCGTTTTAAATGGAGTGCGCTCTGAAAGGCTACGCATCAATCCCGGTGTTCCGCAAGGGCCCCTCCTGGGCCCACTACTTTTTGCGGGCGACACCACACTGCTAGGGATTATCAATGACCCTGTAGCTACGGCGTAAGTGGACAGGTTGAACCATGACCTCAATTCAGTGTCGGAATTCTCAGATCAGTGTCTTGTTGCGTTCAATCCTCAGAAAAAGGAGTTGATGACATTCTCCTTTAAGAAAACCGGTTCTACACACACATACACACACACATTATACCTTAAGCTACGGTATTGTCTTCTACCGGCACATAGGCTTCATATGTCAACCCTGGTGATGAAAGCAATGAAACGCGTAAACCTACTGAAAAGAATGTCTGTCGTCCGACGGATAACTCTGTACAAAGCCATGATACGATCCTTGATCGAGTATGCCAAAGACATCTGGTGCGGTATTCTTAAGAATAAGACTCAGGACTTCCTCGAATCAGTCCAGGTGTCAGAGATCCGGGCCTGCACGGGTGAGGGACGAACCACAACAGCATCTTAGGGGAGGTTGGTTGACATGAAAGCAATGTTCACTTCTCCAAATTACCAAGTGGCATAGCACCAAAATATCTACAAGAACTGGTTCCAGAACTACCTCTCATGTTTCCTAAGAAACGAATTCAAAAGTGCAAAACTTCTTTTTTTTACCTGCTACCTGCAATATCTGTTAAATTATCATCATCTATTATTATGATTATTCAAAAGAGAACTGAAGTCCTTCTTTGACTACCCACCAAGTCACCCCCGCTTCTCCTATGGCCACGGACAACCTGCAGTTCACCGGAGAGACAGCTCTACCCAACTCACACTAATTCATACACCATTGTAAAAGTAGCCCTAAACGCAGTTGTAAAACTGCGCAACAGAGTTAATATTGTGATGTGAATAGCACTTTCTTGTAAAAAAAATGTTTAGAAAATACGTTAATGGCAGATGAAAGATTGGCTTTAATTTCTCGTAAAGAAAACAAAGTTTTCTGAACATTTTGCACCTTTATCTAGTTGCAAATCAAAATAGGGAAAACTCAGTAGTTGTTATCACAGTGGCACAAAACGTTTGACAGTCAGACACGTTCTATCTCTCACAAAAATATGTGCAATTTTGTCCTATTTGCTGATCTATGTCAGCTCTGAGGCTTGGGACCGAGTTGTTTCAAATGCCGACTTGTCCTGATACAAAACTCACAAACAAGGAAAATGGGATCGCTTAGACAAAATTAAATATTTGAATGACAATAGATCAACTTTGTCTGTACGTTGTAAGAAGGAATCATGTCTTGAGAATCACCTACTTATTTATCTATATATTTTAACTTATCTTCATTAGAGTTAAGTCATTCTTATGTTATTTGATTTACGTTACTACGTACTTGTACTCCCTGCACGCGGCAGTGCCGAATGTGCCGCCGTTTTTAGGGCGAATAAAGTTCAAAAGTTCAAAAAAAGAGATGATACCGTGCAAAACAATAAGAAGAATGACAGAGTGGTTGGACCAGTTCTTAGCCTCAGCGATAGTTTTGTTTCGGGATAATTACCCTAAAAACATTAACTGAACATTAAAGAGACACCTGTTGTACATTTGTGTAAATAGGACTGCGAAATCAGAGGTAAATGAGCGGATGCCGGCACACTTGTGAACCAATCCTTGAGTTTGTTTTGGCATACTTTTGGCAGATAAGCTCATTGGGTTGGGGAGGGGGGAGGTGGGGGGCGTTACGCCTCCAGGGAATGCAAACACAAGAATGCTGTCCAAACAGACAGTCAAACCAAGAAAGTTTTTTCCAACGAAGAGTAACACTGTATCTCTGCATGGTGAGCATCTCACCTCATATATCTAGTCTGGTGATCACTTTAAAACCACTAGAAAGTTGGAGTAAGGAATATCTTGGTTAGAGCTAGTCCCTGCACCGTGTGCATTATTGTACTGGCAGAAGAAGCCACGCTTGAGGGAGTAGTTCAGCAAGTTCTGTGGCCTTTCCTTGACTCTGTCCAAACCCTATATTTTACGTTTACCCCAGTTACGTTTTATAACCCAAACAATGGTTTTGAAATTTTTTTAGAGTCAGGACAAGTTTCAACAAGCTTAAGGTGGTTAAGAAGACCCTCTTGGCTTCAAGAACACAAAAAGTCTTACCTTCTCTGGCAGAGCTGTCGTCGGTTTGAAAGAAAGAAGGTTGCCTGCAGCTTATGTGTCAGTTCTCCTGTTGTCTGTGCCGTTGTTGTCTTCAGGCATTGTACACAATGGGGCACGGATGTCCCGGATGTTGAGCGTTTAGCCAATCAATGTCACGAAACTTGCCTCAGCTGTCTTGACCTAATTGTCTTAATGTTAATTTCATCAGACAACCAAGAAGGCTAACTTTGTATCTCAGTCAGACAACTGAAGAAACACGAACAAAAAAAACAACTTTTGTAAGCGTAGTTCCTTTGGGTTGAGAGGAAAGTGTTATCTGCGATTTTAAGTAGGTCAGACATACTAGTCATATAGGTCAGACATACTAGTAGACCCCATCAAAGAGGGGGCGGTAATTAATGGGGGAGTGATTGGTATGCCACACCTGATTGATTATTCTGGACAAAGCAAGTGTCGTGTAGCCATGATTTTTTTTTTCATGAGCAGCAATACATGTTGGTGGATACGGGTCAACCGTCACGCACCAATGAATATTTATGAGAGACGCAGAAAGATTTTTCTAGCTAGAAATCAATGCTAAATTCCCATCTTGTCCCTTGTAATGAGTTTATATACAGGAGAGATATGCATAAATAAAGAAAAAACGCAAAAAATATTTTTTTATAGCTAGAAGCTTTTGTGAAACTCAAATCTTGCCCCTTTGATTGAGTTTATCTCTGCGAAACTTCCTAAGAGGAAACGACACCAAGCGGAAAGTATCAGTACTGCCGCCTTGTCATTGACTTGATTTTGAAGTTGCATTATGGTTCAAGTGAAGAATGAGATGGTCAGAAAGTTAACTACTTCACAGAAAACTTTAATTTTTGTCAATCTTCTTCACAGCTCATCTTCTAATCCCCACGTAACTTTGTATAGGAATATTTCTTACAACCCTTGACTGTGCGATGTTGCTGACAGTGAAGTAAAAAATATTTTGTGCAGAAAATCGTAAAAATAAAGTGTGTATCAGCACACGGAAAACATGAAAGCCGTCAAATTTAAAAAAAAATGCAAATCTCTTTGCCTCTATCTTTAAACGTTGCATGTGCTATATAAGTCGAGGATTGTACTGTCGATAGACCGGATATGGCACCGGAAATAGATCTTTTCTGTACATTATGTGTGAGCAGGTGTTTCCGGCACCAGTGCGCATGCCCCACCGGCAGTAGTGGTTTATAAGGCATGACCTTGAAAAATGGCAAAACATTTTCAATGGTCAACGTACTTAGGTTTTAAAACAAACTTTAAGACATTTATTTCGTGTAATTTGTAAATATTGACAGTAGAAAATCCGTAAGTGCCTTTATCTAAATATAGACACATTTTCTTCGACTTCAACGGTTCTTGTGGTAAATCTCTAGAATTTAACATTTACTTTATCCTCATCTATACCAATGGCAACAATTTCGTACATGGTATTTTTAAATTTTTGCATGCTATTTTTGCAACCATTCTTGGTTTATCCTAATATATAAATGTTAGTCCGTTAACAGGTTCATAATAACTTCATATTAAGATAATGCTCGCTGCGAGATGTCTTGGGGAAATACTTTGATCCAATGTTAAGTCAATGATACTTGCAAGTTGCATGTTGTACCTAGCAACATGAAACGTATAAATACAGCAGGGCTTGAGCCAGCTCGAATTTTTTTTCCGTCAGCCAATTACAGTCGTCGCGAAAACCACGAAAATTAATTAATTAGAAGGACTGAACTGAGACCTTGAAAAACGGGTTTTAGATTTATCGTATGCGAAAGGGCGCTGACAAACACTGTCATCAATCATAACAATAGCAAAACAAACAGTGTGTGGTTTTTACGGCCGTGGACGGCGTCCCCAAGCCGCATGTAGCTTCCACCAAGGATTTTTGTCGGATTGGTTTTAAAATTTTTCCGTCAGACGCAGCAAATTTCCGTCCATTGACAGAAAAACGGACGCTGGCTAGAGCCCTGAAATACAGATAACATTTTGCTCTATTAGCTTGTAATGCTCAGGGCTAAATCTGAGTTTACTTCTCATGGTAGCATTATGTATACAATCATCATTGATGCTTTTTGTATTATGTTAATGTTATGGATTAAAAATCATTGGCATAATAGCCATATCACCACCTGCTCCATTCGTGCAAACGCGGGTCCTCACTTCCGGTGTGACAGCGTTCTCGCCCCCCCGTGATATCGCCCCCCCGGGGGCAAAATCACTAGTGTTTTCGCCCCCCCCGGGGCAGGATCACTAGCGATTTCGCCCCCCCATCTCGCCCCCCTCTGGTGATTTCGCCCCCCTCCCGGGGCGAAATCGCTAGTGATATCGCTAGTGATATCGCCCCCCCCCCCCTCCCGGGGCGAAATCGCTAGTGATATCGCCCCCCCCCCCCGGGGCGAAATCGCTAGTGTTTTCGCCCCCCCCCCTTCCCGGGGCGAAATCGCTAGTGATATCGCCCCCCCCCCCGGGGCGAAATCGCTAGTGTTTTCGCCCCCCTTACCCTCTTGGGGCGAAATCGCTAGGGATTTCCAGTGATTTGCATCCTTCTAGTGATTTGCATCTCCAATAAACCTATAAGTTACATTACTTTTGCTTCGTACAAATCACATCATACCTCCATTAAATATTTTTAGCTCTTGCAGATTTATAGTGTCATCTAGTCTCATTCATTATGCAAATGAAGCTGTAATTGACACGTTTAAGTTAACACGTGTGCAGATACTTTCGTTTAGCTGCATTTTATGATGACATTTTGTCCTGAATTAAGAAAATGACTTGCGCATTTGCACAATCTATACATAGTGGTGCACAATTAATTTGCACATTGCACTTTAGAATTTTTGTACTTTGACATTAATTATGCAAATCAGAATCTCATTTTCATAATCATTATCTGATATGTTTCACCTTCCATAACCTTTAAATTACATATATTACGTGTATTAAAGTCACAACATGGAAACACTAGAATTACATATTCGTCTCCTGAATCATGCACATTATGTGCTAATTTGCATTTTTGCATGTCATTTCGTAAAGCCCATGCCACTTATCCCTTATATCATGGTATGTGAAGGTAAAAAGAAAAAAAGGAAGTTCTGTTTCAGTGACACAAGCAGATTACATACATGTATCTGTAATTAGCACATGTTGTTATCTATGAAAAGTAATTAGTTATGAAATATATTTGAGAATGAAATCATTTCGTCAGCCAACAATGACGTCCATTGACGTGATATAAGTATAGGATCCATTATGCTATTTTGGTCGACAGACTAACCAACAAACACAGGTACAGAACCATTGTGCAAAATATTCTGTATACCATACGTTCTATTCCGCATCATTTTTACAAGATGATAAGTATAAAAGATACTGTACAAGTATTATATAAGGTTTACAAATAATCTTAAAGATAATGGATACAAACATTTAACACTAGGTTCGCTCCGAGAATGATGCAAATATCCTCAATTTGGGCTCAAAGAGGAAAGTGTTAACCCCATACGCTACGTTCAATATCTTTACTTCATGTCTGAGACCCTAATCACCACACTGCACTGTGCAGTTTTGCTCGAATCTACGACTGCATTGTTCCTATTGTTACCTTCGCCAAGAAGTTTCACTTTATATTTTGGGTAGCGTTTCGAATTCTGTGTGTATTTGTGGAAAAGCGCCATCACTCAAGACCGCCTGCATTTTGTGCCTCCTAGCGGCTTGTTATTGCAGCGGAACTTCCGATAGGGATATCTCGAGTTATGAACGTGCTGTTGTCATGCTTTTTAATTTTTAGCGTTAGATAGCACATGGGGCCGACAGCAAGTGGTGTATGTTTGGGTCCCCTAGCAGCTTGTTACCTTCGCACAGGAAGGCTATATTTTTTTAACTGCAGGGCTGGTTTAGTGTGAGACTGTCAAAACTGTTAGTTTTGAACAGCACAATTTGTTTCAACTCATAGACAGGTGTGTATACCTCTGTGCTGATTGGCAAATATTTACCAGTTTTGTTACAACTCAGCAACAGGTGTGTTGATATGCATATGTTAATATACGTTCGTGATGTTAATAAAAGTCACCACAAATTCACAACAAAAATGTATCTGTTCTATTTCAATGCAAAGTGTGCTTGCACCCAACCAGGTATGATCGGCTTCACAGGTACTGTATCTCATCTTAACATACTAAGGTGTCACGTATATATAGATACCAGGTAACACACTATATACGTTACATCCAAGTACCATATTGTTCCAGGTAGCTCGATTAATATGCAGTAACAAGCTGCAAATTAAGTATCTTAAGGCTATGTAAAAAAGTAGGTAAATATATACAAAAGTATATATACATATATCTATAAGTATATATCTATAAGTATATATATACAAAAGTATATATATTTCCCTTGTAAACCCTATATATATAAGTATATATATATATACAAAAGTATATATATACAAAAGTATATATATATATATATACAAAAGTAGGTAACAAGACAGTGCTAATCATTAGCACAGCAATAGGATTAAGATTCAACCGAACACTCTAGAAAACGGGAAGGATATCCCTAGTGGGGGGGGGCGAAAACGCTGGGATTGGGGGGGGGGGCGAAAACACCAGAGGGGGGCGAAAACGCTAGCGATCTCGCCCCCCGGGGGGCGAGATCGCGGGGGGGGCGAGATCGCTGTCACACCGGTACACGCTCCTCTGATTTCCGCTTTTTTTGACGGGAAATATCGTTAAGCGATGATGACGTTACTGTGATACATTTAAGGATAAAAAGCTGTATATTTTTCAACTCAATGTCCACCAAATTTATCTAGTTAAGCAATGAGTAAAACAAAGTCATTTGTATACAAAAATCAGCATAAAATGTTTGCGATAACAAAGAAAATAGAAAATAATATGAAAAATATTGTCCTTATTAAGGCCAGGTTGATTTGATTATATGGATGACATCCGCGCTCGCACCAATTTTAGGCCATTTCCAAAAAAAAAAAAGTTTTCGACCACACAATAGATTGTGCAAAGCAGCTGTAAAATGAGCACAAATATTCCGTAGATTGAAAAAAAAGTATCAGAAAACAGATAACTAATGCCATGGAATGCCAAAATGAATCTTAAAATAAGATGTGAAAGGACAGAAAGAAAAAAATCTATTGTTGGTTGGGGGAGGTACCAGTACAGAAAATTCAGGTCCAGAGGATCATTTCCAGGTCCGGACATGAACCTGGACCTGATTGTCTGTGGAAACTTGAGAACTGGCAATACTCAAAACAATGGTAATTGGTCAATTTTGCTACAAAGGAATCTGTTTGGTGGATTATTGGACTCCCACTGCATTTCAAAATCCCATCTCCATGTAATAAAGGCTAACTGTCTCTTGACTTCGCTCTTGTTGTCTTCTTGGCCCCCCGGTTAGACCCCAAATGGCTGCTGACATAGTGTGTCCATTTTGTAATTGGCGAAACCTGTTCCTCTGCTGTTTTTTTCAGGTCTGTTTTTTTTCGGATTGGTCCAAGAAGAAAAAAATGTTTTGCACCCGTATGATGTACTGGTCCCTACACCTAACTGTTGGTATACCATACTATGTGTGTTTAGTCCTATGTTCAACCTTCCTGGCCACTTTGATTTCATACTGAAGGCAACTTTTTTTTTGGCCAAACTTTTTTTTTTATTCGCTCGCTCGCATCAGTTTTGGAGTTTCCGGAGGATGTCATCCATATAATCAAATCAACATGGCCTAACACGAATATAAGAATATGCAATGTGAAATAAAGTGGTTATGACATTCGTGTTTTTTTGTCTATATGTTAACCTTGTTAATAAAAAAAGCAAAGGTAAAAGTTTCTGAATAGATAGCTAGAGTCTGCCGTGCCTTTTATGATTATTATCGACCTTGCCAGCGTTAATTTCCTTTTTTGTTCTTTTCATTGCGTATTTCCTGGTATCACGTGTTCTTTTTTTAATTGTCCGGATACGCACAAAGAGGGCTAGAAAGGAAAGTGTTCATTTAATTCTCTTTGAGGAAAAAGGGCTTACGGGGTTTTAGTAGAGATTCTTTTTATCGTACGCAACATACGCAGTACGGCCTGTACTTGAAACGTTTAGTATGGACATGGACACATTTAACCCTCCGGCAAACAATTCAGTAACTGATGACATCAATACTGCCTCATTTCAAAACGTGCAATGTTTTGGACATTACGAAAACGCAACGTTTTATGAGTCACAATATTGCCAACACCGTCCCCGAATCGAGCAGAATTTTGTTGAAACCAGCGGGCCAATGCGAGGTACTTTTCTCGGAGCAAAAACGCAGGTCAGGCCGAAGGAACCGTACATGGTGGCCCGGCGAAACGCCCGAGAGCGACGTCGAGTCCAGCAAGTCAACGACGGGTTTCTCCGCCTCAGAAGTCTCGTCCCGAAGGCACCGAAGGGTAAAAAGTTATCAAAGGTGAAGACGCTACGAGCTGCTATTGAGTACATCGAGGAACTCCAGAGGATTCTGCGGGAGGCGGGTGATAGGGTCCCCGAGAACAAGATCCCCTCTCCATCGGTGGAATCGACGGCTGCGAACGAAGAAGAAGCAGATGAGGAAGAGTTGGATATAGACTGGTTACCGCTGCATGTTGTTTCGGTAAGCTCCGTATCTTTCCTACGTAGATTGATAAAGCAATGAAATACTTTGATGAGAAAGAGAATGAAAATCATATATTCTATAAAACATCGTAGCCTATACTGAGGCTAAATTGTGTGATACATTACGATGGAAAGCGCTCACTTAAAAACATCAAACAAAGAATAAAACATATGCCCAAATGATTCTAAAACACATGGAAACATTCTAGGCTGAATGGGTAGCTTTCAGTGTATGAATCGGAATTGATGCATAATATCTAACATATACGTTATAGATAATCTTTAGAACATAGATTTCTCCCAAAAATTCGATACACATTCGATACACAATGTACAAACATACCGATTCTAAACTCTCCTCTCTTTCTACATTGAATAAGCACTACAAGCAAGAAAATTACATTTCAACCATAAAGAGCCTTGACATTCGTAGGGCAATCACACAACTCAGAATTAGCTGTCACAAATTAAATATAGAAACCGGGAGATTCAAAAAAATCCCTATCGACCAGAGGGTTTGTCCATTCTGTCCAGAGTTAATTGAAGACGAATATCACTTTATGATTGTATGTCCCAAATATTCTGAAATACGCAATTCTCTATACAGAAGGTTGTCATTTTATACACAAGGATTTATCTCAATGGACCTGAAGTGCAAATTCAAATACATCATGACATGTGACAATCCCTGCATGGCAGATATAGGAAAATATATCAAAGAAGGTTTGGATATTAGAAACTCCTCAACTGATTGTAAAAGCTTCCAATGATTGTAAGAAGCTTATCCCATACTACAACTCCTGTATTAGTTAGTTAAGCTATAGAACTGTAGTTATGTAGATGCCATACTTTGTACCTCGTACAATTGTTGTGCAATAAAGTTACATATTTAGTAACTTATGCTAGCGTCTTATCTAATTTCAGAAGGAGGAAGACGATTTCTTGGATGAAGTTCTTGGATCCGAGATCATGTCTTGTGCAGACATTTAAAACAAACGTCGTGCGTACACTTGTCATAGAAGTACATCAATGTTGACTAAATGTCGTAACAGAAGGTTTGATTTTTTTTAGTCATTTTAGAAGCTAGCCGTTATGTAATTGATGTAAGATAAGTCATTTTATAAAAAAATTGTCAACTCTATTTATCCATAGTCTCTACCAGACTTCGGATCGCTGGAAAATCGTAGAAATGGAACAAATAGAGAGGAATATAACCGGGCAGGGAACAGCTCGCGATCCTAGGACCCATAGATCGCGTGCTGTTCCCTGGCCGGTTATATTCCTCTGGCCGGCTTACTCCTCTATTTGTTCCATTTCTACGATTTTTCCAGCGATCTGGAGTCTGGTAGAGACTAATTTATCCCGACGTTATGAGAAAAGGGCATTGTAAACATATTACACCGGTATGTCATGCTCGATACATTATTCTGAATTCTAGAGTTGCTATTCTTGACTATGACCAAATAAGACTTGACTACGGTATTACAGAGTGCGTTCCCAACCTTCTTAGGGTAAAGTTCGTCATTATTGCGAAAAGTTGATCATAATTTTTTCGCAAAACTCTTCTCTCTCTCTCTCTCTCTCTCTCTCTCTCTCTCTCTCTCTCTCTCTCTCTCTCTCTCTCTCTCTCTCTCTCTCTCTCTCTCTCTCTCTCTCTCTCTCTCTCTCTCTCTCTCTCTCTCTCTCTCTCTCTCTCTCTCTCTCTCTCTCTCTCTCTCTCTCTCTCTCTCTCTCTCTCTCTCTCTCTCTCTCTCTCTCTCTCTCTCTCTCTCTCTCTCTCTCTCTCTCTCTCTCTCTCTCTCTCTCTCTCTCACCAGCGCTTGTCGCGGATTCTAAAAGTACTGCAGATTCGGTGAGCTGAGAGCTACCCATGTTTGCATCGCTGCAGTACGATTTGCAACACATAGATGGCGTTCAATGGCATATTTAAGATTCTTTGACGGCACTTAATGCATCAACTGCCGTTGGACCACTTACCTTAACTTCTAAATACACCCTTAACCCTTTTCTGGGACATTAATGTGCACTTTTATAGTGCTAAAGTATATTTTTAAAGTCTGAATCAGTTTGTGAATCTTTCAAATAACCACTTGGAAGATCTCCACAACAGATACTGAAATTAAAAAAAAAAAAACTTTGCGAGCCATGATAACGAATACATATCAATGTATTGAAAATGAGAATAATGTTTATTTCTACTAATATAAGAAGTTTATTTCTACTAATATAAACACGTACAATGATCGTATTTGAAAAAATAACTTGTTGTAATCTTCAGTGATAAAAGTGATGATGCTTTTGAGTTATTACCAGCTTTAGACAAGAGCATCAAGCACAGTCTATGCAATACGTTTCACCATACTAGTTTTCAATGAGCTGTCAGGTACAGCGGATGATTTTTGAACAATTAACTTGAAAATTTATCTGTGTTCAACTTGGTAGAAGTCATTCTGGATAAAGTCGAATTGTGAATTCCAATATAAGAAATCATGAAGTGTCCATTCCTTGACAAAGAGTAGAATCAATCAGTCGAATCAATCAAGTCTCTTTCTAAACTACAGTTTAACTCTTCAAATACAATTCAAGCTCTACACTTGATAAAAACGGATATTTACATCCGGACGTTTCGAGTGACATCCATCACTCTTCTTCAGCGTCAAGAGAATGAACTAATCATAACAATACAAGTACAGCTAACTAGAAAAAACGGTTTAACCACTAAATCGTTAGGATAATCTGCAAAAGGTTTCTCAAAGGTAAATCATGTTAGCATAGTTTCCTATGACCAGACAACACCATAGGAAAAACCTGTCCTTTGTGGTGCGAGGCGGGGTCCCAAGTACTGGAAAGTTCTACGCGGAGTCCTACCTTCCGGTTTTATATCCGTTTTTATCCAGTTGTAGAGATTGAATTTTATTTGAATATTGATTACCTGGATGTCTAACCTTCATAAACGTACAGTTCAACTCTATCCAGAAAGACTTCTACCAACAAAGATAAACTTTGGTGGGTCAAATTTCGTGTGTTTCGAAAATGAAATTACAGTTCAACTTTATCCATAATCTTGGCTACTTGTTAGCTATTCATTTCATCCGAAGATCCACTCTATATGCATTGTAATTCAGCCAACTATGCATATCGAGTTGCTTGCAAGATTGTAAAGTTTGAATATTTGAATAAAAACCAAACATTTTAAAGTTTTGGAAAGGGATGCAATACTTTTAACAGGCAGTAGGGGTCGCTTTACCATGCTTGGCCTTCTATCAATTGTCCATGGCTGGCCATGTGTAAAGACCCAAGCATAGGGACTGAGTCATTGTTGTGCTATCTGTGACAACCTGTACAACCTGCCAACCGCTACAGGTAGTCTAGCGTCTGTTAACGAAAATGACTCTTACTTTCTTACAGATCTCTCTTACGAGTTGATTGAGATTGTCTTTAGGTTGACACTTAGTGAAACAAAGCTTTATCAGCTGGAAACGTGGTAATAGTCTTCTAAGCTCTAACAAGTCTTTTTGAGGAAACTGTCACCGTCACCCCCCTCCCACCCGGAAACGTACAGTATAACAAAGTCAACAGGTTGAAGAAACAAAGGAAGAGACGAAGGACTTTCTCCTGTCTGCCAGTATCTCTCTGTCTCCCTTGGACTACCTGTCTTGTTGGTAAAGACACTGAGTTTTTCCATGTGTTTCTGTCATGGATGTCTGAAATTCTGAATAGTTCCTTTTTTGTGGAGATGCACGATCCCAATCTCGCATTCTGACTTAATGTTACAGTAACATTGCTTCCTACCGAGTAGCATTCATGTTGCATGTACACGTGCTCTTGCCTGCTCAAATGGCCGCTTATCGAATCCAAAAAAAAACTACACCAGCGTTCAATATTTGAACTATGGCCCCCACTTTCCCTAATCATTAAGGAGCTTCTTACTTCACGTTTGAGGAAAAGGGAACATATTCTGACCCTGGCAGCAGAGTTCTGTCAAAATACTGATCACTTGTGGGATTGTGTTGCATAGCTACAGGGTGTTCGGTCCAGGAGCCAGTCACAGGTCATGGGTTCAAATCCTGTCATGCTAGCGATCTTGTGCCTTTGGGAAAGGCACTTAACACAACTTTCCACACTCTACCCAGGTGTAGAAATGGGTACCTGAATAATGGTTACTCCCCAAGTCTTTTTATCGTGTGCCCCGTTTTTCTTTCCGCCGTCCTCACCAACGAGGCATATCGTAAATGGTCATAATCTTCCCCACCAACCTCTGCTTGGAGAATAATTACGATGTAAACTTGTTTAGCGGGGTCTGAGTAATTTGTTTGTTTGAGCCCACATCTATTCATGAGAAGCTCACATTGGCCTGCAGGCCACGTTTCCTTGAGGTCATGGGGGAGGTAAGGGTTAGATAATTAGCTCGCATGATCAGTTCAAAGTTGATACACACAATCATGTAGTTTTAGACCGATCCAAGATCCGATTTAGGCGAAGAAAAAATGACCTGTGGTACGACCGCAGACATACCGATTTATTCTTTTTAATGATCAGTAACTTGTACCACGCAGCATGGATACCGGACCGCCTCCACCGTACCCTCAAGTTCGGAGGCTCAAGCTGTGTACGCCGGAGAACAACCCACTGGTCCTCCTCTACAAAACGGCGCCTATCCGTACCAACAAGCCGGCGTCATACAGCCGGGTCCGAACCAAGTCAGTTTCGGACAGGCTCCATATCCTCCCCCTCCGGTCACCACCCAGCCAGTGGTCACCCCACAAGGTACAGTATCTTTTAAATTATTGGACCATGTGAAGGTGAATATTATGTATTTGTTTGGAAATGTTACATTTCCAGTAGGGGTAGGTATCGGTACGGTGTACCGGTACAAAACCGGTTTTTCTTATTGGACCTGAAAAAAGTCTGGACAGGATGTTGGACCTTTTAAAAAATAAACAGATTATATGATCATGAAATCGAATTCACACGTTAATTTCATATTTCGCCTGCAGGTGTCCTAGTGGAGGAATATGCGGCGGCACCACCTCATGCAGCCGCGGCGACACACGGCAAGAAGAGGCGTCACAGGCGCGGCCGCACGGGCGGGTGGTGCGGCTTCTGCTACTGCGGTCCCGGATGTGACTGTGGATTTTGTTGTGACTGTGACTCTGGTGACTCTGGTGATTGTGGCGACTGTGGTGACTGTGACTGCGGGGATTGTGACTGCGGCGATTGTGACTGTTTGTCTGTGTTGCGCTGTTGCCTGGAGTAGGGGTGGATATTGGTACAGGAAATTCAGGTCCAGGTCCGGTTCGGGTCTAGAGGATCAGGTCCAAGTCAGGTCCTGAACCTGGACCTAGTTGCCAATGAAAACTTGTAAATGGGCAGTACTAAAAACAATTCTCCATTTCGCCACCAAATAATCTGTTTGGTGTAGTATCCGACTCCCACTGGCGTTGTAAAATCCTATAGTCATGTAAGCAACGCTAAGTTTGACTTTAGAAACTTGGTAAAAAAATGAACTCTACTTTACCTCGTACGTGTTATTTTGTTGGGCCGAGTAGGATGAAGCCTGCCGATATAATCTGTTCACTTTCAACTCGGCCCAAGATCCGGTCCCAGATTTTTTCAGGTTGTTTTTTTTTTTTTTTTGGACCGGTGCAACAGGAAAAACGGGTTTGTATCGGCACGCTGTACCCCTAGTCTGGATAGTTAAACTCATCTTCATTTTGTACAAGAGCAATGTAATACTTTCTGTTCTAAAAACCTAAATCAGCCCTTTGCCAAGACTTGACACTTCACCAAGAGGGCACAATGCAAGAAAAAGACAAATACAATATACTAAGTGCATCGGACAATGTTAATATATGTAATGGTATGTTATATCATGTTTGATTTTATCAGGCTGTATAAAAACGTAAGACCAGAACTACGCAACTAATCGAAGTATGCCCAATTACTAAGATCTCAATCAACAGATAGTAAAATAAAACTTTGCCAGCCATGATAATAAATGCATATCCAATTGACATCACTTGAAACTTATAATTATTTCAACATTTTTAGTATACTGATATAAAAAGAAACCAGTACAAAGATTGTATTTTAAAACATTCTTGTTGTTACCTTCGGTGGTAGTTAAAAAACACAGATAAAAGTAATAATGATGCTTTTGAGTTATTACTAGCTTTAGACAAGCGCAGCAAGTACAGTCTATGCAATGTTTCACAATGTCAGTGCAGTATATTTTAATAAACTATTGAAATAAAGGTAACGTTATAGTAGTTGTTTTTTAAACAAATATTCTGACAATTCTTAACTTGAGAGTTCATCTGTGTTGGTAGAAGTCCAATTTCTTTTTAAATTACAGTTCAACTCTATCCAGAATGACTTCTGCCAACACAGTTAAACTTTCTTGGAATAGTTGAACTGTAATTTCAAAATTGGACTCACCCAAATTGCTGTGCAGTCGAAAATTTGGGTGAGTCCAATTTTGGTGTTGGAAATTACAGTTCAACTATTTCAAGAATGACTTCTACCAACACAGATAAACTTTGGTGGGTCAAATTTCGTGTGTTTCGAATATGAAATTGCAGTTCAACTTTATCCATAACCTTGGCTACTTGTTAGCTATTCATATCGTCCGAAGGTCCACTGTATATGCATCGGCAGTCGGTTAACTATGCATATCGAGTTGAATGCAAGATTGTAAAGATGTAAAGTTTGAATGTTTGAATAAAAACCAAACATGTTTAACTTTCGAAAAGGAATGCAATACTTTTGAGAAGCTGCAGGGGTCGCTTTCACCATGCGTGGCCTTCTATTCATTGTCCATGGCTGGCCATGCATGTTAAACGACCTAACGCACGTCGTAACACAGGGACTGCATCATTATTGTGCCAACCTGTACTCGGCTACACGAAAATGCCTCCTACTCTCTTACAGATATCTTTTACAAGTTAATTGAGATTTTCTTAAGGTTGACACTCAGTGAAACAAAGCTTGATCAGCTGGAAACGTGGTCTTCTAAGCTCTGACAAGTCTTTTTGAGGAAACTATCAACGTCACCCCCCTCCCACGACGGAGACGTAAACAAAGTCAACAGGTTAAAAGACGAAGGACTTCCTCCTGTCTGGCAGTATCTCCCTGTGTCTTGGACTACCTGTCTTGTTGGTAAGGACAATGTGAGTTGTTTTCGGTTTGTTTCTGTATATAAACATACGTCTCGACAGTTCCTTTTTTTGTGAGCAATTGTACAATTGGACCGATCTCAATCTCGCATTCTGACTTGACTTGTTACAGCGCCCTTGCGTTGCTTCCTACCGAGTACACTTGCCTGCTAAATTGGTCGCTAATTATCGAATCCGAATATTGAGACTCTAACCTAAAACTACACCAGCGTTCAATAGCACATTAATATGAACTATGGCATCCGTATGAGAATGATCCCACTTTCCAAAATAGCATCATTAAGTAGCTTCTCACTTCACATTTGAGGAAAGGGGAATCTGTTAGGTACGCAGTCTGCCCCTACAGTAGAGCTCTGTCAAAATACTGATCACTTGTGGGGGTCGTGTGGCATAACTACAGAGTGTTTGGTCCAGAAGCCAGTTACAGGTCCTGGGTTCAAATCCTGTCATGCTATCAATCTTCACACGACGTTCCTCACTCTACCCAGGTGTAGAAATGGGTACCTGCATAATGATTGTTCTCTAAGGCTTTTTTATCGCATGCCCCGTTTTCTTTCCGCCGTCCTCACCAACGAGGCATACCGTAAATGGTCATAAACCCCCCACCAACATCTGCTTGGAGAATGATTACGATGTGACCTTGTTTAGCAGGGTCTAACTAATTAGCATGCATGATCAGTTCAAAGTTGATATACGTAAGCATGTAGTTTTAGACCGATTTTAGATCTGATTTTAGACAAAGAAAAAAATAAAATGACCCGTGGTACGACCGCAGAGATAACGACGGATGTTTCTCCTTGTGATCAGCAACCTGTACCACGCAGTATGGCCAGCGGGCAACCTCCGCCGTACCCTCAAGCTGTGTACGCCGGAGGACAACCGACAGGACCCCCGACGCAAAATGGCGCTCAGCCCTACCAACAAGCCGTCGTCATACAGCCGGGTCCGAACCAATTGAGTTTCGGACAGGTTCCGAATGGTGCCTATCCGTACCAACAAGCCGGCGTCATTCAGCCGGGTCCGAACCAAGTGAGTTTCGGACAGGTTCCGAATGGTGCCTATCCGTACCAACAAGCCGGCATACAGCCGGGTCCGAACGGAGTCAGTTTCGGACAGGCTCCATATCCTCCCCCTCTGGTCACCACCCAGCCAGTCGTCACCCCACAAGGTATCTCTATTTATTGAAAGGTACAGTTTCTATCTATATATTGAGTTTTACCACATTAGTGGAAGGATTGACATGTAATCAAAATTACAGCTAATTGGGTAACCTTGGATGTGTGCACAGCTGAACGAATAAATAGAATTGACATAACAGATGACAATCACCTTTCACCTTTTAAGATGTCAGCTCGAAGACCAGAATGTAAGGTTTGGTCCCTTCACACCGGGAAGTACAAGATCTGCTTGGAGATCACAGTCTCTACTGTATACATGAGGTTCGTCAACCTATGTGCACACGCGCATCGAAATGCATAGTTGCACTTTTCCAGTTAATTTCATATTTCGCCTGCAGGTGTCCTAGTGGAGCCTCCTAGCGCTGTGGCTGCGACACACGGCAAGAAGAGACGTCACAGGCGCGGCGGCAGAGGCCGGTGGTGCGGCTTCTGCTACTGTGATCCTTGTCGCCATGATCCGGCGACACATTGCGGGAATTGCTGTGACTGCTGCGACAGCGGCGACAGTGGTGGCTGTGACTGCGAGGATTGTCACTGTTTGTCTGTGTTGTGCTGTTGCCTGGATTAGGGGTGGGGACAGGTACAGAAAATTCAGGTCCATGTTCGGTCTAGGGGATCAGCCCGGACCTGATTGCTATAAGCCCTTTTACAGTGGTGATAACCATGTCAGAACGCATGTGCGGCGACAGGAATTCTAGGTAATATGTCAAAGGGTAAGGCTCCGAAATGAAAAGCAGTCCTTGTCTCCACCATTGTTTCGATTTGCATAATTATGCCCAGACGGGGTTTGTTTTCAATTTCGGGACCATACCCTTTGACATATTACCTAGAATTCCTGTCGCCGCACATGTGCATGCGTTCTGACCTCTGTGAAAGGGCTTATTGACAACTTGTAAATGAAAGGTACCCAAAACAATAGTCCATTTCACCCCAAAAGAACCTGTTTGGTGGAGTATCTGACTCCCACAGCTAGCGTTTGAAAATCCTACAGCCATGTAAACAACGCTAAATTTGACTTAAGAAACTTGGTAAAAAATGACTATAAACTCTATTCTACTTCGCTCTTGTTATTTTCTTAGACCGGTAGGCCCCAAACATGCGGACGCCTGCCGATTTTTTTTTTTATTCTTTTTTTTTTTTTACTTAATGGTCACCTCAATATAATCGGTTAATTTTCTTCTCTGTCTAATATCAGGTCCCTGATTTGTCAGGTTCGTTTTCTTGGACCGGTGCAACATGAAAAACGGGCTTGTACTGGCACGCTGTACCGGTGCCCACCCCTAGTCTGGATAGTTAAACCCATCTTTATTTCGTACAAGATGAATAGAATACCTTTAGTTCTCAAAGCCTAGGTCAGCCTTTAAGCTTTGTCTGATGACACTTCACCAAGAGGGCGCAAGGCAAGAAAAAGACAAATGCGATATACCAGCTGCATCGGATAATGTAAGACGTGAATTATGTCAGCACACATATAACCGGAATTGTAGATTCCAGACGTGTAGTTATAATATAATAACTTTATTGCACAGCAATTGTACAAGGTACAACGTATGGCATATACGGACGAATAAGAGAATGGTATCTACATAACTACAATTCTATAGCTTAACTTAAGGCATATCTAACTAATACAGGAGTTGTGGTATGGGATAAGTTTTTGTTACAATCATTTGAGGCTTTTACAATCATTTGAGGAATTTCTAACATCTAAACATTCTTTAATGTATTTTCCTATATCTGCCATGCAGGGGTCGTCACATGTCATTATTTATTTAAATTTGATATATATTTAAAGGGTAAAGGTTCGTTTCTGCCATTAATATTTACATGGAAATTTCGGGCTTGTGTGGAAGACTTTTTGTCAAAACCCATACAACAAACCTTAAACGGTGTATCATATACTATGTTTATATATGTTATGTCATGATTGATTATGTTAGGCTGTGTACGAACGTACAACCAGGGCTACGCAGCTAGTCGAATGCTATTGTATTACAAAGGACTAGCCCTGTATGGTAACTGAACAATATGCAATATTCAATACAAGCGGGACCCCTTAAGCTTGGAAACTACCCAGGTGAACGTGATAGTATGATGTGGCTTCTTTTGTAAGTGAGTGGGAATCTGAAACAGATCTTACATCTGTATCTATATACATGTATATAGCCGGTATAGCCGCCCTTCGGCTTAACACACCAGCTGCCTTAATGCCATAATAAAAATCAAGTCAAGGATTATTGCAATATGAAGTGTTTTAGTTGTATTAAACAGACTATTTCTAATTCAATTTTGTTGTCGCTGTTGCTGGAAGGGATGCAATACTTTACGAAAATGCATGGGGCGCTTTTTCACCATGCACAGGCTTCTATCCATTGTCTATGGCAAACCATCCTTAACGACCTAAAGGCAGGTGCAGATTCCGTATTGTGTCAACCTGTACCTGGCTGTACCTCGTCTCTTCACGGAAATAACTCTTACACAGATTGTCTTTAGGTTGACACTGGGTGAAACAATGTTTTTTCACTTGGAAACGCGATTGTCTAAGCTCTGACAAATGAGTTTACGATTACGTACACGGCCACCCCCCTCCCACGGCGGAAGTGTAAACAAAGTCAACAGGTGAAAGAGACACATAAAGTTCTTGTGAAATGTGGAGTGTTGGTGAACATAAGGGGACTCTAAACATAATACATTATGCACCTAATGTTCAAGACATGATTTTTATGTACTTTGATTTTAACAACAAATCACATATAACATAAGTCATTTGTGCACATGTTACAGGTGTATTAGAAGATGGTTGGTAGCTATCCAATACAACAGCAAAGAAGTGTGGCATCACCAGACTGCCAACGTATACTTTACATAATATTGGTGATTTTCTGATATTCAAGGTATTTCGGTTGGCTAAATTGGCATTTTGACCTTCCATTGTTCTCTCATTAATGAATTAAGAAAGAATTAAGCCGTAACGAATATTGATAGATTGGCATGAAAAACTTCTAAATCTGATTTTTTGGGGGCCAAATTGATGACGTCATCAGGTTTTATTGCCCCTAATATTATTTTTTCTATGACAAAATACAGCACCTTGGTACATACCACTGCAATGAAACTATGTTTTTCATGTGCATAATGATGAAGGCTACAAACTCACGGTTGCGCAAACTGATATCTACTAACGATCTGTAGTTATTAAGAATTAGTTTTTGTCTTTCGCCGCGCTTCCGCGGCAAAAGACAATCAGACGGATATTAGATTTCTGTCCGTCCGGGTCGACCATGCCATACCGTGCTAGCGAGATATTCTACCCTGCAGATTCGACGGTATGTAACGTTATGACATACATATCGGGCAACCATGAATGTGCTGCTTGGTTTGCGGTCCATGCCATATCGTGCTAGCGAGATATTGGTCGCTGCAGATTCAACGTTGCCAAAGGCCATGCAAGTATGTATGACATACGTATCGGCCTAACATGAATGTGCTGCTTGGTTTATGCATGGCTAATAAGCAGGAATTTGCAGAGACGGATGTGAACGGTGAGGATTTCTTCGTAAGATTGTGTACAATTTATAAACTAACATGTTCGCTGTTTGGTTATAATAAAACAGACATTGTAGAGAACAGTTTGACATGTCATTTACTTTGTTTTATGGAAAATCACCGCTACAAAATCTAGAATTGTGTAAGATGCGTGCGCCGCATCTGACATGGTGTGGGAGGGGGGCGTATTCGGAAATTTCTTACTCTAAGAAATTTCAGGCTATTTTCGTGTAACAAAAATTCTTTCAGCAAAATAGTAGCCCTCGGATGCGTTGAAAATAGAATTACCCACATTTAATTTATAATTTCGAAAGGGAAGATTCTGACCGAGCTCGACGGAGTGAGTCTGACGCGTGACGTCACGACTCCGTCAAGTAAAAGCATAATTGCGTTACTAAAAGAAACGAAACGTTCCATTAAACATACCACAGACCTGTTTTAGTTTAAAATATCTACCTTTCACATGATCTTGCCATTAAAAAAAATATTTCCATTACTGTATATGCCATGTTAATATTTATGTTGTTTATGGTGACAATACTTTGTTTGTTCTTTCAGAAATTCAGGACACATCTACTGATAAATTTGTTTACTACAGTGCACTTTGATAAAACCCTGTTGTACTGTACTGTAACAGAGCCGTTCTTAACAGCGAAACAATCCGAATAAAGTTAACATCATTCATACAGTTGTGTTATTATACAGTTCAAGTAAAATATACTCTGTGAGAACCACTACCTTACTAAACAGTTATATAACCTAGCACTTGACCAAACTGTGCCAGAGCTGCCAACGTTGCAGACTTGGCACCCACGCTTGACCAAACTATGCCAAACAATTTTACCTACACAATATAAGTAAGCAAAAGACCAGCTTTTTTAGAAGCTCTTGTTTTTAAATAGATGAAAACAAACATTGTCTAATTACTATAGATCAGTAGTAGATATCAATTTGCGCAACCGTGAGTTTGTAGCTTTCATCATTATGCAACGAAAAACGAAGTTTCATTACAGTGGTATGTACCAAAGTGCTGTATTTTGTCATAGAAAGAAATAATATTAGGGGCAATAAAAATGATGACGTCATCAATTTGGCCCCAAAAAATCAGATTTAGAATTCTTTCATGCTCATCTATCAACATTCGTTATGGCTCAATTCCTTCTTAATTCATTAATAAGAAAACAGTGGAAGGTCAAAATGCCAATTTAGCCAACCGAAATACCTCAAATACATATAGAACACTTCTGAATCAACAGAATTCCATCTAATAAATATTTTTGTACTAGAAAGCGAGCATGAAAGGGGATTGAATAAGAAGCTTACGTTCCACGACCCCATACATTCTCCAAATGGCTTTAATCTTTACAACTGATGTGTCATGTGTGTGCTTGTCATTAAGTATGCAAATAAGGTCCCTCCTTTGCATAAATTCCAATGATGTTCACCTGTATTTGCATAATGACTATGTATCAACATTCTTATCTTTATCAGTTACACATGTCACATGTTGGAACTAGAGTTCGGGGACCTCATACCTCCATGAAATATTTATTGCTCTTTGGGGGATGGTATGTATGTTTATAGTCGGTTGTATTTGAGAGTAATGGTTATAAATGTTATGGGAAAGTAGTGGTGTATTTATGACACAGAGGATGTCCATCTGATTAGTAATTATCAAAATGTGACACTTAATTGTGTAATGTGCGTTTAAGAGGTCGACGGCATATGGTAGCGTGGTGTTCCTTAAGTTTGATGTTTGGCATTTAAACTGTCTAAGGTTGTCAGCATTATTGAGGTTCAACTATGTGCCTCAGAGCGGTGTGGTGGGAGGAAGTTGGGAAACTCAGAAAGAAGAAGAGATGTGGCCAACGTTAGTCAGATGGTGATTTGATTTTCCACCAATATGTCATAACATCAGCTGTTCACACGGTACAAAAACGAGATGCACACTTTCCTCTGACAGCCCTACACCAACTATAAGATGAATACTTGGCGCCAACCCAGTCTGCTAAAAAACAAGTACCATTGGCTACGAAAGAGACAACTCACAACTGTCCCTTATCGTAACGAAATCAGAACATCTGTATCGCCCAAAACTTCTGACACCCAACCCATCTAAGATGAGAGGACCTAATGGCATTTTAATCACCATGTCACTCAAATCAGCAGTACAGTATGTGAGACATCCATACCTGTTAAGCATTACCGTTAAATGTACCTCAACTTCTTACAATTATACTTACGCTTCACATCTCCATGATATCCTAAGCAGACATAAATAAAACTAATTATCATATTTAAAAACCTCGGGGTTCCCCAAACAGGTGTCATGCAAATCACCTCACTATCTGCTTGGAGCTAAGCCCATTAACAAACACTTAAAGCACGATGCCTGTTCCAATATATTGCAGATATAGGGATGATTTCTGATAAACCAATCCATCCAGCCGTTCTTGAGTAATCTTGTACACAGACAGAGACACATAACAAAAAATATAACCTCCATGACATTTCATGGAGGTAACTACTGTGCCAACTGTTACAAATATTTCAAACAGTCCTAAGCAGACATAAATAAAACTACTGGAGGTTCCCCAAACAGCTGTCACCTCACTATCTGCTTGCAGCTAAGCCCATTAACAAACACATACAGCACGATGCCTGTACCAATATATCTCAAATATAGGGGTGATTTCTGATATTATTACATCGATTATAACGACAGATACGGCTCCCAAAATCTCATCGATTCGAGCTTTCATCACACCCCATCAACACAACAAGTATGAAACCAATCCATCCAGCCGTTCTTGAGTAATCATCTACACAGACAGAGACACATAACAGAAAATATAACCTCCATTCCATGACATTTCATGGAGGTAATAATGCAAGTACATGTACTTACCAACACAACATCAGCATAAGCCACGCGGAGCACAAAATCTAACAGCGCAAACGAAGTATAACACACCAGGTCCCCAAAGGCACAGGTGGCTAAATACAAAGTTATTTATCATATTCAAATTGTCCAGCATCGGGAAACAGTTGCCCAGCATCGGGAAACAGTTGCTTTAAGGAGTTAACTGTTACATTACCCTAACCAGTTGCTATACGCAACAACTGTTCAGATAAGGGATTACCTAACACATCCACATATTAGATATGTAATACATCCAATTACATACTAACGAAACTTCCGCGTTACGCAAGGCGCACCACAAAACATCTAACAACACAAACGAAATATAACACACTGCGTCCCCAAACGCACAAGTACATACAATGATACATGCAATTTATTATCACAATCAAAATTGTCCGCCTCCCAAAACAGATGTTCTAGAATGTTGGGCTGGGCAAACAGCGTGCCAACTGTTACAAATATTTCAAACAGTCCTAAGCAGACATAAATAAAACTACTGGGGGTTCCCCAAACAGCTGTCACCTCACTATCTGCTTGCAGCTAAGCCCATTAACAAACACATAAAGCACGATGCCTGTACCAATATATCTCAAATATAGGGGTGATTTCTGATATTATTACATCAATTATAACGACAGATACGGCTCCCAAAATCTCATCGATTCGAGCTTTCATCACACCCCACCAACACAACAAGTATGAAACCAATCCATCCAGCCGTTCTTGAGTAATCATCTACACAGACAGAGACACATAACAGAAAATAAAACCTCCATTCCAATGCTCGCTGCGAGATGTTTTGGGGAAATGCTTTGATCCAATGTTAAGTCAATGATACTTGCAAGTTGCATGCTGTACCTAGCAACATGAAACGTATAAATACAGATAACATTCTGCTCTATTAGCTTGTAATGCTCAGGGCTAAATCTGAGCTCACTTCTCATGGTAACATATGTATACAATCATCTAAGATGCTTTTTGTATTATGTTAATGTTATGGATTGAAAATCATCGGCATAATAGCCATATCACCACCTGCTCCATTCGTGCAAACGCGGGTCCTCACTTCCGGTGCACGCTCCTCTGATTTCCGCTTTTTTTAGGGGAAATATCGTTAAGCGATGATGACGTTACTGTGATACATTTAAGGATTTGGATGGTACAGAGAAAATGATGTATATTTCTAACTCCAAGTGTACCAAATCTATCCAGTTAAGCTTTGAGTAAAAAAAACATTCATTGGTATACAAAAAAAACAGCATGAAATGTTTGCGATAACGCAGAAAATAGAAAATAATATGAAAAATATCGTCCTTATTAACATGGAATATAAGAATATTCAATGAACAATGAAGTGGTTATGACATTCGTGTTTGTTTTTGTCTTTATATTAAAAGCAAAGGTAAAAGTGTCTGAATAGAAAGCTAGAGTCTGTCGTGCCTTTTATGATTATGTCCACCCTGCCAGCGTTGATTTCCTTTTCTTTTTCTTTTCCTTGCGTATTT
Organism: Branchiostoma floridae x Branchiostoma belcheri; assembly: GCA_019207045.1. Classification (NCBI taxonomy): domain Eukaryota; kingdom Metazoa; phylum Chordata; class Leptocardii; order Amphioxiformes; family Branchiostomatidae; genus Branchiostoma; species Branchiostoma floridae x Branchiostoma belcheri. The sequence goes on along the minus strand of CM033039.1, from coordinate 6,615,702 downwards.
CCTGATATCACGTGTTCTTTTTTTACATGTACGGATACGTACAAAGAGGGCTAGAAAGGAAAGTGTTCATTTAATTCTCTTTGAGGAAAAAGGGCTTACGGGGTTTTAGTAGGGATTCTTTTTATCGTACGCAACATACACACACAGTGCGACCTGTACTTAAAACGTTCAGTATGGACATGGAAATATTCACCCCTCTGGCACACAATTCAGCAACTGATGACATCAATACCGCCGTATTTCAAAACGTGCAATGTCTTGGACATTACGAAAACGCAACGTTTTATGAGTCACAATATTGCCAATACCGTCCCCAAATCGAGCATTTGCAGAATACGGTTGAAACCAGCGGGCCAATGCGAGGTACTTTTCTCGGGGCAAAGACGCAGGTCAGGCCGAAGGAACCGTACATGGTCGCCCGGCGAAACGCCCGAGAGCGACGACGAGTCCAGCAAGTCAACGACGGGTTTTTCCGCCTCAGAAGTCTCGTTCCGAAGGCACCAAAGGGTAAGCAGTTATCAAAGGTGAAGACGCTACGAGCTGCTATCGAGTACATCGCGGAACTACAGGGGATTCTGCGGGAGGCGGGTGATGGAGTTCCCGAGGACAAGATCTCCTGTTCATCGGTAAAATCGACGGCTGCAAACGAAGAGGAAGCAGATGAGGAGGAGTTGGATATAGACTGGTTACCGCTCCATGTTGTTTCGGTAAGCTCCGTATCTTTCCTACGTAGATTGATAAAGCAATGAAATAAGTTGATGAGAAAGAGAATGAAAATTATATATTCTGTAAAACATCGTAGCCTATACTGAGGCTAAATTGTGTGATACATTACGATGGAAAGCGCTCACTTAAAAACATCAAACAAAGAATAAAACATATGCCCAAATGATTCTAAAACACATGGAAACATTCTAGGCTGAATGGGAAGCTTTCAGTGTATGAATCAAATTGATTTAGAATATCGAACATATACGTTATAGATAACATTTATAACATAGGATTCTCCCAAACATTCAATGCACATTTGCATATCCTCAATCACAAGAATTTATACTGAACAATTAGCAAACATACATAAGTAACTTGTACTAGCGTCTTATCTAATTTCAGAAGGAGGAAGACGATTTCTTGGATGAAGTTCTTGGATCAGAGATCATGTCTTGTACAGACATCTAAGAAAGTCGTTTGTACATTTGTCATATAAGTACATCGATGTTGCCTAAATGTTGTAACAGACGATTTGATTAATTTTGAGTCATTTAGGAAACTAGCCGTTGTGTCACTGATGTAAGATTCAGTCTTTTTGCAAAAATTGTAAACCCTATTTTTCTCGACGTTATGAGAAAAGGGCATTGTAAACATATTATACCGGCGTGTCATACTCGATACATTTATCTGAATTCTTGAGTTGCTTTTCTCGACTTCGACAAAATCAGATTTGACTACGATAATACAGAGTGCGTTCCCAATACCATGTTCGTCATCATTGCGAAAAATTGATCATAATTTTTTCGCAAAACTTTCTCTTTCTCTCTCTCTCTCTCTCCCCCTCTCTCTCTCCCTCTCTCTCTCTCTCTCTCTCTCTCTCTCTCACACACACTATCTCTCTCTATATCTATCTAGATATATCTCTAGATATACTAGATAGATATATAGACAGAGAGATGGACAGAAAGATAAATAGACGAATGGATGGAGAGAGAGAGAGAGATGTAGATGTGAATATACTCAGATCAGAATTAGATACTAGTATGTCGTCTTTTCCTACCGTACACCAGCGCTGTTGCGGATGCTAAAAGTACTGCAGATTCGGCGAGCTGAGAGCTACATATGTGTTTGCATCGCTGCAGTACGATTGGCAACACATAGAGGGCGTTTAATGACATATTTAAGATGCTTTGACGGCACTTAATGCATCAACTGCCGTTGGACCACTTACCTTAACTCCTAAATGAACTAGTATAATCTGGGACATTAATGTGCACTTTTATACTGCTAAAAGTATATGTCAAAAAGTTGAAAAGAACCTCATGTATACCCTATAGTTTAAAAAAGATTTTTGTGACAAAATGTTTTATCAGTCACTGTGTAACGTTACAGTTTTGTGATTGGTGTCAGTTAAACCCTACATGTATATAGATGGTGGTAAGGCCTAGAAAAAACTTGCTTTATTTCTGGTTACTCGGCTTACCCTAGCCAAAGCCTACCGACCATAGCCTTTCCTGTGCATTTAACGAAACAGTTATAACTCCGATATATCATCGATGGCCCCCAATTTCCAAGCAGATGTTGGGGTGGAAGATCGTGTAGTTTTCTAACCGTCGGTCACTCTCAGAGAAACCAAACAGTGAACAAACGACACGAACTTCCAACCCAACATCTTCTGTGAGATTTACCCTCCCCTATGGGCCTGTCTCTCCCTAGCTTACCCTAGCCAGGGAGAGAAAAACACTGCCTTGGAGCCAGCCGGGATCGGGCAGCTAGGACAGTTTATCTACCCTTCTCGATAACTCCTTCAGGCTTAAACTCCCCCGGAGCACTAATGTGAGATCTGCGGGCTGACTGCCTTGGGTCCCCGAACAAAACTCGCTAGCTACCCGGTCCTGTCTGGCTCCCAGGGTAAGAAAAACATGGAGGCAACTCTCTATCTTTATCATTTTTTTATGGCTACCTTGTTCCCCCACGACCAGGAGGTCAAGGGACTAGATAGGTAGGTAGGTAGTGTGGGCAGTCTTGACCCCAGTGTCCGTGCGTGAAGTTTACACCCCCAGCCTTGAGCCGGTTGAATGCAATGTCTCCGCTGCAGTCTCTAGCCTCCTTCGCGGACGTCTTCCATGGGGCGATTTTCAACATATCGTGGCCAAGTTTTCATGCGAGGAGACATCTACATCAGGCACTTGAAACGGTATCAGTGTGTACCACTAGTCTCCAAGCAGACCCTACGGTGCCTTAGAAATAGTATCAAAGCTGGCCAGGGACTTAGAATAGGTAGTCTCTACCAGACTCCGGATCGCTGGAAAAATCGTAGAAATGGAACAAATAGAGGAGTAAGCCGGCCAGAGGAATATAACCGGCCAGGGAACAGCACGCGATCCACGGATCCTAGGATCGCGAGCTGTTCCCTGGCCGGTTATATTCCTCTCTATTTGTTCCATTTCTACGATTTTCCAGCGATCCGGAGTCTGGTAGAGACTATAGAATAGGTGCCTTAAAAATAGTATCAAAGCTGGCAAGGGACTTAGTATAGCGGCACCAGGGGTCCGTTTGACTCCCTTAGCCGGCTATCTCCCTTTGACCGGCTATACTCCTTTGCCAGCTTTGATACTATCTCTAAGGCACCGTTGGGTCTGCTTGGAGACTAGTGTACCACTACAACACGCCATGTCGGGCCTGTTGAATCCTGACACCCCGGCCCGGCTCCAGTGTGTATCGCTACAACACCCCTGGCTCCCCGGTACTCTCCAAGCAGAGGTTGAATCGCGTATATATTAGTAGTCGGAAGAGCGCCCGTGTAATTTTTCCGACTACTACTGTATCTGCGCGATTCAACCTCTGCTTGGAGAGTAGCTCCAATCCCCGGGCCTGTTGAATCCTGACACCGCGGTAGGCCCCAGTGTGTATCGCTACACTTCACGCCTTGTTCCTGCGGCCCGGCCAAATTGGCCGTTACCTCGGTAAACACCAACGGAGAGCACGCGACTCAAACCTTCAAGGGTTCGGACCGGGACGCTAGAAAACAAACACGGCCCTCCAGAAAGTGTGGTCTAGCCTCAGAAACAATCGGCTGGGGGATATTTTATACCCCATTTAGAGATGGAAACGGTCGAGAGATTTCAGGTTGATGGAGAAATAGCTTCATGCGTGGACATTCAAATGATGACATAGAAGTCTGTGTGATGCCTATATTACAGTATGGAGTCATCAGTAACATTTATATGCATAAACTTTATCCACAACAGCCTGTTATTCTATTGGATTAATAAGCTCCTATCTTGTAAAATGTGAAGGCTAAAAGTGCTGATACCATCGAGAAAGAACATGCATGTATAAAGTGCACTAATTGTCTTTTTTTACCATTTTTTTTACTATATTGCAATATCTGAGCCATTGCAATATGCATATATATTCAACTGTGTAGGACAATGCTTTGTGTATGCACGGCCTCATAAATCAAATTAAAGTATAGGCTGTAATTTTGTCTGTTAACACCAGCGACGATGAAAGTGCTCTTTTACACATGTTTTATTTCCCCGAGAGAAACATTATGATATGACGCTTAATCAATATACACGCTATGAAACCGTACCCTTAACAGTCTTCTCCTCTTTGTTTGACACGGCAAATTTGAGTACCAAAATCCCTCCAGCCACAAACGACTTTCCTGAATTCTTTCCCAGTTGGAGAGATGCTTCAGATCGGTAAATATTAGCCCTGTGCTCGCGAATGTGGCGCTAATTGCCGCTTGACGGAGTTTTGAGCCATGTGTAAACTACGAGTAGACTTTCACTCATTTTCAAGCCGTTGAAAACGTTGTTCTCGGAGTGTTTGTTTATTGACTCTCCTACCTGCTTTTAAACACCAAGCCTTCTGAGGGAACAAAGCAAAAAATCGTTTAATCTTGCCGAAAAGACAATGTCGCGAGGCTCGACGACTTGATTTTACCCCCGCCGAGATTCGAACTATGGTCCTTAAGTTCTCCCCACCTCTTCTGAAACAATTTTTTTCTGAAGTTGTCATCTTCACAATCTTTAATCTGCGACGAGCACATTCGTATAAAAGTTATTGAATGGAAGTAGAGTACAATATAGAGAACTGATGCTTTTTGTCCGTTGCGTTTATGAGGGTCTGGAGAGACAGTTCAGAGTGGACTTAACGAAAATACACGGACACTTTATCAATGGATATGTTCCACCACTTTTATAAGGGTTCTACATTGACAGGGGGAAACTTCTTGACAACTTCGCTTAATTTATGAGTGGGGTAATAAATTGACATTTGTTACATAATTACAACATATGTACAGTTCACTAAGTTTATTTGTTTCTCTCAATGTATGATTCAATTCTAAAGAAACACAGGTACAACTGCGGTTGTGTCTCAAGGAAACTCAATTAATCCAGGGCACGTCCTTTAGTTTATTCTCGTGGGTCTCATATTGCGACTCTCTCTCTTCACCTCCAAGTAAACCCGGACTTAAGCCTTCTTCGAGTGTTTTGGCTTCGCAGCTCTACCTGACATCAAACTCGCGCCGCCCGGCCACTTTTCCTCGCAGCATTGTATCGTTTTTCTCAACCCTACCTGTGTGGTGAAAAATAAATCTTGATAACTCTTATAGTGAGAGTCCTTTTCCACGACTTGACTTAATGTCGGCTTGATAATTCTCGTCTGTTTCAAAAGTTGTTCTTTTCTGAGTTATAACCTAGTGACGTCATTTTATAAACCCCGCCTTCCCCACATGCACGCTCTCATCTTGACAGTTAAGAAGAGATTTATTTTCTACTGAAACCTCCAGACCGCTAGGAGAGACCTGACTTGTGTTTGCGCGACTTTCCCTTGAAGTGCTTTTGTCTGTGTGTTTGCTGACATGTTAGGCCCCCTCCAGCCCTCAAGGACGTTGTACAAGCGAAAGGCATGACGAATGAAAAGGCCGACACGGCAGAGAAGAGGGCTAATTTTTCTGTCTTGATGTTGAAGTGGCGGACACTTGTAAAGCCATTTCTGTTCGCCTCGCGACAATGAACAAAGGACCTGCTCACGACCGCCACACCTGAGGCAAAGGGAACGCTTTATTCTGCAATATGAAAACAAAACGACCTTATCTACATGACACGTTGGTTTTACATTACTTAATTCTGCAATATGAAAACAAAACGACCTCAGCTACATGACAAGTTGGTTTTACATTTCTTTATTCTGCAATATGAAAACAAAACGACCTCAGCTACATGACAAGTTGGTTTTACATTTTTTACATTTCTTTATTCTGCAATATGAAAACAAAACGACCTCAGCTACATGACACGTTGGTTTTACATTACTTAATTCTGCAATATGAAAACAAAACGACCACGGCTTCGTGTAAGAAGTCGTATAGTCGCTGTCGTTTCAAATATTATCTTTATGATACATCAGACTTTCTATTCATTTGTTTATTCATTTATTTATGTATTCATAATCCAGGGTAGTCCAGATCTGTGACTTGTGCTCTAGGTATTCATGAATAATACATTAATACAGTACGAGTAAGGAAATCAATAGATAAACAAACAGATCTATTTTACACAGGCTATTTGTCCATTCCGGCTAGAGTTTTAACTCTCAGCCATTTGGTACCAAATTTGTTTGTTTGTTTGTTTGTTTATGTGTTTGTTTGTTTGTATTGCATACCCCACAAACCGCCTAATTACGTAACACACCAAGTTTGTACCGAAAAGTACAAGCTGCCTGTACTAGCTGTCCGGACAGATTCACTTTGATTCGCTCCCCCCCTGAATGACCCCTACACGTTTCGATAAGAGTGGTGGGTTCTTTAGCGCGTCCGAGGTGTGGTTCAACTCAAACACGGGACCTCTGTTGAACGTCTTATGAAAGGAATGGCCCTAACCGAAGCTGGGTACTCATTTTTACCTAAGTGAAGTGGTAAAAGTCGTGTTAAATGCCTTTCCCAAGGCACAAGGTTGGTGACACGTCAACGGATTCGAACCCAGTGAATCAAACACCCCGACGATTGTGCCACAACCCAACTAAAACTTCTCTAGGTTATTGGATTAGGTTATAGATGGTTCAGAAATTGGGTGATATCCCTCAAGAATAACTACTCTGAAAACTCAAACTGCATGAGCTAAACAAAACCACATCACGTCCAGGACAAAAGTTACAAAAACCGGAAGATCTGCTGCAGTATAAAGGTCACACACCAGGGGGCCTAAAGTTGACCTTGACCTTCGTCTTCCCAACAGCAACCTACATACGAAATATCATTACAATCCAATGACAGGCTCAGAAGTTATGCTGACAAAAATATCCAAAAACACAAAAATACACTCAGACACACCGAGAGACAAACCAAAATCTATACCTCCATTTTTCATGGAGGTGATAAAGGAATCTTATCCCACAAATCTATGTTTTCGAAGGACAGATAACATTACCATATTAAACCTTGACAATGGAACAGAGCACCAAGTGCAAGTATGCCCATTGATGTTGTCAGATCCCATGAAGCCAGTGCCATTTATATCTTCTAAGAAAAAATTTTAAACATGAATTTAGAAGTTGATGAACATTCGTAACATTGTCGCATTTGTCTCTTCTTAGTTCTTTCTTTTTGCCGTGTTGCTATTTTGCTATGTTAACATGCGCATTCATAGAATTGTTTGTTTTTAAGTTGATAATTTCATAGTTCAAAGTTTCAAAGTTCATAGTTTAAAAGAACCTTCTTTGGGTAAGCTAGTATGCTAGTAGTTTTATAGATTACCGCATAAAAGGGTGTATGCAGTATCGTACACATCAGAATTTGACTCGAATTAAGTTCAGTGCCGGACAGTCCAGTTCGAGTCGCATGGTCTGTTTCACTTCTGCTGACGGACAGTCCTTTGTCTGTCAATCACTCTCCTGACCACTTGACTAGGCCCCGCCCACGTTTTGAGCATTCGACGGTTCAAAAGAAAAGGCACATGTACATGTGTATGCAAAGGTTCTGGTCACAGTCGTCGAGGTATTGTAGTACATGTACGACCGCAAACTTTCAGGCGTTAACGTTCTTCGGATAATCGGGCCTTTGTCGTACGTGGTTTAGCTGTCGTAGCTAGTTGTCGGTGCTTGGTTCTATCATAACACTGGCCTGGTTGAGAATTCTACAACAATATAAATCGTACTAGGCGTACGGAAAATGTAACCTCGTCATAGGGATTGTAGAGGGTGGATTCGAATGTAGCGTTCTGCATCTTATAAAGAACGGTAACATCCAATTTCAAAAAAGTGACACGCTCTGAAGTCTAAAAATACAACTTAATTAAATTATTCAAATTTGACATTTAAAATACAAGCATTTCAACGTCTGTCATTAGTACTTTGTGTTCGAGACTTTTGTGTTTTCAAGCATTTTGTCGCATGGCTACAAACATGTGTCTTTCTTTCCGCATTCACAAGAAACATAAATCGTTAAGAGCAAGACGTTAACATTCTTGGACAATTGCTAAAAGTTCTCATTTTAGATATTACAACGATGAAATAAACAAACAAACAAACAAATAAGTTCGAACTCAAGAAGAAACATCGGCTGGTCACTCTGCTAGAATATTATACATGTATTGCTGACTCAAGCGACTTTGAAAATTTAGCAAGGCAAACTATTTAAACGAATTGAAGAAGTGCATCTACATTCCTAACAATACTTTTAGCATTTTCCTGTACCATTTTTTCTTCTTCCGCTTATGTTTCACACGCCTTGCTGTATTTTTGCTTATCCAAACGCTTGGTTGTCTCCCGATAGAGCAGCCCATTATTGGCTTCCTCCTATCTGTATTGCCGACCCAAGAAACTGAAAATTTAGCAAGGCAAACAATTCAAACTGCTCGTTAAACATTGAATTGAAGAAATCTACCTTCGAAATCGTAACAATACATTTAAGCATTTCTCCGTATCATTTTTGTTATGCTTACGTTTCACACGCCTTGCTGTATTTTTGTATTTTTGCTTATCTAAACGCTCGGTTGTGCGCAGTCCCGCCGGAGTAGCCCATTCTTGGCTTCCTCCGAGCCGTGAACGCGAACAGCGAGACGCCACAACCCGTAACCCGATCCAGCTCCCATCACGCGGTGTTTGGTCGGGATTTGTATCAGCCACGCCAGCTTTAGTCCTGAGTCCTCTTCAGCCACTGGCGGCTCGCCTGGGATTGGCTACCCGCTATTCCTAAAAATCAATGTATCCAACCACTTTCGTTCCCCCGAGCGTGGTTAAGAGGACGACACACGGATGTACAAGTCATATGCGCAAACTCTGATTTCTAGTACGCTCGTGCCGATTTCTTCTTCCCGCGAAATCAACATTACAAACATCGTTCAGCAGCCTACATCGTGTCGTCATGTGCTGATGGAGGAAAGTTGTCGCTAGGAGAGTCGAATTCCTGCAAGTATCTTTGGTGGCAAAATCATCGATACAGTGGTGTGCACCTGTTTCAGCTGGAAACGGTGACAGGTCTTTAACTAGGTAAGCTCTATCATTCTTATTTACTATGCTATTTTTTCTGTCAATCTATGATTAAAATGTAGTAGTCATATAAAATAGAATTAGGCGTACCTTTCTGGATAATGTGTCCTGGTACTTCTTTGAAAAGTGATTGTGTTGTCAATGCAATGATCCATGATTTGAAAACGCGGTAAGAATTCGTTTACAAATACTTCGCCTCGTATAATCCGTCTTCTAGTTACACGTACCTCATAAATTGTTCACAGAGGAATATCCGTAACAATTCCTTTATGGAAATTTTCTATATCTTCTCATGAGTGATGAAAACATTATCTCTCCTCTTGTTTATTTGCTGTGTTTTCTCCCCTGTTTGATAGTCATACCTGTCGCTGTATGTTTCTGTCCCGTTCAGGGTGACCATTGTTCACCCACGAGTAAAACTCGTAACTACATATTCTCTATATCTTCCAACAACTGATGAAAACATTATCTGTTCCCAAGTTTATTTGCCGTGCTGTCTCCCCCTTTGATAGTCATACCCGTTGCTTTAAGTTTCTGTCCCGTTCAGTGAGTGTACCTTGTTCACGGTACGAGTACAAACCGTAACCATACTTGATGAACATTTTCTACATCTTCTTATAAGTGATGAAAACATTATCTGTCCCCATGTTTATTTGCCGTGCTGTCTCCCCCTTTGACAGTCATACCCGTTGCTGTAAGCTTCTGTCCCGTACCGTGTACCGTTCCGTTCACCCTCCCCAGCCGACCATTGTTCCGCGTGCACCACCGTTGTCTGTCCTACCCGGGCCGCGCAGGTTTGAAGCCAGATCGCTTACAAAGCAACAAGTGGCCCGAGCCGTTCAGGGTCCCCGCGTACAAGTAGCCCCTTTCTTTGTCGAGTAAACCTACGTAGAGGATGGTATATTTTCCATGAAGACTGGAATTCGAGATTAAGTGTTCTTCTCTACTACGTTCGTGCGTTCTTTTGATAAAAAGAAACGGCAAAGATTGCTTGCAACAAGACAGTACATTTATGATAGGCGGTGTTGGTATACTAAAAATCGTATAAGAGTGCAGTTTGACCAAAACGTTTAGGACTATTTACAAAGAAGCAGAAACATTAACGGAAAAGGAAGGGCCCATCTTTCAACACTTTGACGGCGCCAATTTGTACATAGGAAACTCAATGCACCGCGATATCCCCAGCCACCTAAAGACCTTCACTGGCCACAACAGGTGTTTGCCGCAATGGTATGAAGCCAATACAAGTATGGCGTTTGCAAGAGTGTAGGAAAAATGAGAGCCTGAATTTTGTTTTTTAGCGTTGAGGAACCGCTACAGGGGTGAAGGTGTAGGGGTGATTTCCTTAAGTGGTTTTGTTTTATTAGCAAATAAAAATCATATAAAACGGGCCGTCTCGAACCAAAATCTCCTGATTTTGTTACCACAGTCCTTGGCCTGGTGAGATGAAACAATGAGAACCTTGGGTCATGAGTTCATGACAGTAACACCGCCTTAAGGAAGAGTTTGGATAACCCTTCAAGTACAACGTTTCCCATTTGTGTGTGTAGTTCAACACGGGCGTGAAGCCCGGGTATAAACTGTACGTCTCGGTCGTTATCACGGACAGAGAGCTCTCTGTGCCCCCCTCCCCTCTCCTCCCGTGGATACATGTTGTCCGGAAAGACGATCTAACGTGCCCACTTAGGCGGAGTCTCGACCCTTCTTCTCTTAGCCAGGTGGAAAATATTATGAGGTGAAGGTGTAGGGGTGAGAACCTGTACGTGGAAAAATCCCGGCGTGTTTGCTAAATATTCCCCGGACAAAGGACGACGTTCTCACGGGCAAGCACGGTAAATTCGACCTGGTATGTCTGACTTGTCTGTGAGGTTGGTAGATGCCTCACCACCCACAGCGTTTCTCTCAGGCAGGTATGAGTCAGTCCCAGCAATATCTAACCCGTGCCATACTGTGTTATTTTAAAGGGAGACAGCTCTGGACAATGGACGAAGACCACCACCACCACCACGACCCGGTGCCCTACTCGACCCCGACGTGTCTACAGCTGGGAATACCGATCGCCTCCGAGCCAGGCCTCCCCGGAGGGTACCCCGACCCCCGCCTACCTCCGGACGACGTCCCGGGGATCCCGCCGATGTTAGAATCCTACCTGGATCCCGTGTACCATGACTCCTACCTCAACGGTAGACTCCCATATCTACCATTTCCGTCGCCATACGGACTCTACGACTACGGATTCGAACCAGCTTTTATTAGAAAAAGAAACGAGAGGGAAAGACAAAGAGTTAAATGCGTGAACGAAGGATATGCTAGACTTCGAGAACACCTTCCTTCAGACATTTCCGATAAAAGACTAAGCAAAGTCGAGACACTACGAGCGGCTATAAAATACATAAAAAAGCTGCAAAAGGTTTTGCACGAAGAAGAAGGAAACAATCATCGGTCGAGGATCGGCAGCGTCGACGACAAGGATTCGGCGTCTCCGGAAACTAACGACATTGACCCGAGAAGTCCCGAACAGGATTCAGACGATTCCGAAAATAGCAAAGAATCGAGATGAAAAAGAACTACAAACGAAAACTTAAAATGATGTCACCTTCTATAGAGACATATTTTTACCCTGTGAAGTCTTCATACTGTGCCGTTTACGGTGAGCAAGAGAGATTGAAAAATCTTTATTACGATTCTTTTTTCTATTGTAGCGAAGGCTTCATGACAGATTTGTTTACCTCTGTCCTTCTGTACATTAAACTTTACTGTTAGAAAAAATCTAAGCAATCCCAGCAGAGTGCAAATATATTATATCTTTGATACCAGCTGTATATATTAGTGTTGTATATATATATGCAGTTAGTGTGAATATCTAAACCTTAACTACAGTCACTGTGTTTCTACTATAGTTTGTAAACCATATCTTTGTAATCACTAAAATGTCCTTTCTTTTGAACGTTATCATTTATTTGTTGCAGGTCATAACAGATATGATTATTATCATAACTATTATGATTTTACATCTCGAAAAAGGGCAAGTCTGTCAGACATATCAAAATAAGTAGGAATTTTGCTTCATTCTGATGACAAAATACTCTGACATATTCTCTTTGTATATTTGCCAACGGTAAATAAACTGATATGTTACAAATTAAAGGCAGTTTTTTTTCTACATAATGGGGCTTGAATCGTTTCGTATTTTTCCATTTCATCCATTCAAAATATACAACAAATCCTTTAGCTAGTTTTCTATACTTAGCAAGGTTTGCCAAGTATACCTTACCACTGCACACATGCATGAATTGCCAGCAAAAGTTTCCTACATTTTGCTTTTTGAAAGTTCTTTATTTCTACCTTTGATACTTTGATACTTGTTCCGTCCATTATCTAACATACAGGACAAATACATATTATTTAATAAGTAACTAATCTTTCTGGACTTAACATAAAAACAAGGACATACTAGCTACATAAACGTTATATAAACTACGTTATACGGCTAGATATAATATAAATGTGGACTCCCAGAAACCGAGGACTTCAGGAAATGTTTTGCCAACTTAAACTTCAGAGAAAACATTTTTGTATAAACAGCCACCCAGTAGCGACGTGTGAAATCATGTTATAGACGGTCGGAAGCCATATTCTGTGGTTAAAACGACCACAGGGCTATCATAGACCCACGTGGGGGAGCTATACCGTGATATCCGTGATACCTATATCCATGATACGCCTTGAAGTCCGACTAAAACGGTAGAATGTCCACCGTTAATGGCTAGCCGTGGTGGGAAAGTCGGCTGGTCGGGGGGTGTACCTCCGCCCATGACAATGAGAATGTTTGTAGCGTCAATAGTTCTGCTCTGGGGTAAGTTTTCTTCACCATGAATTGCCAAGGACGCCAAACGCTGCGACATCGCTATTATTTGTGTCATGTTTGGATATGCAATGGAAGTTTGTCGAGAGAAATCCTCTGACGGTTACGACACAATCGTGGGGAATAGATATAAGCTAGAGAAAGGTTTACAAGGTAGTCTTCCGTGATTGAGCCCGTGAGGTCGCCAGGAAAAATGCCACGGATCAAAATAACGCCTAAGTCGAGAACCACGTCGCGCAGTAACAACAAACTAACAACAATCGCACCCAAAACAAGACAACACGGAGTTTGTATTGAGCGCACACACTGCACAATGGGTAGGGGATACCAGGTATTCTTTTTCAGCCGAGGCACAACAGGTAGCGAGCAGAATAGACCGACAAGTCGGATCGCCACCCTTGTGGAAAACCCGCGTGTTTAACATGGGCTTTGTGACAAGGGAACTCGGCGCTAAGAATAGCGTTTGGTAGTGGTTGTGTGTACGGGTCGGGTAGGGTCAGGTGGTGCTGAAAACGCACCAAAACACTAATTTCACCCTCTCTATTCTCACACATCTTATTGAGGGAGACCGGGGAGTAGTGTAAACCTAGCTTCATGAACGGGCACTGACGATTCAGCTCCCTAAAGCCACACAGGAACTAATGACAGCAAGATAAATTAATTTGCTGGTGGCTTACGAGAGTACCTCTGTCAGTAGCTATAGACTGTGAAAAGTTGACAGCTAGCGTCGCTGCGTTATGAATTGAACTTGTGTTATCCTTTATAGGTTGGAATATCGTGCAAACGTACAAGTATGACTAAAAAGGCAAAAAAACGTTTTTTTATCGATGGAATTCGCCGTGAGAACTCTGTCAAATCGTACCGGCGCTTCTTCAGTGAGATATACCAGATATACAACACTTCAATGCTGGACTTAGCGTTGAAATATGTTAAAACATATTCCTGTATAGGTGGCGTTTAAAATAGTGCGAATTAACGACCAGCCAATGGACACTTTGAAAAACTAATGACAGTAAAATAAGTCTTGACCTTTGTATTTTACTGGTAGTTTAGAACAATTCACCGGTACAAAGGCCTAGTGGGTAGAGTGTTCGCCTTGCATTCGGTAGGTCGTGAGCTCGATCCTCGGCCGAGTCATACCAAAAAGTTTTAAAATGGTACATGTTGCTTTCTCTGCTCAGCACTCAATATTTGGGAAGAGTATCGTAGTTGAACGCGCACACCTGTGGAATAGCCCCCTGCTGTAGTGATTGCTCGAAGTTGTGTGGCCCAGGGCTACTGAAATGGAGAATGGCGCCGCCCTATATATGCGCAATCAGGCGATCTGCAAATCAGTGGAATGAGTGATAAACACAGGTTCAACCATATAGGTACAACTGACTTGCAAACTCACTTTCAAGATTTTAGTTTACATCAAGGACCGCTACATTTTTATTTCATTCCACATGTACGAGGAAATAAAACATTTCGTTTACTGCTCACTGTTTATCAGATATTATAAAGAAAAGAACCAACTGAACTGCACGCTAGACATTATCCAAAATCCCACGTACATTGCAGTTGAGATGTTGTATAATCGTCAGTAAGAGTCTCTTAGTCATAGATTTCTTTCGTCTATTTCAGATAGTTACATGTCCTTCAGCCATACGGCTAGTCTTGCAGGGTTTTTACATATTGTACATAATGAAAACATAACGTTACAAGTTTGTAAACGATCACAATATTAATCAACTCAATGTTTACTTGAATACAATTGTATGTTTTTTGGGGGGAATTGTTCTAAATAATGATTTATTTTACGTTTATTACACATGCACATATATGTGCCCTCAGTAAAAAGCATGCGTCACAACATCGGTATTTGATTGACAAACATGCCTCATTTCCTGAAGGGTACTTAACTGTAGGGCGCGATGACATCATTCAAACGGCCTGTCACTAAGTTCTCTTCTCAAAGAGCCGGGTGTCGCTCCGAATTTATGCCCCTCCAGAGTTTTGCTTCATGATGCAGCGAGTGAGCGTAAGGCTAGGAGCTAGGGCTAGGTCTAGCTGGCTAGGGCTAGGTCTAGCTGGCTAGATCTAGGGCTAGGTCTAGGGCTAGGGCTAGGGCTAGGGCTAGGGCTAGGGCTAGGGCTACGGCTACGGCTAGGGCTAGGGCTAGGGCTAGGGCTAGGGCTAGGGCTAGGGCTAGGGCTAGGGCTAGGGCTAGGGCTAGGGCTAGGGCTACGGCTACGGCTACGGCTACGGCTACGGCTACGGCTACGGCTACGGCTACGGCTACGGCTAGGGCAACGGCTACGGCTACAGCTACGGCTACGGCTAGCTGCTTGCAGATTGCCTCACAACACTTAGAAATACTGAAAACCCTCAAAGCAGTATCAGGGCAAGTAGTTGGCTTGACACCGGGCCCGGTGAAAGATGCCCACTCCAGAGGCAGTCTGGACGTGTGAACGATGCGCTATTGTTGTCTCAAGCGGCGCAAAAAAACTCGTTCATCCGCCGCAGAACTGGTCTCGACCCGATGAACTGCCCGGTGTGATAAGATAAGGAGACGTGAGACGGTGGCACTTGTTGTTTTAAAGCCGTTATCTCTCCCATCTACTGCCGTGTGAATAATCACACTCACCGGTAAGTGCTCCGTACGGCATGGGAACAGGAAAAACTGTACCAACCGACGTTTGACAAACATTTTAAAGTGTCGTGGTGTAAGTAAAGAGTAGAAACAAGCAGAAACAATATTCTGGCTCCTGGGATTCAACCCACGCCGCCAGATCACAAACTCAGCAACTCAAATCATTACACCAAAAGGCTCAGAGCCGTTGGTATAGTCAATTTAGCGGCGCTTGAACCCCACTGTTACAGTAGGATAGGGCAGCGGTCTTTTCTTCCAATACTTGTCGTCCTCAAGACTTTTCTGATTTTCATGAGGGGAAAAGATGAGCTATCGATAGCTATATCTATGTCTTTGCATTGAAATTAGACTAACAACAACAATAACAACAATAATATACCGATAAGATACATGAAAACAGAGATTACTACTTCTAGGACTGAAAGAAGTAAGATGCGTTTACATACTTAGAAGTAAATCAGAACACATTATTTAATATAGATAGTCATTCAAATGTCTTTCTAGTTTCTGCGTGTTTATTCTTCTTTAAATTTGGGTAACCGTTAAGATTTTTGAACGTTTGAAATTCTGACCGTTACATTATTGGTGAGGCTTAATCGATCACTCATCGCGAGATATCAAACCCCCCTGGTTAATTCATGAGCCATGTCGTGTCTACAACCTGTCGGATACGTCATGTAATCTGGTCTAAATCTCTTCCTCGTGTAGGGGAAATTAGCTGTCACAACATGGTGGATATTTACCTTCGTGGTTGACGGAGACAATTTCTCTTCCATGGTCTATTGTTTCTAACAGTACTAGTATTTTATATCTGTAACGTTACGTTCCATGCTACATAGCTATAGGGGTGTGGGTTTCCATTTAGAGTATAGTACTGTGACGTTCTATTTTGATATCGTAGCTTTTTTTCTAATTTTCAAGCAGACTGTGGAGCCAGCGGCCGCAAATGATCCATTCAAGACAGTAACAAGACATTTAAATTTTGTACGATCGACACATCGTGCAACTTCCCCATTGACCTCAGTTTGCAGTCGTACGATGATCGGACGACAGATGCGACCGCGCTGTGAATTGTTTTCGTTGAAAAAGGTACTACGTGAAACAATAGAATCTATGTCTGTACAATATGGCTTAGGTCACATTTTAAAAAAGGGGCAGCTTTCGTGAGCAAAAAGAATGATATAAAAGACATCAAAGTACACAAAATGTCAAAATAAGATTCAAGGGAATAATATGTTAATTTTTTTAGGAATACAATTTGATTTTTCGTTTCTTAAAACATCCCGGCCGGGCCCCGGTTTGGAAATGTGACCTAAGCCTATACCGGGGCTGCTGATGAGTTGACATTGTTGTTTCTACAATCAAACCGTGAAAGGGGATTACAAGTTAATGAGGAGGGAGGGATGCCTGTCCGGGCCGTGAAGGCGCCGTGCTGTTTTTGGAACGGTCTGGGAGACATAGACTCAGTAAAGCCGATAAACTGGGACCGGTACCGCGGCTACGGAAACAACATCACTGCATATTAACAAAGATCTGCATAATACATTCGTTAATGCAACACATACCATAGAACCAATAGTGTAAATGACAAGCTAGACCCTATATGTTGATTTATTCATACCTATAGATATCCATATATGTGTGTTTAGTTGTACTATAAGTAGCTGTTATACTTGTAGACCTTACGAAAGTCGCTGTACTTTTGTCGTGTCAATAAAGATTATTATGTAGAGCAGAAATATGCTCACCTAACGAAGGGACATCTGTTCAAATATCTTATGTCATTATCTAACTACGATATACTGGAAAAATCTTTAATAACGTTAAATTCGTCTACCCAGATTTTCAAGAAAAGAGGAGAAGCATGTAAACGATATAAGTATAACTTTTTGTTTACTTCATTTGTAACAAACTGGCTGCAGCAAACTTCATTGTCATTGTCATTAAAGTACACTCACATAAAATCGGAAGGTTCTGGGTTTGAATCCCCTGCATGCCCCATGCTATATCTCCCAAACCTTACAGTCTGGTCTCCGGGTTGACATTATTAAATGCGACAGTCACCTTTTCTGTCAATCCTTTTACAAGTGAGGTAAATTTCAATGATGCAATCAACAGGCTAGAGCTAGAGATATGAAATTTTGAGATATGACAGTGCCGTATCTTGATGCCATAGTGTTACTACAAGACGATTTTTCTAACTGACTTGTAACAATGTACTTTAAAATACATACACTTTGCACCTAGTACCTAGTACCCCTTCTTCTTCTTCAATTCGCAAATTCCCAACGTTAGTCGGATTTTGGCATTCGTATATCCTCATTGTTTTAATATCAGTCGTACTTAGTATTTTTACAAATTGAAACGACAATGGTAAAATAGTTATAAAAGTGATGACAAAAGTTGTTTTTCTTTAATCTGTCTGCAAATTTACATGTTCGCAATTTTAATCTTTTAGTAACGAATCCCGTAATAATTCCCGACGTACCGACCACTCAATTGTACCGATTTTTGTGATATTGAATCCTTGTTTTTACTACCCTTTCAAGCCAACGTTCTCTACCTTTTTCAGTAACTAATCATATACCGCAAAGATGTAGCTTCCACTTGAAATCACTGCTAAATTGTGACGCTATGAGATCATTACTCAGAATATAAACCATGACACATATGACGTCCTTATGATCAGACTGACTGAATCTGTACAAACTGTTTACATCACTCTTTGTGGATTCAGCAAAACATTTCATCCCGACATTTTCATGGGGATGAAAATTCTCCACTCCATTGCCACTGGTTGGCGTGAAACAATGCCGTGGATTGTGCACCACTTGGTGGGTCTATCGTTTCGTTGTCTTAGTTAATGCTCTGTTTGGATAAAGTAAGGAGGGGATAATATACAGTATCCATAGGACAGACCTTTTTTTTTTCTTTCTCCGGGGAGAATATGGAAAAGGAATTTTCTACATTGTGTAGAAAAAAGGCGAAATCTTGGGAAATTTCGCCTCTTTCCACTCAATAAGATCCGATTTGAGGACAATGCTGGGAAAGTAAACATAACTAATGCGATTAATCTTACTACATAGTCTTACATGGTATCACTTTCCTCGTGAGCCGTCCTACGATGTCGCAGAGCTTTCAATCAGGCTGTGGCATGAACCAACCACCGACAATGATCTATAAAGACAAATTTTTCCATAACAAGACAGCAGAATTTTACAAAACGACTGCACGACTATTTGAATAATGTCCCCAGTATGCGATCGTATGGCAATGGTACGAAGTTCCTACCCAACTTCAATGATAGTATTTGAAAATAAAGTATCTTTTTGGACAAGTGTGTATCTTTCTTTTTAAAGATAAATAGAGTTTTCTGAATAAAAGATAGTCTTGTGTGTTCAACCAGTCATTTCTTTACGGTTGGCATAGTAGTTTACGAAGGAGTAGTGTTACAGTGTATACAGGCTGACCGTTGCGCCATTTTGTAGGGAGATATCAATACAACAGGCCCATTCCCGTCGTCTTGTGTACGATGTCTCACTGCTTCCTTTTGGGAAGGCGTATCTCCCATGTCTTGGTTTATTTTGGCGGCCGGGTCAAGTGGGTAGAGCAATTTGTCTTTCTTGTGTAGAATGGAACGTTAATACCTTGTTGTGTACGCGGGAAGTCGGCTTGTGGCGGTTCCCTTTGTTAGTGTTAGTAGAACACACCCTGCTAGCGGTTCCTTTGGGTCACAGATCTTTAGGTAACCCCGACTCCGTTGTCCGTCTCGTAAACTGTCGTTGCCATTCCACATCAGCTCTTATATGTTTGATGTCTGTCTCTGACATACAGGAATTCTGACAGGAGTTTGACTTTCTACGCCGATATCAATCCCTTTGCCTACTGCAGTCGACCCACACCAGTATACCCCGGCCAATTGAATGGGGACATCCCCCGCGAATGTGCACATTCCTCTATAAAAGGGCACAGTCTTCGACTTTCAAGGAGACAGTCCTATTAGAAAGGGGACGTTCCTCCCTTTATAAGGGGACAGTTCTCAAGAAATTGTACGGTTATCGGGGAAAAGGGATATTCCCCAAACACCCCTGCCGGCCCATGGAATCGGCCGCTAACCTGACAAATCGCTTCCTAGTTCATCTAAAACACAACATTCGAGACTTTTATCCTGCCAGTGGTCTCGACAAACCTCACAGCTCTCAATATACTAAAGGATATCTTTTTTATTGAAAATTGAAGCATGTCGGAAATGAAGCCGACAGCACGGCAGGCCATCACTTCTGTTCAGTGTTTTAATGGCGGCGGATCGCTCGCCCGGCAAGCAAAACATCGAGTTTTAGCCTATATATCCTCGTGATTGTCGAGTTTTTAGGCCTCCCTCCCTAACACACGTAAATGAGAGAGTTTCTACCTGTGGTTTTTATTACTTACCTCCAAGTTTCTTCAACGTGTGAAGCGCGCCACCTTGCGATTATTACCATATCTACAGTCTGCAATGTGACACGGTATGGACTTGCTCACGTACGTTTAGTTCAGCGTAAACTTTGAGTCTCTTGCTCCTAGCCTGTTTACAAAAGAGTAATCTCCAAGCAGATCCTCAGGTAGCCTAAGATACTAGTAGTATCAAAAGCTGGCAGAGGAGTGAAGCTAGCCTAGGAGTGTCACTGTGTATGCTGGCTGGTAGTGAAACACACTCCTAGACCGGCTTCACTTCTTTGCCAGCTTTTGATACTATCTTATGCTACCGTAGGATCTACTTGGAGATTGAGAAAAGAGGACGAATGGACTCGACATGTATAATAGACTTGGATAGCGCGCTAAATTTAATGGTTTCCTCCTTTGCTAGTTGCTCAGTAACGTTGCATTACTAGCTGGAGCTATATACCTATTAAGCTGGTGCTTACTCCAAAAGACAGCTATACTGGTACACTTGGCACAGATATTGTGATTGGTACTAGCTGATAATGAGCCCTACTTAACTGGTGACGTAAAAATAACTTTCCAAACGAAGATTTGTTTTCTGATGCGACACTTAACATAATCACTATGTAACGCATGACCAAAAAGAAAAAAACACTTTTGGATTCTTCAATATACATATATTGTACTGATTCTGATGTACAAAGCAGATTGTATTGAAAGTGTAATCGTTAAGGATACAATATATGGCACTACTTTGCTCCAGACATGTTCGAACATTTCTGTTATGATCATTATGTAGCACTGTAGCACACAGAATTAACCTAATAATAAATGTAGAATTAGTGAATGCTTTGACAAATTTGCTTCTATTTGTATATGCCATATTGACAAATATAATGCCCTAAATCTTGTTCAGATATAAGTAAAATGAAAATTAATGCCATTAAACTCAGGATATGTTTTCTAGGCTTTTCTCTATTGCAACAATAATGAATTGTGTATCCAACATTATCTAATTTTATCCTAGCCGGAAGCAAAATGACATATATCATTATGATTTGCAAATTCTATAAGAGAATCCTATTTCCACTATCGTTATTGATAATTATCTTACATTCTAGGTCTTTAATATACAATCAATCTGGAAACTTTATTAGTAATTAACATCAAAGAAAGCAACAACTAGTAATCATATGCCAGCTGATAAAGTTTTCTGCGCTGGTCAATCTATACTTATTCCACATGTACAACATTTTACAGCACTGGCTTTCAGATGCAGAACCAAATATATCGCCAGAGGGCGCTCGTACTCTATCTGAAGTCATCCTTAGCAGTTCTAGCTTTAATTACCTCTTGCCCAATTCTCATTAAAGATATGACTAAACAACTTGACATTGGAAATGTTACAAAGCAATTTCAGATACAAAAGTTATTGTATGTCTCTCTGTGTGTGACGACACACCATAGCTATGACGTCACACAAAAACGGTTGTCGACCAATTTACTGCGAAAAGATTTACAGATCTGAATTTACGAAGCTCATCGGTGATATAAGATCATATATAACCCTTACAGTAGTTTGCTAAGTATGAAAATGGTACTAGTACCTACATAATATATGTATCCGAGTTTGTTTCCTTTTGATCTAGATCTTCCCTCAATCATCAATTTAATAGTCCAGTAATTATAAAAAGTTAAAGCTAGATTGCTGTTAGAATAACATTTTTATCGCCAAGCGTCCGACAGCTATACTGGTTTGGTACATTGGTGGTATAAAAAAAAGAGGAGGGCGGTGTCACCAGGAATCTCCAATATGACCACGCGCGTCTGACCTGGATGTGGTAGATCACTAGTACTTCCGGTCGTTCTGGTGTGTCGCAGATGTCGTCACTGCTTCTTGTGATTTGGAGTTCTATGGGGAAAACAATAAGATACAACAACTTTAATGTTTTTAAGCAATGTTGTTTGAGTTTTGAAGACATATTGTACTTACATATCACAGTTTACTACTACTCTGGAGAATCCATACCAATACCGGACACTCTTCTGCAGTGACAAGGAAGGCCGCTAGGGAGCCCAAAATTCAATCATTACCTAACAAGTTACCCACCAAATCCCATGACAATCCATCCATAGCTTCTTGAGTTATGCTGCTAAACCACATAGATACATACAAACATTTACACTAGCAAACATACATACAATGCATACATACATACATACATACATACACACATACATACATTAATCTTACCAAAAAGCATAACCTTTCAGGTTCACCCGGATTGAAACAAGCCTAGCAGGCACAACTGTTCTATCGTCATACATTGTTCACATAACGTCTTCCATGTCTGGAATACTGGAGGATTTAGTTCAAACTGTTTCTACGTCACAGCCAGGGGGTGAGATTAAAGGGGGCAGTGTGCTGTAGGACGATATCACTCTCCGAATCAATTACATCAATTATCATTATTGCATGTTAATTGAGATTTAACTGTTTAATGATTGAATATCATACATCATATATCATACACACAATACAATATGCTATGACAAAATTATGAACATGATGTGTAGTTTATTCAGTCTTAATTAATCTTAATTGCGTATCTGAAGTTAATTGAAGCACATGTGTATGATAATCAAGAGAGATAATCATATATCATAGAAATAGAATGAAATATCTTACAATACCCTTATGAACATAAATGAGTAAATTGTGTTCTTTTTAAGTTTTTTTCACAACCAAGAGCCAATGTGACGGTGATCGTCTGTCACCTTCATCAGGGAAATAATGTCCTACATGGCACTGCAGCTAGGTGGCGCTGCTGCAAAATAAAAATGCGGTCTAAAACATTAAGTATTGTCATTCTTGCATACATGTAGATAATACTGTCCAATATAAGAACTTGATAGCTCAGTTATTTACCAACATGATAAGATAATTCTATAATGAACATGTGAGAATCCTCAGTACTGCGTCTATTTTTGTTCGAGTAATTTATCGTCAGTTATCAGTAGGCTAAATGGTGAGTAATTCTTGGTATTTCAACCCGGTAACCCCGTCATTGATCTAGTGTAGATAAACAGTAGTTAAGTTATTTAGGTTCTCTTTATTCAGCTTAACTAATCTTACAAACAATATAACAGTCCGGCGAAGCTGATCAATGTTTTCGTGTATTTGATTGTGTATTTTTGTTTATATTTTTATATGTTTATTTACGTTTTCGCATAAGCTAATCAAAATCTTTCTCTGCAACAAACTTATCGACAGTGTCGAAAGAGATATGCACATTTTCAGATGAACATTCAGTCTCTCAATATTACGTTTGATATACCTTTTAAAGTCCACTGAGCCTTTCCTTAAATTAGTATTGCCTAGATAAGATTAAAGGGATGACGAGGGCTAATACAGTTTTACACGGAAATCTTTTATTATGTTTCCACTGCATTTTTCTTTTATCTAAACCGCTTTACATATCCAATACATTTTTCCATACTGATCGCCCCTCCAAGTTCACAAGTGGTACATCCCCTCGCCCCTACCGTCCCACACCTACTTGTGACTTTACGTAGCCCGGTGTTACGTAAACATGACGACAGGAGAACCCTCGCTACGTTAAGCCCCATCAGCTGGGCTTTCAAGGCCGCAACGACACGACTGTTTACCGGACACACAGACCGGCAGACGGCTTGGCTAGAGGCTCGGTAACGTTCATCGTACGAATAACTAGGTTCACGCGGCAAATTGGGAGTAATTCGTATGACGGTTGTGGATTTGTTGTAAACAGACGTAGACGTTTACCGGGCACACAGACCGGCAGACGGCGTGGCTAGAGGCTCGGTAACTCGTACGAATAACTAGGTTGACGCGGCAAATTGGGGAAATTCGTGTGGTAGTTGTGGATTGGTCGTAGACAGACGCAAGACTTTTACTAGAGAAACATATGGACTGACAGTGTGGCTAAAGGCTCAATCACATTTATGGTACACCGCGTTAAGGGCATTCGCAGGGCAGACTAGGATTTGTCATAAAAGCAGACAGAAGACTTTACCGGGCACACAGGCAGACACCGTGGCTAGAGCCTCGGTAACTCGTACGAATAACTAGGTTGACGACGGCAAATTGGGAGTAATTCGTATGACGGTTGTGGATTTGTCGTAGACAGACGTGAGACTTTAGGATAGGCACGCACAATGAGAAAGCGCAAATGATAATTCGGAGGTAGGACTACTTAAAACGGTAAATAACAAAATCAAAGTGTTTTTCGATGAAGTATAGCCCAACAATTACAACATAAACTAGGATGTTATCACTAAGCAAACGATAAAGCTGTTTATCTAAGTGTTGACTACCAATCCGAAGAAAACAAGAGTCAGTTCTTATAGTGGTCTAATATGGTATTGAATGTAAATTGTAACAGCAAGGTATTGAAATGCACCATATACACCAAATAGATAAAGAAGGAAAAAACGTCTAAAAAGAAAAAAAAGTCGTTGTCAACCCTAGATAAACGTCAATTATCAAGGAAAGTATTAAAAAAGTTTTTTTTTTTTAAATTCAGCAGCCCTGGTCTCGAATGATTGGCAGAATAAGGGGTCAAGGGCGGTCATTGACCTTTCTATCTTATTCGATAAATGTCCTTTGTACATTCCATGGGGTTAGGTCTGTAATCGGTCCCTTTCACGGCCACAGTGCGTTAAAGGACAAGGGAGATACGCTTCAAACGTCTCCGTTAAGTACTGGGTCATTTTTCTAAGTGCTGGCGTCAGTACGACTTAAGAACTGTCCAAAACCTTAAGTAAGAAAAGGAACCTGCATTGTAGGCTATAAGGAAATGCTCTTAAGCTTTCTTTAAAACAACAGCTACAGCACAAATTGGAGGTTGTTGTTTAAATTCTGTCAACATGCTGTACAACATTGTTTCAATACACATACCTGCAACTTTACGTATTGACTAAAAACCGTTCCGTAATGATGAGGGAGTTTCAAAAATCAATGGCTAGACAACTATAGTCAGCGAAAACTTTTCATAATTACCTTCGCCTGAATGGCAAGGTAATGTTTTGGGTAGCGTGTGTCAGGATGTCTGTTTGTAGAAGACCAGCATAAGTCAAGAACTCCTGAGTGGATTGTATTGATATTCAGTATGTGAGTAGGTATTGATGAGACCTGGAAACGATTAGATTTTGGGCCCCCTAGCGGCCTGTTATGGTACTGCAGGCCAGCGGAACTTCCTGGTTTGATATCTCAAGTTCTGAACATGCTGTGGTCATGATTTTTATGTGGCAGATAGCTCTTGTTGTATTTTGTAAGCAATCGGGATGATAATAAAGTCGTCCACAGTTACCAGTGTCTCATACAGTAATGCACTATCCCTACTAGTCTTGACCCTAGAAATAACTTGGTAGAAAAGTAATTGTTCCGGTTTTGACATGTCCTTCATGGTGTGTATTTGTTTTCATTTCCTCGTTCTTGCGTGCAACAATCTTGAAAAACAGGAGAGCGGTTTTCCGGTGCCAGCTGAGCAATCGCTTATCGCGTAAATTTGTCAAGGTTTGACGCCCTCGCACACACATGCACACACGCACAAGGACACATGCATACAACGTTTACGTACACACAAGTGCACACAGACACACATACATGCACACACACAGGCACACACACTCGCACAAGGGCGCATACACACAACGTACACACACTCATGCACGAACAAGCACACACACATTCACACACTCATGCACACACACACATGCTCATGCACACACATAAACATACACAAACACATGCACACAACGTACACACAGTCATGCACACACAGACACATACACAAAACGTACATACACACGCACGCACGCACACACACACATAGATACACATTGTACACACACAAACAAACGCAAACCTATTCCATGTGTGTGTGTTCCTTATAACTAGAATCTTTTACACAGTTTGGCAGCAGAGAGAAAGATAAAACTGAGCCAGTTATCTATACTGAACAGAATGACCTGCCATATAACCGTATGTTCTTCTACACTTGGCGAGAACTAAGCGTCGTAAACCACCTCCCTCTTATATATGTTCATGCTGATAGACTATTCCTTTATCAGCACTGCACATATGGTCTCATGTACACAATATCTGGGTCATTGGCACCATATGAGGGTCATTACCAATATACCAAAGGGTGCTGTTTCCGAGACTGACAACATAAATTTACGGGAGACACAAAAGAACTAGTCACCTTTATTGTTGCTCAACGCAGTGTATTGACTTTCTACCATAAGTAAATAACTCCTCTTGCCAACTTGGTGGCATATCAATACTGTACCGTACAGGTTGGTGAATGGTCCACTTTAGTTCTGTTTAGAGCGTTATGACATCGGCTACCATCGTGATGTCTTATTTGTATTTCAGTCAAGCGAAGCTAGAGAAGTTTTCGGATAATTTCGGCGCTGTCTCAATAAAGTCATTTTAGATGTTAGAATGTGGATAACTTTGATAAAATACACAAAAGAGACTTACTAATTTGTTCACCTTTATCATACATAATTCATAAAATGACAATTTGACACGCTGATTTCGTCACTTGGATGCGTTCTATAGGATTTTTTCACCCACGTGATATACATTATTGTGACGTAAGGCAATAACGCCAGCCATGTTGAATGGTTAAAGCTGAATATGCCCAGGTAAACTTTAATTCTAGATGCAGTAGTCAATAAACACAATAAACATTATACAATAAGGATGTGTAATTCTAAACTTTCCAGGTCGAACAACCAGCAGGGCGTTTGTGACGTCAAACTAAAGCTCTTAATGTGTTTTCCTTAAAATGGTGGCTGAAAGCCTTGGACTTACACCACCTGAGTACCTCCATCAGACCACTGAAAGCCGTGGTCACGCCTGGTCTGACTGACACTACACAGAGACGTCTCCTTGCTTTGTATCCGACCATGCCAAGTCCTTGGCTAGCCTAGAAAGGCGGTGCCTCCTTTTACAAAGTGACCTTTCCTAAACAAACATCTCCCTGCTTCCCGCCTCATGTTCTCCCGGTATTCTATTATCGCCTGACGAGCCAGAAACAATTTCTCAGGGGCAACCTCGGTCAGATGGCTGGGAGGAAATCGTCTGAAGCTTTCTCTCTTCGCCGCCGCACATCCGTCAGCAACTTGTGCTGGCTGGACCGGATTTGTCAAGTTCTGCACATGCCATCAACATTACAAGTGATCTGGGAGTTTGGGTTGATGGCTTAAAATCAGACCCGAAATGTCTTGGCTTAATATTTAAGACTACACTAAAAGTGCGATAATAAGTTATTTGTCAAGTTCTGCACGTGCCATCAACATTGCCGTGAAGTGATCTGGGAATTTGGGTTGATGACGAGAAATCAGACCCGAAATGTTTTGACAACAAATTAGACTAGACTAAGAGTCGATAATACGTTATTTTCTATCCGTCCTGATAGCATGATTTTGTACCTTACTTCCGTGTACAAGATACAATGTTCATTATATCTTTGTGATGCCAATTACTGTCATAAATGAACTTGCAATCACATTTTTTGTGACATGCGATTTTTTTCACCTTTTAAGTTGTTTTTCTTTTCTTCTTTTTAATACTGAAGACAGTTGGGAGAATGCGACTGATGACTCATACAGTACAAGCTGAATATCTGGACCTGATCTTTGTAATGGTTACCCCAAGGTTTTCCTTTTGTTTTCAAAACATTCCCGAAGACGTCCATGAATATTTTCATCCGGTTGGAAAAAATCACTGGTAAACAAGGTTCTCTATCCACAACTGGTTAACAATCTAAGAACCGTCCGTCAACTTCCTAAAGACAATGAACGCTGAATACAGTTCTGTGATTTAGTGACATAGTGATATCTATGTAGTTTGATTGCTTATTCTTGGGTTCAACTTCTTTTACATGAAATGGGCCAAAGTAGTAGTGTAGAACAATATAGAATATATCTACATGAGTCTAAAAGCTAAACTGTAACTTGTTGGATTCGACTTTCTTCCAGCGGAAGACGAATTATCCCACCTTTTCTAAATTTTATAATGTGTGGGTTCTGTGATGTTAGAAGGAAAGTAGTTTTCTTTCTGTCTGAAAACATGGTGAAATTTTGGAGGATACAACACTATCTACCGAAATGAAAAACTACAAGACTGATGATGATGGTGAAAATGTACCAATCTAAAAGGACATCTATCAAGAATCTAAATATATTTTTATCTATGGTTCCAACAGAAGGACGAGACAGTGACAGACAGGAAGCTATTTAGTGATATCTACCAAAAGAAAAAGCTACAAGACTGATGATGAGGGTGAAAATCTACCAATCTGAAAGGACATCAATCAAGAATCTAAATATATTTTTATCTATGGTTCCAACAGAAGGACGAGACAGTGACAGACAGGAAGCGATGCACTTGGGGAAACACCGACTTCACTTCAGATTAAAATTCCAGGGTTTATCAGCAAGACGTTGGGGGGGGGGGGGCAGTATAATCCGTAGCACGTTCCTTGTAACTAAATCTGAACATTGCCAAGCTTAAGCACTGTGGGCCTGTTTTGCAAACAGTACATAGTTTTAAGGTGGCCAGATTCGCTCTCTTGAAAACCTAATGTGCCGCACACATTGAAAGTTTGGCGAAGTGTAGCCTGTCACATAGTGTCTAGTACTTTTCCTTTTCTGTTAACATTGGGCAAAAACTTCTTGTTTCGAAATGACGTGTGATATGATAGGGATGGTCTTACTATAAGAAATATTATTGTTAAAGTCACCACAGTGTTAGTGTAACTTAAAGATCAAGCTGTTATATAAATAAGGCTGTAGAAAATATACAAGATCTCCTCAACCAGTACAGTGTTTTGAAACACTTAACTTGCCCAACCTATTAGCACTAAATATAGGCATTGGAAAGAATCGCTTGTTTTAATGTTGCATAGCGGGGGTGACTGATAGAGTAGGAAGAATTCTAATTAGATTCTTGACGAGTACTTCGGATTTCTTAGAAACTGTGCAGTGCAGCGACAATGTATGGCGTTGACAAAATAACGTAAACAAGTGGCGGTCAAGTTGTATAAATTACTCGCGAATGTCTGTTGCAAAATTCAAGGCTTGTGTACTAGCCAACTTATAGGAAAAATGAGTTCCACGTTTCGTTACAGATTACCATAAAGGTAAGAGTGATGTTTTCTGACTTGTTTCGGCTGTGTTTTGACATTCTAGAAAGGCGCTCTGGTCCCTTATGTACCCATCACAGCGGGCAGCCGTCACTACCGTGTGCACTTGTGCCTTGTTATGTCCACTTCGAGAAATAACTGGGGTAACCCTTCACCGCGGCACTCACGTTTTGGAACGGGTGGGGACAACTCGTTCTCTGATTGGGGCCTAATGCTCACATGAAAAATAACACAAGAAATAAAGACATTCTGGTTATTTCACGATATTAAAAAGTATCAAAACCTGATTTTTATGTGGTATACTATACACTGCGAGCTGGGACACGTTCGCAACTTACAGTCTTTAACTAGGACACCCTACTCGGTTTTCAATGCCTGGTTCTCCCCCTGGTAAACTGTAACATTACCATACCTGGTCATGATCGTCGTCCATGTCGTCTGCCAGGACCATCTGCAGGTTGACTATGCCGGTGCTCCGTCTTTTCTCCCGTATATGTCTGCTCACAAGCCGCCTGCCGCCTTTCTTCTCCTTCGATCTGGACGTCTTCTGCGGCTGTTGTTCCCGATCTTTAGGAGCCGCGCTCGCTCCTTCTGGTGGCTTAAAGTTCTCGGGCGTTCCTAAGTTCGTCTCGGCGGCGGTGGCACCACATACCCGCGCCTCCTGCTTGTACAGAGACGCCGTGGTGACGGTGACGGTCGTCTCGGTGTACTGCGCTTCATTCCGCGCCGCTACTTCCATCTCTCTCGCCCGCCGTGCCCTTATCCTCGCCCTCCGAGCCATTTTATCTTCACATCGCTCCCCTGGGGCGCACGCACGGCCGTCAGCGTCCGCCATGTTTCATTCCTACAGCCGCGGCACTTACCGGCCTAGGATAACGTCACTATGTAAGACGACACTTCCCTGCGGCGGCCGGCCAAGGCAACTCAAGCATTTGGCAGTAAGCGAAGACATTTCAAGAATTTGCTTTCGCGTCTTATTTTAACCTGTGAGGGTTCGACTTGACGGAAACGAAGCGGGGTTTTGACGGAAAGAGCCGGCTCGCTCCGTGCTGTACACAGCTGCTCGCCTCATTTCGCCTTCATTCCTGAAAAGAAAGAAGAAAAACATTTCGTCTCTGAACTTTCACACTAAAATTACATTCGATATCACCAAGGACAAATAATGCTTGTCTATCTGATCATTGTGTTCAATTATAAAGTACATCGCTGCCACAGGCTGAATTGCATTTTTTTTTTTACGGATTCACGCGTATATACTTGAAAAAATTGATTTTGGCAGATTTATAATACAGATTAACATTTATGCTAGCTAATCAATTACTATGATAGTATTTTCAAAATCCAAAATAAATACAATCTTAAAATAATTATGTCTAACTATTCAAGTTTTACGTAAAATACATGCAAATACATACACATCAAATCACCGAAACAAGAATTGAAACATCCATGTATTATGATATACATATGTATCAGCAACAAGTATTAGATAGTTGTTAAGAACAGTTGGTTTTTATCTCGTAATGACAATTGACAGTTACATGCTGTAAGTTTAGGGGTGACATTGAAATGTAGACGATAATGTTACATTATACCCAAGATAAGGAGCGTATCATAAATGCTTTGGATGTCTTTGCAGCGCAATTAATGCATCTAGAGCATCCCCTAAACAAATTAATCATCTATTTTCTAAGACGTTCAATAGATGATGTTTACTTGAGTTCTACAATAGCGCAACGTCTAGAGATAATTCATTAAAACCTTCAGGTAATAAGTCGAGTTATATCCTGGTATAAAAAATATAAACCACAAAGAAATCTAATCATTTAAGTACCTCACATATTTGGTTGTAAATAGACTTTTAACAGTAAACCACTGTTAAATAGAATGACTTATATGACGTATACCTAACAAGCTGACGCTAACGACGCAGAAAATGTCGACTTTCTTGCCTTGAAACATGTGGGCCTGTCGTCTGACAATGACGTCATCATACAAACTCACGAAAACAAGCGTCCTGGTGTTACGAATATTAGCAACTCGTCGAATTACCGTATAGATGCAGAAATACGATTAGCAATACATTTCGCAGCAACAATTGTAACTTTCTCGAAACATCTAACAAGTAGTTGGTACAAAATATCAATTGCCATGATACATGCCATCTGCAACACCTGATGCAGACAAAACGAAGCGGCCTCTAGCGGAGTAGAACAAAAGTGTATACTACAGAAGGTAATTTTAAGGTTAAGTTAGAGCAGACGTTGGGAGGCAAAGTCTTTACGGTGTCCCAGCTTCCCGTTTCTATCACGCATTTATTCATATTTGGAAATACTTGCCTTTCAGATTTTGATGATACCAAATTTGGAAACTGATTGATGAATATTTTCAGTACATTCTTTGCAGAGGAGTCCCTAGAGTATGGGATGTTATCCTGAGTCGGCCCCGGCTCGGACGTGTTGTTAAACCCCCCTCACATGTAGCGAAAATCGATCGGAAGACGAGTCTGCGAGCTCTAAATTACGAGGAGGCATGACCCTGACGGGAAGGGGGGAACTCTGCCATTTCTTCGTCGGCAGCAGGGTCATGCCTCCTCGTAATTTAGAGCTCGCAGACTCGTCGTCCGATCGATTTTCGCCTAATGTGAGGGGGGTACAATACCCCTGTCACATTTGGCGAAAATGGATCGGACGACGATTCTGCGGCAATCGCCCGAGCTTCGCTTATGATAATAACTTTATTGCACAACAATTGTACAAGGTACAAAGTATGGCTTATATGTGACAGGGACGGTTTTCAGGTGAAAAATACACGCAACGCTCTGTCGATCCTAGATATGGCCGATCATCCATCGATACGCCCGAAAATCGTTGATAATGTGACAGGGGCATTAGGGACTGCATTCGTCACTTTAGATGGTGACATAAAGGCCCATCTTAAGCAACATAAGAAGCAGTAGAATCCTCCTTGTCACAAGTCATTGACTTTTCTTCTCCTGTTCCTCCCCATGTGGCGCCCTATTGCACGTTCTCTGGCGCCATGACTGGTTACCTCAAGTACCCCTCCTCCCCTGCACAATGGTTTCTCCCGGTACAAGGCTAATGGGTCGACTGGAGTTACACATGTTCAGCCACCGTGTAATATGTTAGTTTGGGACGGATCAGATGTAGTGTGTAACTAGTTACATGTATGAACCGGATAGACTTAGTATCATCAAGCATTCTTGGGACTAACTCAATAGAAATACCTTGTACACATCCACGAACAATTTATAATTCAAGGGGAGTAAGTCGTCTCTTCGAGTAATGTAGTACGTCTATTTTATAAAAGAAACAGATTTTCTGTAATTAGCCTTACTTCTTTTCAAATCTTCCCATTAAAACCATTCTTTTTTTTCGTAATCAGTTAGTGTTTTTCTTACCGTAAATTTATAAACGTGTAGTTCTACTTGAACAAATCTTATGTTTGTTATGAAAGTCAAGTTCAGTCAGCAGCATATGACGACGACGCTATTTTTTTAGTTTACGCTTATCATCTGTTTTCCTCACTAATAGAAACATTGTTTGGTACCTGTCTGTTTCTTTTTCATAAGTATAGATCAGGGCTCTCGTAATCTGTGTTCCTCTCGAGACTCGATTCGTACTTGTCGTCCGAGTGCTGGTTTCCTCACGTAAGTTGAGAGCTGATTTTTGTCTTGTTGTCTGTTTTCCTTACAAGTTGAGATCTTGCTTCGTACTTATCGTTTGTTTTCCTCACAAAGACCAAGATTGTCGTATGTTTTCCTGGCAGAGACCAAGGTCGCACGTTTTCCTCAAGTAAAGCGTTATGTCGTCTGTTTCCGTCACAGAGACCAATGTTTGCCTTGTGTGTACTTGTCTCACAAATAAAGGCCCTGCTCCGTTCACTATCGCCCTTTTTGCATAAGGTTCGTGCAAATCTCATAAGGTTCGTGTGTATCACATAGTGATTCGTGCGAATTTCATAATATTCGTGCGTTTTCGCATAGTGATTCGTGCGAATTTCATAATATTGGTGCGTTTTCACATAGTGATTCGTGCGTATCACATAATATTCGTACGAATTTCGTAGGGTTCGTGCAAATGCTTAGGCACCCCTGAATACTTTATGTCGTCTTGCTTCGTACTTGTCGCCCGTTTTTCTCACAAATAGAGGACCTTCTCCGTTATTGTCGTCTGTTTTTCTCATAAAGAACGTATGTTTTCCTCAAGTAATACGTTATGTCGTCTTGCTTCGTACTTGTCGTCCTTTTTCCTCACAAATAGAGGCCCTGCTCCGTTCTTGTCGTCTGTTTTCTCATAAAGAACGTATGTTTTCCTCAAATAATACGTTATGTCGTCTTGCTTCGTACTTGTCGCCCGTTTTTCTCACAAACAGAGGCCCTGCTCCGTTCTTGTCGTCTGTTTTCCTGTCATATAGCAGCGGCACGTGCCGCGTCCAGCCCGCCCATTGTACGGTGTGGTTTGTGGGACTGTGTCAGTGATCCAAATCTCTGTTATCTGACCAGGGAAACAGTAGCGGGGTGTACCCTGCTACGCAACACCGTGTAAACAACACGGTACCGGTCGTGTCCATTCCGACACACGTAAACAATCGCCTCCACCAGACTCCTCTCATGACAAAAAGTAGCAACAATTCTAGAGACGACACTGTACTTTTTCTTACATAAAAGAAATGTTTAAGATACAATAGTGCTTCGAAGGTCCTACAGTAAAATTAATGATAATCATTATTACATTTTGGTCAGCCTTAAACTTACATCATAAGTATATAGAAAGCGTACCATTTGTATGTTGTGGTACAGAACCAGAACTTACAGATCATCACCAAAAAATATACACTCGGGATATAAGAAGAATCTTAATCCAAGCAAGCAGGCCGATATGATAATGATTATGATAATGAACGCCACGCGAAAAGCTACAGGTGTATCATAATTAGATTAATGACGTAATTACATCATATACTAGTAGCGGTGCAGGTGTTTCGACATGATGACGTCATGGTTTGGATGCCGGTAGTTCTCGGCGCAGGTGCGCAGGACCGCAGCGCTTCTGGATTTTTGCGCCATACTTGAAACGAAGATTGGCAACAGCCGGACGGCTGGAATATTCTTGAGTCTATCGTGAGAAGGTGCATTTCTGGAACTAGCGAACATGTGTGGAAAAAACCTGACCTAAAGTTCCTCGGCTGGAAGATGGACGTAATTTCCAGCGCAGGTGGCGTGTCAGAAGAGCCGGTACAAGTTGTGGACATCACATCGGGATCTCATTTAGAGCTTGCGTCTCCTGCGTCAGGCGTTCCCGAGAAGCTGGCTCAAAATGGCTGCTTCCAGCCCAAACCGTTTCCAGTGGAGTTCTGCAACGTGGAAAAGACGCAGGAAGAACCAGCGAGGCATGGTCATGCGTTTGTCGGGGAGGGGTTCGTCCAGCCACCGCCTGCGAGCACACACCATCACGGTAACTTCGTTACCTGTGGAAGAGGAGTAGTGGACTATGACAACTGCTCGCAATATCGTCCATTTTACCCCGGCGTGCCTTGGCAGTCGTTTTTCCTCGGCGGGAACACCGTGAGTTCCTTCACGACCCTCGGGGCCAGGTGCAGTACCGTGCCGTCCGTGCGACCTGCCGTGGCCG
Organism: Branchiostoma floridae x Branchiostoma belcheri; assembly: GCA_019207045.1. Classification (NCBI taxonomy): domain Eukaryota; kingdom Metazoa; phylum Chordata; class Leptocardii; order Amphioxiformes; family Branchiostomatidae; genus Branchiostoma; species Branchiostoma floridae x Branchiostoma belcheri. Next base: position 6,580,716 of record CM033039.1, on the reverse strand, counting down.
CTCACTCCCTGCAGAGCCCGTACGTCAGCAATCACGCCCGGCCGGTCCCCGTGCCGACCCCGCCGCCTGAAAACGACGACATCGGCTACCTCCGAGGACAAGGGTTTCTTCTCTCGGTTCCTTCCATCCCGAATCTTGGTCCAGAAGATGGCGACAAAACCGGACATCTTACACATGACATTTCACCTTCAAGCACGGCTTGTGTTGACCTCGAGAGCTTCTTAGAAAAAGATGACGACTCTCGCTTGACTCCGTCCCCGGACGAACCAAACCCTCCACCGTACGTCGGTGAGGACTTCGTCGGGCGTCACGTCTTCCGAGGCCCGCCCGCTGCCGTCACGTACCCGACGCCCAAGCCCGAGCTGCTCAGCGATGTCTTGCGGAAGGAGGGCGGCTCTCTACCAGTACCTGTGGCGATCGTGCGACGCCGCCGCCGGTCTAGCGGCAGCAGTTCTCTGTCAAGTCATGACGATCCAGAAGACATTATAGCTAAGGTACACTTTCTCTTCTTGTCGTAAGTTAAAACCTTAGAATAATACTCTTTCATAAGAAATACCCAGCTGAAGGGCTCTTTGTGTTATAATTTATAGTTCTTTAACATGGATACAGAACAAATACTAACCCTTGTTTTTCTTGTGACAAATTCCATGCATTTTCAAGCATTTCATCATTGTTCATACATGCCCATTTCTCTATGTTCTTATCGCTTCAAAATCATCGATAGGAAATAAGAAAGAAAGAAATCAGCACATCATTTCAATGAACACTGTCCGATCTCTCTTACTGTATGTTGTATAGCTAATTGTTTACAGATTTGTTTATTTGTTTGTTTTTCTCGTGACCTAATTAACAGAGACGTGAAGCGAACGCTCGTGAACGCCAGAGAGTACGCAACTTGAACACGGGGTTCGCCAAACTGCGGCGCATGGTGCCCTCCCTCCCTCCCAACCGTAAGCCGAGTAAAGTGGACACCCTGCACGCCGCCATGGACTACATCCGCACCCTACAGTACGTCCTACAGGAGGCGAACAGGTCCCCGGTGGTGCCGCTGGCTCACGCCGTAAGGTTTCCGGGGTTTGACGTCCCCAATGAGAACGTGACAGTCGTGTACGGGACGTCAGGTGAACCGGTGAACATGCCGCTGGACCCCGCCCCTCTACAGGTGAGCTGTCCTTGAGCCATTGTGTCTTGAAGTGTGTGGAAACAATACCCAAGTTTACTCATGATTTCTCCATCCCTAGGACTTACGTAATGTTTAATCTCCAAGCAGATCCTACGGTGCCATAAGATAGTATCAAAGCTGGCCAAGGAGTATAGCCGGCCAAAGGGAGTCAAACGGGCACCGGAGATACTATATTACGCCACCGTGGATCTGCTTGGAGATTACGTTATGCTAATGTTGTAGGAATATATTGTAATGATATTTTGTATGAGTGTAGGTGTTGGGGAAGGCGGAGGTCAAGGGCGTCCTAGCGACTTTCCTTGTTACTACAACAGAACTTCAGTTTTATATTTGTATTTGATATGTTGGTGTATCAACCAGTTTAAGCTATGAATCTAGCAAATTAATTTCCCTTTCTCAGAATAAACCATAAATCTGAATATCTATCATTTTTGTTTAGTCAAGTATGTCTTCCAATAACAAAACAAACCATCTTTGGACTCAAGTTCTGAAATATGATACGAGTGTTTATAACACAAGTGTATGATTTGTTTACAATTCGGAGATATCTTCTGGTCAAGATGACTTATATATAAGTATGTATTGAATTCTGTACGGTTTCTAATTGAAGATGTTGAAAGATTTGCCCATGTGATAAACTCTACTCCATTGATCCACATCTCACCACAGGTCCAGGCGGTAGCTGTACCCGGAATGGAACACTTCCTACTTCAGCACAACAACCGGACAGAGGTACGTGCTGTTTTCGTACCATTTATTTTGTGTCTTTGAATCTTTACAAGTATCAAATCAAGATCCAAGCAGACCATATAGTACCTTAGAGATAGTATCAAAGCTGGCAAAGGAGTATAGCCGGCACCGTTCGACTCCCTTTGGCCGTCTATCTCCCTCTGGACGACTATACTCCTTTGCCAGCTTTGATACTATCTCTAAGGCACCGTAGGGTCTGCTTGGAGACTAGATTTTAGCCACTTTTGTTATCATCTATTTCTATTTTCTGTCATAAAATATGTTTGGAAATCTTGGATACTTTCTTTGCAAGCTTAACTCTTCGAAACAACCCTGAAACAACAAAACTTCGAAAGTACTGTCTTACTCTCGACATGGTGTTGAAAGTTTACAACAAAATACAACATGGATGTTGATTTTAGGTCGATCGTGACAATAGAATCCCAATGACTGAGTTAGTTTCTTTAATTGACAAGAAGCTGAAATTGTAACCAGGGTCTACATACGATGGTTTGCCTTTTCTTAAAGTGAAATTGAACAACATTTCCGTCTATTTGATTGACGTGTTAATTCAGATAATCTATCTAGAGGTCTACCCATGGCCTATGTCTCTTTGAAACCTTACTATCCCCACATTCTTGAGAAGATTAGTAACTTAAAGACGCGTGCGGTTGATCCGTCAAGCCAAGACAGGACCGGTAACAGTATCTTTTCTTGGCGGGTCGCAGAGAATGCCGCCTGTGCAGGGCGGAAAAATGTAAACGTTGCCGTGTTTGCCAACCGGTGGTCGGTTTCAGCCGAAATGAATTGAACGATGTTAACGCTTCACGAAACAGTTGATGGCCGCGTGATCAAAATATATCAAAGAGATCAGAAAGAGAGAGAGAGAAATCTTTTGTTTCAAAGATTTCAAACATTCCATGATCTCTAATATGCGAACACAAATTTGAAATAAACGAACGTTCGTAAAAATTAATGAGTTAAGAATATCGATTAATATTATCAAAGTAATATGTTTGGGTGCTGCCATGAAAAAAGGGTGAGACAAAAGACCACACGCTTAGTGTGTAATGTCCATGGGTGGCCTTAATCGTACCCCCGTGTCACAAACTTTTGTTTCCTCACAACAAATCTTAGAATTTATGTTTATGAATTAATTGCAATACTCCTTGGTTTGCTTTTTGATTAAACCTGTCTTTATGTTGCCATATACTGCACTTGACTCCAGTCAGGCATGAGCATATCATTATTTGATTCTATTTCGTTATCATTATCTTGTTTGTCCCTCAATGCATCCATCCCTTCCTCATCCATTCATTCACTCAGCCCAATATGCTCGCTTTGTTCATCCCTCTTGTAATACCTTTATTACCCCTTTCCTCTCTCATCAATTTAAACTATTTATTCGCCCACTCACTCATCTTATCCATTTATCAATCCCTCTACCAAACATTCTAAGTTTAGAACAATTCCATAATGCCAAAAGACGTTAGTGATAAGTTTGTCTTTGTACCTAATTCACTGTCTCGTTTGGTCACAAAACGTTCTTTTTTTTTGTCGTTCCAGGGTAATTCTAACCGGCATGGCGAGCAGTTGCACCTAGAAAACTTCGGACTCAGGAATATGGACAGACAGGGTGAGTACATACACGCGCGACAGAACTTTGTAAGAGTCAGGAAAGGAGTCTGTGGGGAAAAAACCTTAACGATGCAACAAAGAGAGATATATAGAGAGCCATTGAGTATAAGTAATATACAACTAACGAAACCAAAAGCCTTAAATCGATGTTGTGTGTGCACCAAACGTTAGTATTAGCAGTGACTTCGGGTCACTTGAATAGCCATCTCTGCATTGCTTCCATGATGCCTCGCAGGAGTCTAGATTTTTGTAAGACGTCGAACGATTTTGACGTCTTAGAATACTCGAGCAGGTTGAGACGAAACCAACCACTTGACAAGGATCTTCGACAGATTTTTTCCGTACCAAAACAGTTTTGTGCAATAAATGAATCATTATCCCAATGTTTACATAGCAAGACGATGGTAATATAAATGTAATGGGTCCGGCTAAGTCAAGACTCAACCAAAAAAGACGCTGTGTCATCATGTCTACCTTCCCAGGAATTCCCACATATCCGGATCTAATTTCGTATCTGTCCCTATTTTCTACTAAAGACAAGCAAGACAGTAGCAGTCACCCGTACTCCATCCTCCCCTGCCTTTGTCAGTCTGTTTGTTGTTGTTCAGCTTGACAGAGATTCATCTCGCTCGTCTCGGCTCCACTGGCCTTTGTTGTGCTCAATATCAGATGTAAATGGTCGGGGTATCAAGTCGGTATAACCGATATCACCATCCCGGTGGCCATTGTATAGCTCTCTGGTTGTGGGACACAAAATTACCGGTATAACTGTATCAGGACACCTGTACGGACAGGTAAGGGCACAGGTACATCACCTTTGGGCAGGTGCGCTCTGTTGTACATACACTCACCTGACGTCACTAATTCAAAAACATCAAATCTTAACCGTCATTAGAAAGTATAGTAACTTTCCAAACATTCTCTAAAGGAATTTGAAGTTTGAAAGAGATTAATGATAAATTCCAATCGTTGTTTGGAAACGTCTTTCTTGACCTAGTTTCCCATTGATGGAGGGTGTCGAGTGCTGGATGAAACCCAAGCATAAACAATGTGACCGCGTTCATCAGTGTACCGGCGCGACCATACAGACATCAACCGATGTCTGTGTTTTTCTAACCGCAGAAGAAGTGTTGAAACATGTGGTTTATATGATACACTTAGGAATAGCAGCGTTAAGGGCATATACTTGCTTTGTATGGACTTTTAATGGTGATAAAGAGGATTCGTGAAAGACCGTGAACGCTGCATATTGTCGAAGTCAACACATTATTACACAGTGTCGTTAATATTGATTACTACCTCTGTATGAAAAATTGTGTTGTGTTGATCTTCAAGTAGATCCTACGGTAGCATAAGATAGTATCAAGAGCTAGTAGACTAGGCGAGTGTGTGTTTCGCTACCGGTGGCGTATGCTACCGAAAGATCTGCTTGGAGATTAGTATTGTATGTGTGTATGTGCGTCCTGTTGTAGATGCAATTGATTGCCATTCTTAATCAAAATACATTTTCATATCAGGTATCTTTTTAACATTTAACCTGAAATGCTGTCATTATTTTACAGTTAACCAGACTTCTTTACCGACGCCGGTTTTCTACAACGAGTTGGGCATTGGGCAAACGGCAGAGGTTCAACCCGCTTAACGGAAACTGTAAGGAAGAAGGTGATTGGTGTGGAGAAGAAACAATCCCAGTATTCCTTGCGACGCGTTACCTTGACAACGTCCACTAACCACATCCAAGAAACAGCTTAGCTGGCACGATTATGTCAAAAGATGCTTATGAAATCTTCTCCCGTGTAGTGAAAAAAAGAAAGGGAAAAGTAGTCCCTTGTGTCTTTAATATTAATGTTATAAAGAATTTATTTATGCCGTTTCAAAGCAATATGATTCAGTTCTAGACCTGTTTTGTTGACAATAAGTTAAGACCTAGAATCATACACATTTAGGAAAAGTTGCAAGGCAAACAAAATTATGCTGTATATCTTTCGTTGATTTTATTTGTTTTATTTTTAGTTCTGTTCACAATTTTGTTTTGCTTCTAAAAATGATACGAAGTTAGTATTTTTCGTTCCATTACGTGAGACTATACAATACAGATGTATGAATGAAACAGACCAAAGAATTATCTTGCAAATGTATCCCTGTTATGACGTATGATCATTCCGTCCTACTTTATTCGTTTTATATCATTTACGTCTGAATATATGAATTATCGATATGTCCGTACCAGACCAAAAATGCGGACGAACTGTCATCACCAATTTGTTTGTCAAAATTAGCATAATGGTATCGTCTGTGGTGCGACATGAAACCGAACCGTGTACCGGATTTACCGTACAATGGGAACAGACTGATAAGAAGAGCAAAGCTTGCAAAACTGTGGCCAGCCGAGAAACTAAGATGAATTTCGTCAGCAAAATTCTGACACTACGATTGCTTTGCGTTGTTGGCCAACATAAGTTATTAAAATACACTTGACACAGTTAGCGACTTGTGATTATTTCGTCCATATTCTCGTTTTCCCGCTTCTACTATCTGTGTGGATTTCAAACTTAGACCAAAGGATACATCACAATGTCGGGTGCACCAAAGCTGTGTTGATTGTTAACAACATAACGGTTTGTATACATGTCATCAATTTCTGCAGTGTGTAAATTAACAGCTAGGTGGCAATGCTGCACAAAGCAGGTTGCTCTTTTCTCAAAATATTCTCAACCTCTGTCCCTTCTATTGGCATTGATGTACGAGGCTAGAATATTGGTCCGCTTCAAAGTACGAATATCATTGAGAGTATTCTTCTTCCCAAACACATTAGCGTTGCCAGCGCTATTTCTACATTTAATCGTTAAAACCGATAATGGACTATTTCAGTCATTTACACTAGTAGAATTGTTTGAGCAGTTCCAGTCAAGAAGCTCATGTAAATCATTGCTTGTACATTGGAGATGTTTATTCATTTCATGGAATGTACAAAGCTGTTGTAGGCCCATTCTCCCATCCCCCCCCCCCCCCAAAAAAAAAACACACAGCACACTTGCCATATTTAAATAATCATTGATTTTCCACCTGACATTACATAGATAACATGTACACCGGTTAGCAGTTAGGACGTACCTGATTTCCATTAAAAAAAAATAAACAAAAGGCAATGTCAATTAAAACTGGTTATAAACCCACGTCCAAGCCGGCGACGTACATGCTCATATTTAACAACAATATTGGGATCATTTACATAGATAACATGTACACCGGTTAACAGTTAATAGGACGTAACTGATTTTCATAAGGTCATTCTGGTAGTAAATGAAAGAAACAAATATTAGCAATGTCAGTTGAAACAGATTGTAAACCCACGTCCAAGCCGGTGACGTACATGCTCATATTTAGCAACAATATTGGGATCATTTACATAGATAAGATGTACACCGGTTAACAGTTAATAGGACGTAACTTATTTTCATAAGGTCATTCTGGTAGCGAATGAAAGAAACAAAAGCCAATGTCAGTTGAAAACAGGTTGTAAACCCACGTCCAAACCTGTGACGTACATGCTCATATTTAGCAACAATATTGGGATCATCATCTTGGCCGTGACTACGTGTCAAAGGTCGTGAACTCGCCGTGAAAGGTCACAAGGATGTACCCGCCATGGCTGCAGGTTTCCCTGGCTCCTTTCATACGTGCAAACAGCACAGTATAAATCCCGGATATTTCATAGGATTCACAACATAGACTGCAGTTTTAGGAAGGTGAGTAGCTTTTGTATAATTTTAATTTCTGTCCATAATCATGATATTTTGGTTACGGTCTTCATTCCCTATCCATGGATTTGTTACGTTAGTATATAGGTCAAGTGCCGTGTCATTGCGAGAAAAATTTCCAGTCAAAGAACAGCCACTGATACACTGGACGTGATGCCTGATTGTCGATCTTACAAACCATCTGACTTGTGATAAAGAATGAAAATTGCTGACATCTTGGGAAAATCATTATCTGTTTTAGGGGTCACCGTGATTCTTCAACTTCACGTGGATTTTTTTTCAAAACGCCAAAAATGTATGAATATATGATGGTTAAACCAGCAAAATACATATTTAGGTCGGAAACACTTCATTTCGTTCTCATATAATAAAAAAAGCAGAACAGAAGTGGGGTAAATGGACCTGTGTGAAGAATGATAACAATCATTTTATGGTACCATGAATGAAACGACAACAAAAAATATTTGTAGATATCTGATGAGCACCCCCTTTGGTCAATAATGGTTTGTCCCCTGCAGCATGATTATCTGTATGAAATTAGGTCAGTGACCGGCGCAGGGGCCAATCAATAATGACCATATCAGCAATAATCGAACTGCGATTTGATCGATATCGTCTAGTTTCTCTCGGACAGCTTACGTTTTCTTTAAAAATATGATTTCAATGTGCTTTATGGTGAATGTCAGAGTCTCCTGTGAAGGCTACGCAGTCATAAACAAGTCGGGTGTGTGCGTGACCTGCGTACGAAAATTAACGTAACCCCAAATGACCTTTTACGTCAACCACCACTACAAAAGCCGGATTTCCTCTTTTAGAACCCTTCATCCAAAGAAATACCTCATTCCTCTCCTAATGATATCGTCTTGTGGCTACGTAATATTCACACCGAACCCAGTACGGCAAGAAAAACGTTTGATAGTTTTGCGCCATGTTTTGACTGTACAATAATGGCCGGATGCATTTTGAAGCCTCGGGTAAACTTGCACTTGACCGAGATGGCGTGATCAGGTTGAGGGAAAATCCATTAGATTCATCGACATGAGCAAGAGCAACAGCTTTTCAATTCATTTCCTCGGGATATTTGGGGTAAGGGGGTATTGCTAATGAACTGTCTCAATATAATAAGACATTTAGTGGAGATAAAATAAACTGATTCCTAGATGTTGACACCTATTTCAAGTGAGGGTGGAATAGGGGTCACAGAGATAAAGAATAAAGAAAAATTGCTTTATGCTAGTTTATTTATTTATCTATTTTTTATCTTTTACTTTTTTAAGTTGGTCAAAACGTCGATCTATATATTCAAAAAAAGAAAAGAAAATTTGGTGGATAACAAAATGCGATCGCTTAGTTGTTTTCAGCTTCCTGATGTTGACTTTATTAATCACTTCAAATCCCTTTAAGCCGTTAGTATAAATCCTGCATTATTATTCATATTTACAAATTTCTTAACGCGTCTTTGGTTTTAGACGTGTTAACATTCTCGCTGAAGCGAGATTAATTCTTCAAATACGGTTACAAATCAGCTGTAACGTTATACATATTACATCGGTACGTAAATACATGTACATCATTGTGCACAAACATGAATCAATGTCACCTAGCGATTCCAGTATGTAATTGCAGCGTGAATGTTCAGTCCACCGACTAATAATACAATTTCAAAACTTCTCCTTGCATATTATCACATCTCATTCTCCTCGATAAAAACGATATTTCCCTTAGTTTGTCTATTCATTTATTATAATGAAAAGGTACAAAACACATGAACTCAAAAAGGCTTATATTAGCGTCACCACTGGAAGATGAAAGCAAATTACAAGAATACAAATCAAGATTCTTTCACAAGAGTCATTTTTGTTACGTGAAAATTCTTCGTAAAAAGAAAGCACCATCATAACCCACTTATACATAGTTTTTAACATGAAAGCAATGGTAAAACATCATTATTTTGAAGAGAAACCCTCGAGGCATTACCCTAACATTTAGTACATAGGTTTTTTGGCTACGCTACTGGTGGGAGATTTTAAGTTCACTCCAGCGGCGAAGTTGAATTTGCCCACATAGTCTCCGACCCCAGCCTCCTCCTGCTCGCCGCCCCAGCAGTGTACCAGCACCGTTAGGGACGTGTGCTTGTCGCACATAGACTCGAGCCGCAGGCTGTTCAGAGGGCGCTGTTCGGGGCTACTGGCGATCACGTTGGGACTGTCCACTTCGCAGGGGGTCTTCAGGCATGCGTACTGGGTGTAGGCGCTCAGTCCAGATACGCTCAGCACGGAAGTTTCCACCTGTAAAGGAGGGGTGTTATGTAATTAGATTTTTTTCTTCCTCAAGTTGTTTCAGTCCTTGCATACGTCTTTAAACGTAAACTTCTGATATCCAATGAAAAGTTTTATGCTTCAGAAATTTAGTCTTTTCAGGGTTTTTTTAGATCATGAATATGCCCGTCCGTGTTTTTGAACAGCATCGCTTGTAGATGGATCTTTATGATGTGTTAGGCGTTGGCAAAAGAAAGACACGTTAACAATATAAGCCCCCTGGTGGAATTCTATGGTACCGCAGTGGAACTTCCGGTTTTGCTATCTCGTGTTCTGAACATATCACGGTCTTCATCTTTTAGCAATAGATGGCACTTCCTTTTTGCGTTCTTTTTTCCTTATCTTACTGTATAAATACAAACAGACAAACAAACAATCAAGCTGTTCACTTACCGACAGTAGGTTTTCTTGCTCGGCGTTCGGGCAGAATGGGATGGTCATCTGTGCGGACGTCAGCGAAACCAGCTCCAGGGGCGCGCGAAGGCTCACGGACTGGATAAGATGGTGGACACACTCGTCCTTCACGTAGATGGGGAAATGTTTGGTGTTGATCTTCTTTGGCTTCTCCTGTTGCGAAAAACAAACGCGCGTTATTTTTACCTCCGTAAGAATGAGTGTATCGTAATCAGTTTGTTTGGTTGGTTGTAGGCATGTGTGTCGCCATGGGTATTTCAATGCTAGACACGTCGGGGCACGACCGTAAAACGGTTATACTTACAAGAAATGACCTAGAGAGTCTGAAGGTTGACAGGAAGTGCGTGGAAAGATGGCCCCAAAGGTCGGACTTGTGGAGTCATAGGAAATACAGTTCAAGAGTTGGTAGAACTAGCTTTCGTGACTGTCTGTTTTCGCATATTTTGTTCAGAAGTAACTTAGGAAGCTAAGGTTGCATTGTAATGATATTTGGTAGGCCAGCAGGTCATCACCTTGCATTCAAATTGCAGGCCAGCATTATCTAGAAGAGCACCCACATATAAGACCAGGGTTAAGCAGTTTTTACTATTTTTTTAAATTTTTGTTTACCTTGATAACCTTCCCGGTGTCGTTGGGCTGGCGAAACTCAACAGTCACGGAGTACGCAATTCCGAAGACGTCACCGGCCCGTGTGTAGATGTAGAGCTCAGAACTGCTGACGTCAGCGACTATGCACCGTGCAGTCACGGCCTCCCCCTCTACGTTGTTGGTGCACAGAACTTCGTTGGAATCATTCAAACCCTGCAAAAGACGATTATGTAAAGAAGTTACTTTCAGAAATACGTACAAGAGAAAAGTTTAGCTCAGTGGCTCATTTAATTGACACAAATGACAGCTTATTTTCTGATTTGCATTGTCTATCTTTAAGTTGATAGGTCCTTTAATACGTATGATGATGATATCCATAACTTTACAGTATGGAGTTTCAGTGTGGGTAACAGCTCAATACATCGCGACTATATCTGGATCTCTATAGCAGGCGCAACACATCAGCTTCTCAGGCAGCATCTTGTTATATTACACTAGACGACAAGTAAGCGGTGCCTACATCAATCAGTGAGGATGCTCCAACAAATGAGGATGCTCTAACAGTCTTACTAGAATAGCTACATTTTTTTCAGACAGAGAAACACAAGAAGATAGTACTTCTTGCTTTATTTTAAGAGTACTTGAATGTGTTAATGCCGTTATTACCTTTTGAGGGTTGTCGGTGACGTAGAAATACACCACTCCGTCCTGCACATTCCAAGCTGGGTTGTTCAGTAGCACCAACGTCACTTCCGCTTCCTGTCCCTGAGAACGGAAATGAGGTCATAAATGAGTGGATACATTCTTGGATACATCAAGCACCATGTATTGTAGAAAGGTTATATCAATGATAGATTATTTTTCAAGTTCACAAGTTCCTTCGAATTTATGGAGACCAGCTGCATATACATGGTAGAAACATAGAGACCATTATATATAAGTATTATCAATAATATCACATTACAATTTTCACTGGCGCAAAAATAAGGTAACCCTATCGGAATGCAATGAATAGGGTGAACAATATGATTGACTTTTTTCATGCTTTTCACTATGACTAATTTTATGGACGGGCCAAAACATAAGACTTTCGTACCGTGAAGTCATTACATGTGCTTGTATAGCCAGAATCGCTACCGTTGTACGATCTACGTAACAGTTGTCTTCATGCTTTACAACGATCAAGAAATTTCATAGAATAACTAGGCCAAACATGTATATATATATATAATAAAACACCAGACTTTCATACCATGAAGTGGTTACATGTGCTGGCGATGAAGAGGTCCGTCTGTCCGGGCATGGCCAGAGTCGTGTCCGGAGCGGTGTACGTGAACCTCATCTCCTCGTTCTGGACCAGCCGCAGGGGGCGTTTGGACAGCGCTAGCGGTTTGTGAATAACAGCTGAAATGCAAAAGAAAAAAAATTGAATCAATTCACTCGTATTCATGTCAACAACACATTTATCTAAACGTTTCTAGATCATACCATAGATCAGTGGTATAGATCGCGAAAAAGTTGGGAACTGTTGCGGAGAAGAAAGGCTTCGATGTCTATGTTTGTGGGGATGTTGTTTCCTAGTCTTGCTTTGTAGTTCCAGTAACTCCGATTAGCACATTTAGTAAAATTTCGGTGAGAATTGTTGGACACAGCATTTTTGACATCCTTGTACACAGATAACTGTCTATTGGCGAAGGGCTTCTTGCCACAACAACGCCACCATGCTGTAATTCACGGAGTAGCAGAGTTTCATTAGGCAAATGATGATTGATTAGCTTTTAAAATGTCGATCAGGAGAAAAGTCTTCTAGACTTTCAAAATATATCGGTCTTGTCACAGAAACCGCGATTGTGCTTTTCGCACGTATTAATTTATCTAACTGAAAAAAATCATTATCTCTCAAGAAAGGAACCGGAATTTACACGACTTAAACATCTGAAAACTTTCAGGGCTCTCGGTCAGTTAACCATCCTTTTGCCTAATAGGCATAACTTAAGCCCAAAGGGAGATAATTTGTGGTTGCCGAGCGTTATTGATTGATTAAGTCTTTCCGGATTTCCTGGGGCGTTCAAACCTGTTGAAAGACACCTCCGTCTATTGTCCCCTGTGGATAGGTAAATAATCTTCCTACATTGTCTCTAGTCTTGTGACCATCACATGAGGTGTCAGGTATCACACAATTGTCTGATCGCTATCTTAGTCTCGTGATCATCCCGTGCTTTATAAGACAATAGATTGAGCGACTTTCTGTCAAGATATTCATTAAGGGTTTGCCCATGATGATACATAGGTTAAAATTTCACAAGCTTTTCTTCTTATCAATTTTTATTAGAATTTTCGTTTGTTGAAACCTCCTTGGTAAGTTGTGTATACACTTGTACGTCGTAAAGTTAAAAAGCAACAGTTTTCAGTACTGTATCTAAAGGCAAAATATATTCCACTAACAAAAAAAGGTAGATACAATGAACGAAACTATACCTGCATAACTGGGGATTAGCATTATGGTTATAGAAGTATTACCATGACTTTGACTAAACAGTAAGACAGCTATAGCTATGGGATAACATCCAACGGACAAAAATCTCACAACAATCGCCATTTTGTAAAAGTCACATAAAGAATACTTCGGAAAAGTAAAACCTACATTTTTAAAGTGCTCAAACGACTTAAATTCTTATACACTCCCCTTGAAGAGTCAAAATGATTCTCAAGACAAACAAAAAAAGTATAATTTCAAACAAGTTCTTACCTGCATTACAACAAGCCAAAGCAGCGAGGATCCCCATCAGTACTGTAATATGACGCGCCATGGTTGTGTGATTGTCTTCGGGTTCTCTGGGTACGCGTTGATCGCTGTATTAGAAAGACAATTCAGTTAATAAAGAGTTTTAATTGCTAGATCACCGAAAATGCACACTTGCATTTTTTATAATAACGCACGGTATGCTCGCTCCATTTTTTTATTCAAAGAAACATACAATAATAGAAACGGATGGATAAAGAAAAAGGGACAGCGGACTCAAGTTATGCACAATCTTTATACTTGCATGCCGTCACTTGTATATTATGGAAAATCAAATATTTGACAAGACACTTTACTAAGTCTAACGTCCAGGGCAAATTGTTATCAATGATTGCTTACAACAAGCACAAAGAGATATATGGCAGAAAAACTAGTTGATCGTTTTTAGGACTGAAAATTCAATTCTTTTTTCTTGTTATAGCTGTACTTACTGATACTTCGCCCCTTTCTACTACGACGTATGGTCACTAATCAGCATCTTGTCGTTCAAATATGGATAACAGTGGTTCTAAGCAAGCAAACACAGTTTCTTTAAAAATTCAATCAATGATAAAGACAGAAAATGCAGGCATACGCCGAAAAATAGATACTTACCAGAAACGAAGCCTTCTGAGTCCGTATGCCGTGGTGCAGTGGGCGGTGCTGGGTGGAACGCCCCTTTATAGCGGAGCAAAGTTGTCTAACAAGTTGTCTGGTGCAGTCATATGACAGTCTCGTGCTTTCACAGTTCTGTGGCCCGCATTTAGACCACACAGCAGCTTCCATTGTATCAAATCTCGTGCACGAGTAGTCTTCCCCTAGGCTCATTTCGCGGCATTCCACTAGCCTCCATCAGGCCTTCCTATGGGGATCGTAGAATTCCGGGGAAAAAATCGAGAAATTGGCCAGGAGAGTCAGTTCACGCTAAGGTTTATGTTTCCCCTCCAGAGCTCACCAACTCCTCTGGTAGGAAAAATCGTGGCAAATTATTCTCCCTATAAAATCCACGAGCGCTGGCGCCGAGTCGGTTATTGAAGAAGGGCGGGGGAGATCGCGTCTGCGCCCGCTAGAAGTGGCATGAAAAACCCTCACCCATAATGTTCAAAATCGCGAACCAGCGCTTCCCCCAACAATAACCGCTAGCGCTCGTGGAGGGTCACGAAGAAGGACTAGCATCTACTAGACTTCATAGGCTGCTGGATAAATAGTCGAAATTTCCCCAAAAAGGCTTAGTGTCTTAGTGTCTGTCATACTTACTACGTTAACTATAAAATATAGAAAATTTAGCCAAATTTTGAGGGTGATTTTGTCATGTGCAAGTACAATTCTTTGAGTTTGTATGTTGTTTTGTTTCGTAGACTACCACACAAGTCACCAACAGATAGCATTATTGTCTTAATTACGATCTTACTTATTTCAATACAGGTAATTATAATAATGATCTCTGTGTTCCGGTTGAGACCACGATGTCCCAGATCATTGAATATGCATGTGATTAGATAAAGTAAGAATATTATCGTCTCTGACTAGTGCCATTGACAAAAGTCGCAAAGTACTAACTTACAAGTGGACTCACAGAAGCATGACCCCATAGGCTGCTGGAAAATATTCGAAATTATGGGGTTAGTAATTAAGTGTCCGCAATGCTAACTACGCTAGCTAAAATGTAGATAAATGTTGCCAACTTTGAAGAATATTTTGCTAGTGAAGTTTGACCACTCGATGGATTTATTTGCCCGCACAAGACCAGGGCCCTTACTGTAGGCTAACTCTATTTTTCCATAACCCCTTTTTACTCCCTTTCCACGATGACGGCGCTCTCGCCGTGCTCTCTGCGACTGTATTCATATTCAATCTCCTGGCAGAGCTACCGTGGCATAAGGAGTTTAGCTGGACAAGGAGTGTTCTGTAAAAAAATCGGAACAAAATTGAGCTGTAACAAAAATTGTCGTATTGTCCATGAAATGAGAGAGGCTGGTGTCTGTTTTTTGTAACACAAAAGTTGTCCGACTTGTCTGTGAAGTCACATGAAAATCTCGTGATACCCCCTGCTATGTCATGCTTCTGTGAGCCCACTTTAAGACAGTACTTTGCGACTTTTGTCAATGGGATTAGTTAGAGAAGACAACATTCTTACTTCATGAAATCTCATGCAAATTCAGTAGTCTGTAACATCGAGGTCTCAACCGGAACACAGAGATCATTACCTGTATTGAAATAAGTGAGATCGTAATTAAGACAATGATACTCTCTGTTGGTGACTTGTGTTGTCTACGATACAATACAGCATACAAACCCGAATAATGGCATTTGTACATGACAAGCCTTCTAAGCTTTCTACTCATATACACTAGTTCCCCGTCAATATAATTCCGAAAGGCCTAGAATTTAAAATTTAAGAAGAGTGTCGTCTTGGACAATGGACTCAAGTGACCCCGACATATTTTCAAATCAAAACGAGACGAGAAAGAAACGAAAACATCAAACACGTAAACAAACATGTTGGGGTTCAGTTGTTGACAATATGTGATATCATTTATTACATTAAACAAGAAGGTTAATATGTTTTCGGTGTGTTTGTGTGTCTGTGTGTCACTCAGCGTGTCTGTCTTTGAAGATCTCAGTCATGTATGGCCGAGGGGGTACTCCTAAAAGAGTGCCGAGCCAAAATATAAACGGCTGCATGGACGTGTGTGTTTTTAGCGGCGAAAAATTCCCTTTCAGCCAGTCAAACTGTTCTCAAAAGTTAGATTGGTGAAAGTTTGTTTGTAACTGAAAAAATTACCAGCTGACCGCGCGCAATGTCGGAGGTACATAATTATAGGCTCTAAGTGGTGCGGTTGTACACTAGCCTGTGTTTACACAAGCTCTCGCCGGCTGGGCTTAATGCAATCGTAGGGCCGGCCGCTAGGGGCGCGATTTTAGTCAGGCTAGGTTGTACACGAACAGCGAAAATGTGCCTCCTGCGGGGATCGACAAAGTGTAGTTTGTAATTGCTATAAACAAAGAACGTATGGTTTATTGGTCATTGGCAATGTTCTCTCGTGATATAGGGAACATGTGCTCAACAAAGGATGAATAAAATGAGGTTTCCTTGGCTTCATTATGAACGCGCCCATGTAAAAACAAGCGTATTTTTGTATTACTTTCAATGGAGTGAAAAAAAAACTCATGAATGAGACCTGAACAGCATAACTCAAGAAGCCTTGCATGGATCCTCACGATAATTTGTAGGTGAGTAGGGGTCGGGAAAACAAAGGTCAAGATTGATAATGACCACCTAGTGGCTTTCTAAGATACTGCAGCGAATTTTCCGTTATTGATATCTCGTGTACTGGACTTGTTGTAGTCGTGTTTTTTGAGAAGTAGATAGCACTTTGGGGCAGAGGCTAAGTGTTATGCGTTTGGGCCCCCTGATTGTTAATTGATTAGACTAGTAAAAGACATATAAGAGACTAAGTCGTGTCGCCTGTCTTATTCATTCATGCTTTCTTTCTATCTATCCTTGAATGACAAGAATGGAGGACGACACGGACCATCCTGAGGATGAGATCACGTGCTCATCACGTGATAACTTCGTGATTAACGAGTGTCCGTACTGCGACTTCAACTCTCAGTACAAGAAGAACCTCACACGTCACCTGAAGCGGGCCCACCCGCGCGAGAGGTTTTACAAGTGCAGCCACTGCCAGTTTACCACGCCGTTCGAGTGTGAGATGAACATACACAACTCTAAACACAAAGGTTAGAAAACAAGTATGAGTTTGATTTTCAAGGCGTTTATCTTAATCTGACTGACATTAGAAAACTTTTATCATGAACCAAAAACTTTTATCATGAACCAAAAAACAAGGTTATTTTTTTGCATTTCAATTAAATTAAAGCATGTGGTTGAATGTGTTAGTAAACGTATACAATCGAAACATTTCTGTGTACTTTTACCTTCAAAGAAGAGAAACATGTTGTTTTTGCGCTGTGTCTTCTTCTTTCTATTCTTTTTCTCCAAACAAATAGCTATTAAGGTTAATGACCTGGACCAGACGGCTGTTACCATGGTTACTGGTATAGTATCAGATATTATAATACAATATTTAGGCTAGCTCTTATTGTTCTAGAAATTAGGATGTCAATTTCATTCTACTAGTATATTCATAATCTGCATATGTACTATGTTTGATACTTGTTTTAGTAATTAGGATGATAAGTTTGTTTCTTCTTTTTTTTTTGCCATACATTGTACCGTGTACGATCGTTGCGCAATAAAGTTCTTCTATTCTGCGATGTTCGGTTGCTATTGCTGAATGTAGCAAGTGACAGAACAGGGGCTGGTCCCCATACAAACATTTGTGTATGGATTTGATTGAGTAAGAATAATCAGAGCAGTAGTTTGGTAGATAGACCAGACCATCTGAACGTGAAATTATTTCTTTGTTTTGCAAGGTGTTGCCGTTCTAGTTCCTCATTTGTTGCTTTCAGAAAAGGAATCTCCAAGCAACATAAACCCGTTGTATTAACAAGTTAAGTCTTATGTCTTTGACATGTCTTTATTGAAAAGTTCACCCAAAATTTCGTTCGTTCACAGTTTGGGCCATCAAAATCTACCGATGTCGTCACTGTGAGTTCGCTGCTACCCGCCGTAAGGCCCTGAGAGCGCACATGGCCAAACACACCAAACCGTACATGTGTGGGGAGTGCGGGTACAGGGCGGCGTACAAGTACGTACTAGTAATAAGTTTATTGCAAGTTCTTGTCGGAGGTCTAATTGCAAGTGACAAAAAAAATGACAAACTATTGTAAACCGTATAGTAACTACTCTAGTAACTACTGTAACGATAAACTGTATCTTATCGGCTTTGACTTCGCTTCTATAGTAGCTATAGGGCCAACCACGATAGAGCATGTGAGTTGTAATTAGAACATTACTAGTAATCTACAGCTAACAATCGACAGATGAATGGCTTAACCTATGTATATATAGGTGTGTTATGGAATTTTTGTATATGCATTGGAACCAGTAAAAAAGTTATTCAAAAGTAATCTCCAGCAAGAAATAAAAAAGAATATGTTTAACTTGCCCATAAATACTAGGTAGAGTTACTACCTAGCCGATTTGTTGGTGATCGGTCGGCGTCTGTCGGACAATCCTCGCTTGTTCTACTTCTCATTGCAGCTAGGTGTCGCTGCCGCAATGCAAAGAATGCTTGTTTTTCTTCAGTTTTTCAGTTGTTGTTAAGTTAGTGTTGTTGTCTTTGTTGCATGTAGCAGTGGACGTATGGTATGGAATGTTGCAATGTATGTGCGTATGTAGATGTAGATCATGTTGGTTATTATGAGCTATGAAGCTCTATGGGTATTGATAAAGAGTATGATATTTGTATTGTTAGAAGACTATATTTGTTTAAACCCACAGATCAAATATGGCGGCTCACATGAAAATTCACATCGGAGAAAAACCTTACAGATGTACGCGCTGTTGCTACGCAACCGCGGAGTCGGGAAAACTTTCGCGCCACATGAGACTCAAACTGCACCGCCCCGAAGATCCGCAAGAGAGCGTCTACAAATGTCCTTGTTGCGACTTCATGTCTTCAATGCTGTCCGTCATGATTGTGCATTTTGCTACGCCAAACACGGAACACTTTTTGTGTAAGATTTGTTCGCACGTCATGGCAAACAAAGGCGATTACGAAGCACACATGCACAGCCACATAGGCAACCAGTATTTCCCCTACCAAAACGGAAAATGTAACACGTTTTGGAAGCGTCGGCGTATGTACTGCACTCCAACGAAACTCGACGTCCGGACACCTGTAAAACCCCATATCAGTCCTCCAACTTATTCCGACTTCTACTGGTCAAAGAAACTGTTGAACTGCTGTTTGGATAGCCTTCGTCGCCCGACGTATTGGCTTTGCTACAAGGATCAACATGGGGATTTCTTGGCGACCTCATCAGAGAGACTAAGTCGGGTACCCCTTTCACAACCGCCAGTAAGTCCAGAACACTTCTTGAACGACAAGAACTCAGAAAACCCTCTTGAACATGATGATTTTCGGGATGACCACAGTACTAAAGAAGACAATAACAATCATTGCTACCCTGTACTCTGTACACTCCTGGCTACAGAAGTTAAGTAGACACACAGAATACAGACTCTGAATTGCATTCCATTCTTACAATCCAAAATGTTCTCTTCGCACGTTATAATACTCCCCAATCAGATATCCTGGTATCCAGCCGTATTTGCTAAGAGGACAGAAGAGACTCGAGAGCTATACTACGGCTGGAAACCAGGCTACCAATCAGACGCACAATTCTACTTGCTTTTATAGTCTATGACGTTTTTGAAAGAATTCTGCCTACTTAGCGGTTTACAAGCTGACGACCCCTAGCAGCTTTGTTGGTACTGAAGTTAAGAGCCTTCTTGCTACTGTTGCTGTAACCTTTTTCTTGGTTATTACTTCAAAACCATATAAGACAGAAAGCTACACCGTTACACTTGTCACTGGTTCCATGTAGTATAATGTTGTGATGATTGAATGACACTTGTTGCATTTCGAGAAACAGATATAATCAAATTCCACTGCGTTAAACGGTAAACTACAATCAAAGGATAAGGTAAATGCGTGCCATTGAAGTCCATGTACGTTTACATGTATTTTTATGTTATGAAAATATATTGGTCCAATGACCATTTATAGTTATTGTAGTTAATGTAGTACATATTGTTATACGTGAAACATGAAATATGTTGCAGTGTTATTTTGAAGTATTGCTTCTCTGGTATATCACGAAAACCCATTGTATAGTTAAAGTTGTTAGTTATTTGCGCACTGTACATAAACTGTACATTCTTTAGATATGGGAAATAAGACTACGTAAGATGACTCACATCTTCCTTTTTTGTGTCTTTGTTTTCTTCGTAACAACATTCGCACATTGCTTCTACACAATTCCACTTGAAAAACACGTGAACAACGCGTGAAAAGGCAATGGTAAGACCCCATTACATCAGTATGTTTTCCAAATACAAATATTATTGACATCTTTGCAGCGTTATGCAACTCCCAAATGTGTTTTGGTTACATCACTCTAGCAAGGGTAAAACACTGGCAGTTAAAATATTGATATTGTTGCCTATTTAAATGTCACACGCTTTTAAAGTAGTTTTGCTTACTGTAGCCTAATGAAGTTTTAGTGGCTTAATTAAAGTTTGCGGTCTAAGAAGTGGTTTTCTTAGTCTGCCGAGTCATCCGTCGAAATTTGATCTGTCAGAGAGGGGACAAAGAGTTTCGACATAATGAATGATGATCCACTGGCCACAAACCATTTAGCGGAACAAACGTTTGGATTGGTTTCAGACAAAGATTGAAGGGGTCAACAAGAAGGCATACATAACGTGTGGACGGTGTGTCGCGGTTTTCTTTGAACGTGTTCGTTAGCGTGAAAAGGTCAAAGTTCAACACCACCTTGTGACGTTGGTGATTTAAGCTCATTTTATTTATTGGAGCCTCACAGAATGACGTCTGCGAGGCTAGGACCAGTGAATCTTGCAACAAACGTCTATAGATATAAATAAAAACAAGTTGCATGTGTTGTTGTCATCTTAAAAGCCTCCCCTGACCCTCTTACCTTTATTGAGTTGAAACCCATTCCTCCAGTTTTTGATAGGCTAAGCTCTCACTAAAAGGTAAACATTAGGTTTCGTTGTGTCATAACAACTGTAATATATTGGGTGATTTCAAGTGGCATTTTAAACGCCACTACAGTAGACTCAAAACTTTGTTTTTAACGGTGTATTCCACTCGCATATTTTTGTTTTTATTGTGGAGTCCATGTGTTTAGGTTATTTTATTCTTCTAGAAAGTTTTGTTGTCTTCTTGCTACCTAGAAGCACATAAAGCAGTTCATGTATGTAGGAATAATTTGAATGCATTTTATGCATGATAATATATTGAGTCTAGCACACACAAGGGTGAGACTCCTATTTGTGTCTTGTTATTGGATCTAGGTACGGTGTTTTCTGTGTTTGTGCGTCGGTTAGAGGGGGTTGTATATTTCTTCCAGATCATTTACTGGTTGTTTGAAATTATCTACTTATATGTTTTGAATTGTAGTTTAACATTCTGCTCATTGTTACTTCCTAAAAGGAGATCTAATCTAACTAATCTAAATTCATTATCATTACATCTAAATTGACAGCACCATTGGCATGGAAGCTCCTCTATCATTGAAGTACAAATTTGATCCTCTCTGAAAACATCTGTGCAATCCTAATCAAGTTTTTGCTGTGCGCTCATTGGTAGGACATACCAGTAACGGATCATGACGTCACGGAATGGACTCCTAGCTAATGGAGAATTCTGTGACGTCACCGTCAGTTGCTGATTTGTCCCACCAATGAGCACACAGTAGACAATTTACTTTAAGATTACATGGACGTTTTCTATTAGCAAAGAGTGGATTTTTACGTTCATGATAGAGAAATGTCCATTTTGCTGTCACTGTGACCTGACTGACTGACTGACTTCGCTATTGTATCCGAAAAACACGACAGCTACAATAGAGTGGAATGAGCATCATGATTTGTATTGTATCATTCAGTAATCTTTCGAACAGTACATACTTGTGTAATATTGCGATCCACACACAATGAGCAAATTTGTTTGCTCTAACCCTGATAGTCTAGAACTTATCACAGTATTAAATCAATGAATGAAAGTTGTTAAAAATACATTTCTGTACTCTTACATTGTAGATTCTTTGGTTACAAGCGCTCATTCCTTTTTTCTTGTTTTGGAACGAATAATAACATTTCGACATCACACGAAAAGGATTGTGTAGTATTTCCATCAAGGAACACTGACATATATTACGTGTTGATTAAAGAACAATTACGTCGTCTGCACTAAACATCTTGTCGTCATTACTTACATTTTCATTATTGCTTGTACATGCTTCCTTGTTTTAACAAAAAAAGTTCACACATTGCATTGATACAGCGTAGTCGAGTACAATGTATACGATGTTTGTTTAAAAATGACTATTCACAGTCTAAGGACTTTGATAATCGGAAAATGTTTATGTGTTGAAAGTAGACTCAATCAATTTGATTGATAAAACCAAGGACTTTTCAGGGAAAACTCAATGCTACAAAGGGAAAGACGTCCACCAAGTAATGCAAATTTTTCGTTTGTTTTGAATTTTCTTCTAACCGCTCAAACAATCCTACAAAAATACATTCATTCCTGGTGAAAGAATGTGATTTTACAGATACAGTACTGCCATGCTTTCGACATTACATCTTCTGAGGGTATTTTCCCTGTCTAGCGCAAGAGCCAAATTTTGCTCCTATACAGATTCTCAGAAATAAAGTCACTGACTTCTGATTTTTCCTTGACTAAGCCTTCAAAAGTATTCTACCACCACTGTTACATTGTGTTGATTTTGGAGAGCACTACGCAGTTGTCTACCTGAGTTATAAGGTACTGTTTAGGATGACTAACCCCACTGGCGACCGCGAAGGAACTGCATGGGTTTGACGAGATGGTCGAATCCGGAGTACATCTGGGAGTCGTCTGACAGCCACCAGGTCAGGAAGGTGTCCGGCTGGTCATCGTTCTGAGGCTGCGCCCAGTTGAGCCAGTTGTTTTCCATCGATTCGGATGAGTCCTTGTCCTGTTCCATAGGAGGTGTGAAGAACCGCGTGTACCACATCTCCGGCTGCTCCTCTTCTTCTTCTTCGCCGCCAAACCACGAGGACCACCAATCTTGTTGGTCGTCTTCCTTATCGTCTTCTTTGTCTTCTTCCCCAAACAGCCAGGACAGCCAGCTATCCTCCTTGTCCTCCTCTGATGACTTGTCCTCATCACCCATAAGCCAGGAGAACCAGTCACCATTGTCGTCTTCCTTGTCTTCTTCTTCAAACAGCCAGGAGAACCAGTTGTCATTCTCTTCCTCTTCCGGCATGAACCAATTCATCCAGTCGTCTCCAAGGAGCCAGGCGAGCGGATCTTGATTATCGTCGTCGTCGTAGAACGTGTTTGTGTTCCACCCCTGCTGCTGTACGCCGAACATGACCTGGACAGCCTGCTGCATGATCTGGTTGGGCGAGGGCCTATTTGTGCCAAACATCTGCTGGATGAGTACCTGCAGGCTTGCCTGAGGACGCTGGCCATCGTTGCCGAAGATGTGCTCGTACAGCATTTGCTGCGGTGTTGGCCTCTCGTTGTTTCCGAAGATCTGGTTGATGACTGAAGAGGAGCCAAGGAGCTGTTGGACGATGGACTGCATGTTTGGCCTGTTAGATTGTCCATTGAGGTAGTCCATCAGCATTTGCACGGGGGATGACTGCTGCTGAGAATTGCCGAAGAAGTTGTCTGCGATGGCCTGAATGACTGGGTACTGCTGTTGGTTGCTTCCGAAGAAATTGTCAAAGAGCTGTTGCAGAAGAGGGCGCTGGTTGTTGTTGTTCATTCCGAAGAAGAAGTCGGCAACGTCGTCCCATGCGCTCTGCTGCTGACCGGAGAAGTGATCCATGATCTGTTGTAGAATCGGGCGGCTCGGGCGGTTGGACATGCCGTCGAGGTAGTTGGCGATCACGTCGATGAGAGGGCGGGATGTGGACACGCTGGGGCGGCTGTGGAGGTAGTCGTGCAGAACCGCGATCGGGTGCTTGTTCTGAGACTGGAAGTAGTTGTCAAGGAAGCCGGAAAGGATGTTCATCATGGGATGGCTGGGTTGCTGGAACTGTTGGGCGATCGCTTGCAGGATTGGGTAGTTGTTTCCGTTGTTCATGAACTCTTCTGCGAGGTGAGCCAGGTAGTGCAGCTCGATGGACAGCCTCAGACGGAGATGCCTCACCATAGCCTGGAAGTTGTGCCTGCCCAGCTTCATCATGTGCGACACGTACATCACCATCTTCTTCACCAGGACCTGTGCTCGCATCGTGACGTGACCGTAGATCCCCTCGTACAGGGTCATGAAGTTGCTGGCGACCTTGGTGTTGTAGTCTGTGTAGGCCTGCAGGATGATGTTCACGTCGCGCATGAAGGTCATCGCGATCTTGTCCCCGGCTTCGGCGAAGTGGGCGGCGATCATGGGGAACGCCGTCTCGGCCTCCTTGATGATCATGGGCCAGTTGTTCTGGTTGACGATGAAGAACTCCGCCATGTACTCAAGGAACGCGAAATCCATCGCCATCATGTCGTCACTGTAACGGCACAAAGATTCAAATGATCAATCGAAACGCCCACATATCTACGGTAGTGCAGCAGTTTGTTTTGTTAGAACAAAGAACGGACGGCATATCTTGGAAAGGAAAATGGACAAAAACTATGATATTACAATGGTATAGACAGATCCTTTACCAAAATTAGTAAAACGAGTTATACTAAAGACATGGAATTGAGAATAAGTGTTCGTAATAAATAGACTCTCACCTAGACATGACATCGCCGGCTTGAGCATCCGTGGCATCGTCGTCTCGGGCCCCCATCATGTCCCTCTCAGGGAAGACGAACCCAAGCTTCATCATGAACTCTTTACCCCACATCAGGAAGAAGTCGAGGGTTGGCTCGAAGTTATCTGGCGGGTTGATACCGAAGTACATCATGACGTCAGGAAGGTACTGCAGGCTGGGCTGGAAGTCGTCTGGGATGTTCAGTTTCAGGGGCTTGACGAAGAAGGTCTCCCACTGCCATTGGAGTTCGTTGAGGAAGGAGAGCTCGTAGTCGGGCGGCATCATGAAGAGCTTGTTGACTAGCATATTGAAGTCCTCGCTCAGATCGGCAACGGTGTAGTCTTCGGGGATGTCGACGTCCAGGATGAAGGCGATGGCGTGGACGCATCCGTCTGTGAGGAAGGCATCGAATGGGATTGGAGGAGGTGTCATGGTCATCCATTCTGGCGCATTCGCAGGATCCAAATACATGAAGAGAGTATCGAGGTTGAACAAGCCAGCCACTGTCTGAGGTAGGTCGTTGATCCAGGCGTTGACCATGTCGTTCCATCCCTGGCTGTTCGTCATGAAGCCACTGATCCACATGTTGGCCTGTTCGGACCACTCGGCAAACATCATGGTCGCTTGGTCGAACCACATGGCGGCGTTCTGCTCCACGTACGCCTGCACCATGGGCAGCTGAGCGATGAACCACTCGGGCTCCAACTTGAAGTCGTCGGGAAGTTCGAAACCAAGCCATCGGCCGATCCACTTGAGAGCGTCGGGCATGTGCTCGATGTACACCATGTTCAGGTCGTATATCAGACTGAATTGATCCTCCAAGAGCTCTGCAATCCACGTGTCGTTTGGTGCCAGGGTAGCAGCGATTGGTTGCACGGCCATTTGAACGAATTCTTCCTTTGTGGGGATGAGGTTGAAGAGCTCGTTGATGCCCCACTCGGCGAAGTAGATCAACTCAGGTCTGTAGTCTTCCGGCAGGTAGAAGCCGAAGTAGTCGCTGGCTCCAGGCAGCAAGTCCAGAACCTTCTGGATGATTTGCTGAATGAACATGCCGACGTCGCCACCGGAGTTGACGGCGATGTTTTGCTGAACTTGCATAAAGATCTGCTGTGTTGTGTTGTAGAGAACCCCGACGATCTGTGGCGCCTGGTTGGCGATGGTTTGGATGATCTTGTCGAGGTTGGCGGCAACGTACTCCTCTGTGGGTTGGAAGTCGTCGGGGAGGCTGATTCCAAAGGGAGAGACGATGGTTGCGCCGTTGTTGGCGAACCACTCTGGGGTTTGCTCGAAGGATGCAAACGCCATCACTATGTCGTAGTAGTTGGAAGGCACCTGCACGCCAAGGCTGCCGAGGAAGACCGGGATCTGCTGAACGATGTAGGTTGGATCGAAGGAGAAATCATCAGGGATGTCGACGCCGAAAATCACCTCCAGCAGTTCTCCGACGAGTTGAGCTGGGAATTGCTGAGTCATTGCTTCCAACGCCTGTTGGATAGCCGACGACAGGATGTACATGTCCGGGAGCTGGCTTTGGATGTACTGAATGATTGCGTTGGCGTCTCCTTGGAGCACGTTAGCTGGGATGTCGATGCCTAGGAGTGCGGCAATTTCAGGAAGCTTGTTTTCGAACATCATGGCTTGCTCGGGTGGTGCGTTGTTGAAATAGTTGGTCAGGTTTGCCGATACGTTAGCCCATGCCGCCATGCCAAACTGTTGGACTTGGTTGTTGACGTTGGCGTAGAAATCGGGGAAGTAGGTGGAGAACAGCTGCATCAGTTCCGGTAGGTTGTCGAGGATGTTCTGCACGGAAGGACTGAAGCCGTCGGGGAATGCCTCTGCGAGCGTTTCCACTTCTGAGAGTAGCCCGTATGCCAGCTCGTCAATGCTAACGTTGACCAGTGCCGCGACCTCTCTGAACTGATCGATGTATAAGGGGAGGTCCTCTGGCTTGAGGGCGATGTTCTCGACCCACTCAAACAATGTCATCTGCAGATCAGGGGCCGGCACCGGGATGCCGAGTCCCGTCAGGATTTGTGTGATCTCCACGGAGACGTTCTTCAGGTACGCGACGTTAATATCTTGGAGGATGAGAGCCACGACTTCGATGTAATCTGGTACACTGTAGTGCTCCTTCCTAAGGTGGTCGACCAAGGCCCCTGACATGTCCCTCACCGGGATGTTGATAAGCTCAGCCACTCCGTAAAGCTCTTGAATTATCGGCTGGAGGTCTGCTGATGGCTGTGCAAGCGCGATGGTCCAATTCCTGATGCCTTGCTCCAAGTCCGTTGGGACCATGACGCCTCTGTCTGTAATGAAGTTGATGATGAAGTTGACAGTGTTGGCCACGTCCATGTCACTTAGTTGCGGGAGGACCTGGTTCGCTTCAAAGATGTCATAGTAGACTGCCTCGCCCAGAGCGATCTGTTCCCGCAGACCAGCGAGGAGATTTCCGGAGAGCTCCACTTCTGGCACGCCCACAACAGCAGCGACCTCGTAGAACTGGCGAACGTAGGCTCCAAAGTCAATACCGTTGCGGAGGTCGGTCAGCCACTGGGTCAACTGTGCAACTGTTTCGTCATTGTAGGGGAAACCAAGAGTGGCGAGCTGGCCGGTTACATACTGGCCTAAGCCGGGAAGAAAAGCTTCATCCAGTGTCAACAGCAAGGTTTGGACTTGTAGGAGGTTGTCTACAACGGCGTTGACTTTGTCGAAATGCTCGGTCAAGATCTGTTTCAGGCCGGCCGCGAGGTCCACCACAGACGTGTTCAGCATGTAGGCTAGTTGGTAAAACTGCTCGACTTGTGGGCCGATGTCGTTTTGTGCAAAGTATAGACCTGCGGTCCAACCGTACACCATTGCGATGGATTCGTTGTTGTATTCAAGTCCGTAGGGCATGAGGTTTGCTGTGATGAGGAGGCTCAGGTCGTAGACATACTGGAACTCCACTGTGCCGAGCAGCCTCTTGACTTCCAGTAGATCGGTCACGACTTGATTGACTTCTGCGAAATGGTCGGTCAGGAGCTGCTTCAGACCGTTGGACAGATAGCTGACCGACACGTTGAGCATGTAGGCTACTTGGTAGAACTGTTCGACTTGCGGGCCGATGTCATCTTGGGCATTGTAGAGATCTGCGGTCCACTGGTACACAAAAGCTTCGGTCTCGTTGTTGTACTCGAGGCCGTACTGGCCTAGGGCTCCTGTGATCAGCTGGCTCAAACCGAAGACATACTTGAACTCAACGGTGTTGAGCAGGCGCTTGACTTCTATCAGATCCATCACCACTTGTTCGACTTCAGCAAAATGGTCAGTCAGGAGTTGACGCAGACCCGCGGCCAAGTCAGGAGCAGACGTATTCAGCATGGAGGCCACTGTGTAGAACTGCTCAACGTAAAGTTGGATGTCGTCGTCCAGGTAGAGACCGGCGGTCCAGTTGTACATCGCGGCGATAGATTGGTTGTTTAACTCGAGACCGTAAGGAACAAGGGCGTTTGCGATGAGGAGACTCAAGTCCTCGATGTACTTGAAGTCGCTTGTCTTCAGTAGCCTCTTGACCTCGATCAGGTCTGTGACAACGCTCATTCCACCCGTCAGCTGTGCAGTCAGCGCGTCTTTCAGTCCCAGAGCTAGATCTGCCGCCGATACGTTCACCAGGCTTGCCACGTCGTAGAACTGCTGGATTAAAGGAGTGATGTCGTCGTTGCCGAACATGGCTGCGGTCCAGGTGTACATGACCTCAAAGGTGTCGTTTTGCACGGGGAAGCCGAGAGGTACCAGCTGGTTCGCGATGAACTCGCTCAGACCTCTGATGTAGCTGAACTCCACCAGTCTCAGCAGGTTTCTCACCTCGATCAGGTGCGCGGTGACTGCTGCGCCTCCCTGCAGCTGGGAGGTCAGGTCTTCCCAAACGATTTTGGCGAGCTCCGATGCCGACTTGTTCACACTGGCGGCCACCTCGTAGAACTGATTGATGTATACGCCGATGTCGCCGTCGTTGTTATTGTACAGGCCCAATGTCCACATGTAGATCGTCTCGCTGTTCTCAGGGGTTAGCGGAAAACCGAGGGTGTTGAGTTCCTGGGCGATCAAGATGCTGAACTGCCGGATGTAGGAGGTGTTGAAGTTGCTCATGACTTGCTTCACTTCCATCAGGTAGAAGTACACCAACTCGCCTTCGTCCAATGCCGCTGTCAGAAGTTGCTGAAGGTCCTGTGCCAGGTTTCCCGGAGACACGCCAACGGCTGCGGCGACACCGTAGAAGTCCATGGCGACACCGTCCGTGTTGTTCCCTGCGGCAACAAGCGCGACGGTCCAGTTGTAGATGCCCTCAATAGAGGCGTTGTCGCTGGGATAACCGTAGGAGGCGAGTGCGGTGGAGATCTGCCACGCCACCCCGCCGACGTTGTCGGGAGAGATGCCCTGGAGTCGAGCAGACAGCGCACGCAAGATGGCCGTGACATTCAGCCACTCGTTATAATCGGCCACTGCTTTCGCGGCCACTTGCGCCGCATTGAACCCGAGCTGGGTACCGACTGACTCAAACTGCAAGGCAAGACTTTCGTAGTTGTTTTCCTCCGTAGCTAGCGCGTTCGACCAGGAGGTGATTATACCCTGAGTGAGGCCGTCTACGGTGATGCCTGCCGTGGCCAGCTCCCCGACCAAGTACTCTGCGAAGAAGGCTCCATCTGGGTCGCCCGATTGCCTAATTAAGTCGGAAACCTGCCCGAGTAGTTGGACAACGACGGGGTTTGCTACAGGCGCTTGGGTAGGAGGCCGAGTGAGGATGATGAAGGGATCACCGGTTCCATCGAGGTCGATGTTACCGAAATCAAACTGCCCATGCGCAGTGGACGCCAGCAGCGCGAACGCCACTAGCAGTGTAGCGGACCGGACCATTTCCTGTAAAACAAAAGAGCGACAAAAAACTGTTAAGTATTGTTAAGTTTTTTTTTCCATTTTTGACTAAAAAGACTAGAAATCTAGAGACATGCAATCTCACGTTTCAGTGAAATATGAAACAGTGAGTTTTTGCTAATTCTTAATGTTATGCTTTGGTCACAATCAGGAAAGGGGGCCGGCCTGTCGGATAAGTCATGGGCTATTCTTTGCACTTTCTGGCCTACCTGACTATATTTGGGCCAGGCAGGGCCCAAATATTAAAATCAGCCCAGGACCTGGCGATGAACAAACGCAGTCGCCTACCCATGAAAACACAGAGATGTACCCCTGTGGTATATTTGGCAGTCAACCGGGACAAATTTTGTGGCTTCGGAGCCCGGCCGGGGCTACACCAGAACCCCCGACGGGGGCATAAGTGATGTCCGAAGCCTCCCTTTCCCGCCATTCCCCTCTCATAAGGTGTCAGTTAACAGGGACGGCTGACCAGCGGTCTGTAAACCATACTAATCTCAGAAAAGGGTGTCGGTTTGTAAATCCTACTGTACATGAAAATACTGCTATGGTGCCTGAATTACGTTTTTATCAAAATTCAAAAGCATTTTGATTAAAGATAAGATTTAATCAAAAGGTGTACTATGGTTGATTCAAGCTAATATGAAAAGACCCCTGATGAAACGAGTAAAAAGCACATCAAATAGCCCTATGGTTATCCAAAAGGGTATTAAGTAACACATACATTGCATCGCTGCCCATTTTCATTTGCTCTAGATCTATCATCCAAAAAGAGTGCACCTGAACTTAACAAATAAAACACTTATAAAGGCCACTGACCCCTCTTCGCATTTCCAAATACACAACTCTGTAGCCATTCGGCTAGAACGACTGGGTCGGTTTTGTAATGGACGCGCTCTAGTTAACTTTGCTGATCTTACACTGGGAACTTCGTCGGTCAATGACCTTTGTTTTTGCCCAGGTCCTGACACGGACAGGTGGACAGTGTTCGATACCTCTGTCCCTCTTTGGCAAGCTCTTGTTAGAATGAGGACGATTGTGTAAACATGTTTACAGACTGGACGCCTGACTAAACAGGGATAGTGCATATATCTTGAAAATCAGGTACGCTAAAAATGTGATTTAACTTTTTCCAAGCAATATCAAGAAGACGAAATCCATGGGAACGTGGTAGATATAGTACGATTTATATTCTCCGTAGCTAAGGGATACTGTTCCATTTCAAAATGCCCATTAATTGTGGGAAATATCCATCGAAATATTTAAATTTGTAAGTGTTCTACAGTGATATATTTTGTGCTTTGAATTCACAGACGAAAGCCATCTAGAAGCCATTTAGAAGCAAGACTAGTTTTCGTGGTCCCTCTTCACAATAACCCACCAACGAACATTTCTTTTTCTACGTGTCAACTTAGCCCGGGTAACAGTATTTGATGAGAACGGTATGGAAAAAATCAACAACAATTACACTTTTGAAGCTGCTATATATAGAATCTGCAATCTTGAATGTTTTCAATTGCAAGGGGAGACTGTGACAGCTTAAACATAAAAAGAAGCCATTGGTAAATCCCCCATCACACCCTCGACAGATCAGAAAAAACGCCCTTGTGCTTTAGGAAACAAACAGCTGAAAGAACTATAATATGATGACACAAGTACTTAACATCAAGCTACGATCGACAGTTACACTTTTCTATAAGCCAATATTTGTTCAAATCATCACTTATTCTAACATTTAGTACTGTGATATAAATGTACCAAATTTAAAGATATTTTGTTCTAATTAACGAATACTTTGGGAGATATACGTCAAATCTTTCGGTGTGCTAACGTTCGTCGTAGACCGTCAGACGATTTTTTGTCGCAAATTTTTCAAGTATGTTGTACGTGACAGAACCAACCACCAACAAGGTGGAAAGCCTTAGAGTTTCGCATCACGACACATTCAAAACTAACTATCCCAAGAATGCCTTCAGTTTGCGATCTTGCGATGATCGCAGAACGTACAGTTGTGTAATCGGGTCTTTAATACCAAACAAAGAAGTATGTTTTCTTATCTAACTAGTGCCTGATTAATCGCAAACAATAAGACAAGCTAAGACGGCCGGCACATATGTACAGAGTCTGACTGTCTTTACACTGGCGGTACGGTTGGATTGGTGTGAGAAGGCGTGTTTGTAGTCCGGGTGTGTCTGCACCTACATGGGTACTGTCGGTACCTGCTCACCTGTCAACCAGAAACTCAAATGCCTTGCGTCACATCGACAAAGACCACCACAACCGTGCCTGGCACTGTGAGTTTTACAAAAATGAAAAACTGTATGAAACAAGCTAAGTCACGCAAGCCACGTCTGCACTTTCAGGGGTACTATCGGTACCTGCCTAGCTGTCAACCAGAAACTCAAATGCCTTGCGTCACATCGACAAAGACCACCACAACCGTGCCTGGCACTAGGAGGTTTTAAAAAATTGAAAAACTGTATGAAACAAGTCACGCAAGCCACGTCTGCACTTTCAGGGGTACTATCGGTACCTGTCTAGCTGTCAACCAGAAACTCAAATGCCTTCGTCACATCTACAAAGACCGTCACAACCGTGCCTGGCACTAGGAGTTTAGAAAAAATAAAAAAACTGAATTAAACAAGTCACGCAAGCCGCGTCTGCACCTACATGGGTACTATTGGTACCTGTCCGCCTGTCAATCAGAAACTCAAATGCCTTACGTCACATCTACAAAGGCCACCACAACCGTGCCTGGCACTGTACTGCTGGGAGTTTAAAAATAGCTGAAAACTTTGTTTGAAACAAGTCACGCAAGCGACATAAAAGATGTAACAATGGGATTCAAACGCCCCCGAACTGGGTATGCCAATGGCTCTGAGCTTTTGGCGTACCGGTTAGCGGTCCTGGGTTTGTGAGCTGGCAGACCCGGTTTGGCGCGGTATCGAATCTCGGGAGCCAGGAGATTGAAAATAGCTGGAAACTGTATGAAACAAGTCGCGCAAGTCATCGTTAACGTAGCGGTGTGGTCTCTTTTGTCATAGGCTGTTTGATGTCGTTTAATTTTGAAGCAGGTTGTAACAAACCGAAAGATCTTATGAATGTGCAAGTTAGCACGACCGGATGGATGGAGGGATTTTTAACAAGACGGCTGAATTTTGCAGTTCATATGCTCGACTATCCCCAAATGCACTCGGATGCGATTGATCCTACAATGAATATAGAACGTATATGACCGGGTCCTAAGATGGATTAGATTTTGCAGACGTTTCTAATACCAAAAGTAAACTTTGGCACTGCGTGCGATTACGATCATTTAAGCGGTTTATGTTCAGATTAGTACATTAGTACATTTTTCACGGAATAATCCATATAGTGTCTATTGCTTCGATCTCTAAATATTGACCCGTCAAAATCACTCTAATAACACTAACCCTGCTGTAATGATATATAAGCTAGCCACATTCACCGCTATCGTCACACCCGACTAGAAAATTCCTCAGCGCTGAACGAACCGCGCATGGCCGCTCGACAAGTAGCGCCTGGCACAACAAGGAGCAAACACCTGAGAACACCTGCCTGTTCCACTCCCCTGGTCGCCATGACAACGTGACACGCCTGGCAGGTTGGACCACACCCCTTGCCTTCGCTCGCTAGGGCATAAGTCAAGTCACACAGTCGTTTTAAAGGGTGTCTAAACGCCGTACTCTCCATGCTGTTATGTATATAACTTCAAAAGTAATGCGTGAAAATTGAATACCTTCTTACCTATACATTTTCCAACTATCAATAGCTGTTCAGAAACAAAGACAAAAAACTTCGCTCGCTAGGGCACAAGTCAAGTCGCACGGTTGCTTTATAGTGCGTGTCTAAAACGCCATATTCTACATGCATGCTGCCATTACTTCAGAAGCAATGCGTGAAGAGTGAATACCTTCAAACCTAGACATTCTCCAACTACCCATAGCGAGAAAAAAACAAGCTGTTCAAGAACAAACAAAAAACGTCGCTCGCTAGGACACCAGTCACAGCACACGGTCGCTCCAGAGAGTGTGTAAATCGCCA
The DNA here is from genome assembly GCA_019207045.1 of Branchiostoma floridae x Branchiostoma belcheri. Taxonomy (NCBI): domain Eukaryota; kingdom Metazoa; phylum Chordata; class Leptocardii; order Amphioxiformes; family Branchiostomatidae; genus Branchiostoma; species Branchiostoma floridae x Branchiostoma belcheri. The sequence goes on along the minus strand of CM033039.1, from coordinate 6,546,869 downwards.
TATTCTCCATGCTGTTATCACTTCAAAAGCAATCCGTGAAACATGAATACCTTCATAGCTTGCAATAAGTCATTCTCCAACTACCCATAGCAAAGAAAAACAAGCTATTCGGAAAACAAACTTCGGTCGCTAGGGCACTTGTCAAGGCGCAAGGGCACAGAAGAGGGTTACTAAAACGCAAAGTTCTTCCAATCACTACCACTTCAGGAGCAATGCATTACGACACGACAAACCTTTCATAGGTTAAAAGTCCTTTGGCTAAGCGACATATGATCGAACACATCCTTTCATAGATAAACAACGATTTCTTAAAAAGCTTTATGAGGTTTTTTTTGTCTTTTGAATAATATCTTTACATTTTGTACCCCATTCCAATTATGAACAAGCATCACACTAATTCAATGCTCGTCTCTGTACGGTCGCCGTCCAGTAAGATAGTCCCAAATCGTAGCAAGAGCAAACTTTATACGTATAGCTTCACTGCGCAAACGAAATCTCTACATCTCTTTTGAACAAGCTAGTTAAGCTTTGTACAGGCAAATTCTTTAGCTCTTTTCTGAAAGACCCCAGAATAACCTGTAGGTCACTGGTTAAATCGCACCATGGACTCCACCCCTCCCTCTGTGAGTAACATGCCAGGCGGGTGAGTAACTAACAATGGCCGCAAGATGATCTGTCGGTCACTAGCCATCTGACCACGCCCGCTACCGAAACTAGACGATGGCCGGCTCCATACTCATAGAACCAACGATAAACCATTAACCATCCAAAAACTATATCCTACGTCTACTTCAAAGGATTCATGATCAATTGCAGCCATTCCAGAAGAGTTAAGTCATTAAATCTTAAAGAAAGACGCTCTTGTGATAGCGCATTAAAGGCCTTTAAGTAAACAAGAGGGCCCTATGTAAGGCATCCTTGAGACTCGCTCTAATTCACACCTTTAAACACGTCGTAGTCTGACCTAGTATATCCTTGTCGGATGACACAGCTAAGAGAAAAGCGGTATATTTTACTACAATTGACACCGCCGACATCACCTATCCATTAAAAAATAGGCGAACAACGCAGAGTTGACACATAGAAAAGGGGTGAAACGTACCACTCACTTAAGCTTTTACTAAACTAAGCGAAAATTCCTAAACTAACTCTCAAGTGCAGTCTATAGTATCCAATATACAAAAAGCCCCTTCATGTGCTGTTCTCTATGTGTAGTTGTTCCGACGGAAAAAAACGAACAAAGGCAAAATAGGCCCACCCACCGCACCATTGCGCACAAGTACAAATACACAAGGATAGACGGGGACTAAAGGCGGCTAGGATAAAAACTTGCAAGTCACTCACGCACATTACGTGGACAACTTTGAAACCATTGGAACAACTCCATTTTCCCCCAAAATCAGCCGATACATGTACGAATCGAAGCAAACATTCACATGATTTGGGATCTACACGTTTACGGGCCTACGTTTTCAGGGATTATGATATGCGTCACTGATACGCAAAATTCACCAGATTTTTTATCAACGAAAGAAATTACGACGAAATTTCTCATACTCCCCACCATAAACTAAACGCAACATGAATGTCTGTAGTCAGACGGCTATGCATAAAACTCAACTTCGAAGTAAGGACACAAGGCTAGCGTTCTGGCTCCATAGTAAGTCTTCCGTGAAAACGGGTAAAACTTAAAATCTCTCATGCAGTGATTTTCATTATAACGAGAAAAAAAACAGAAACATCTTTAAATAAATGTTACTAATTTGACAATACGATTGCGAACAAGTAAGCAAATTTTCTTACCTTTTTTTGACGTCTCAGACGGTTTCTTGAAGAAGGTCCTCTCGTGGAAGCAGCGTAACGGAATGAAGGAGTGCGTGGAGAGGGCTCAGGCTCTTAAAGAAAAAAGCCGGGCGTGGTCTATTTGCATTGAATGGGTCAAAGCTCCTGTGCCTGGTACTACCCTAAGGTGTTGTGTTACCTGTCGGTCGTCGGCCACGCCTACGGCTGTCATCTTCATGTCATGCCCTCTCGGTCACCTGGTATCAAGCTTGACAATCCTTGAGTCCTCGTACGCCCCCCTTTCCACTAGACGGCGATCGCGATGCGCTCTCACTGCGACCTAAATAGGATATGTGTAACCTAGGGTTTCATACTGGGTATATCATACAAAATGTAAAAGTGTGACCGAGAAGACGACAAAACACACAAAGTGTAAAAGATTCGTTTCTTTCTATAGAATTCTTTGAGCGATATGTCAAATTTTAGGTCGCGGAGAGAAGGCGGCGAGAGCGCCGTCCTAGTGGAAAGGGGGTATTCCGATGCATGGCGATCCCTGGCCGACGCGCAGCAACCAAATCGGGTTCGCGTATCCTTCGCAAGGATGAAAAACTGTGATTCATTGTACAACGAAACATAATCTCCAAGCAGATCTTGCTGTGGCATAAGACGAAGGCCATGAAACTCCTTTGTCGGCTAAACCCCTTCCCCAGCTTATGATACTATCTTATGCCACCAGCACAACATCTGCTTGGAGATTAAACGATACATACAACACCTAAATAGATAACGTTACACCTTTTTTTTTCTCATCGCGCTGAGACCAATGAGGGATAAAAGATTTGACATGTCCTTCAGAAAATTCCATTGACTGACAGCGCATCTGTCTCCGTTTTGCGCGTTTTGTTGGCCGTAAATTCTCCTAACATCTAGCATAACATTTCAACTCTAAAATCCACGGTTAATCACTGCACGGTCACTCTGTGATCGCTCTTCAATGGAAAGGGTGTGTTACGTATACACGGTCCCGTCAGGCCTGTATTTACTCAGTTGTGACGTAGGTGCAGGTTGGGTTGCCACCTTGCTTTGGTTCCCTTTGAAGCATCCTTGCATAGTAACAGCTCATTAAACTGACATTTTGCATCGTTGTGAGGTTTCTTATGCTATCATAAAAAAAGACAAATGGTTTTCAAGATTTGTTAGTTTGTCGTGTTATCCCCGTTTGTCTCATACAAAGCATTAATTCAAAGTTCATTAGAAAACAAATAGTCTTAACATTTCATCAACTATTGACCTACTAATATATCTCAGGTATATACAAAAACATGTACGTAACGTAATGCATTTTTAATACTAGGTACATATTCGATATAAGAAATCATGTATTTACATCATATACGGAGCTCCTGAGTCCTTATAGGGTATTAAGAAGTAAGTTAAGTTTTGAGTAAATTAAGTTTTTAATTCAGATCCGCTCTTGAGTACATTGGATTTAATGACTCAGAAGTTTACTCATTTGCATAAAAAGCATTCAGTAGGCTAAAGATGATGTCATGCTGTTCGTAGCTGACCATGCGCTTATGTGTCACACCACGTGATGTCCACGTGATAGTATGACGTCACAGCTACGTGCCATGCAGGTGTGGTATCGACCGAAAGAACAGGGCTTAGGTAATTGTTTGTAAATATGTGTTTTTGATTTGCCTCTATTTGTGTCTTTAAAACTAGAAGGGAGAAATAATGAGAGAAAGGAAAGGAGGGATAAAATGAAAAAAAAATGTTCCTGCCAAGATTAAAGGTATACTACGGAATATTTGAACAAAACAAAAAGTAGCTTTTCCGACTTTTTCTTTACATTGTTAGTTTCCTTTGTAGTTAAATCTTGAGGCGCGGCTATGTTCATTGTACAATCTTTGCAGAATCTATGCAAACCTTTTACGTCAGGAAACAGTTGGATTTTGCGCGAAAGATTCATAACTATACCGAGACTGGTGCCACACCGATTTGCTGTCGTAGTGTGAATCAACCGTACGACTAATGTGGATTTTTCACACCAACCCCAACATCGACTTGTTTGTTTGTTTATTTTTGTTTAGGAAAGCAAGCGTAATGCAACCATTTTGTACCATACTTACAAGCTGTGCATATATCCGACCGTAAGGTTTGGTCCTCTAACACTGGGACCGACCACTACTCGATTCGTTGTAGGATGTTTAACGTGCTCTAGGTGTTGTTGTTTGTTTAATTCATTTAACTATGCACAATTTGAATGATATTCAACATGGGCACTATGACGTCTATTTCACACAAAAAAGTTCAATTTTTGAAGAAAAAAAAGTTGTCAGAATTCAGCCGTAGAAACCCTTGACCTCAAGGCTGTTGTGTATATGACCTGACGGTCATTGAACCCGTCCAGTTGAGCGTGAACCATCCGGTATGTCTGCATACAACAAAGACGCAGACGAATAAAAGAAAGTCTGAATGAATCTTTAAACCCATTCTTAAGTCTGGATAGACTTCCTAATCCTTTCTAAAGAAAGTCTGACTACGTTTATGAATTCGTGGCAAACTAATTCCAAAAACAAATTATTAAAAATTTGAATAGATTTCCAAATCCGTTCTGACATAGTCTGAATAGATGCCAAATCCGTTCTAGCAAAGCACACGACTTAACCCTATTCAGACCGGGCTTTTTTGGTCATCCCTGGACCGGGGGGGGGGCTTTTGAGGCCCTCCACTTCTAAGTCCTATAACTCTAAAACGACGTGCCGTAGGGCCACCAAATTTTCAGGACATGATTTCGACATAATATCTAACAAGTATGTGACGTTTGACGTTACGTCGACGTAAGATGACGTAATTATGACGTCATCAATTTGATTACATTGGCCAAACCCATGAAAAATGGGTATTCTCAGAAAACTTCAAGTTATGCTGCAAAAATGTAACAACAAGTGCAGATAACAGAATAATAATGTTTATTACGACTTGCGTTGCCAATAGCAACATCAATGACGTCAATATGACGTCATAAAATGACGTCATGTACGTCTAAGATACGAGTTGGGCTCCGCCATATCATATCCATCACCTTGAATTTTTAAAAATACTTTTTTTGCAACAAATAATCACAAAGGGCAATGGAAATAGACTAAATTCATTCATTTAGATGGTTTTTGATGAAAAAATACCAGGTAGTTACAAATTTTAAGGAATAGTTAGCTTGTTATTCTTGATCTGGCCATTCGGTCCGCCATCTTGGATTTTGGGCTGATGACGTCATAAAATTAGCATAATTTATGGATATATAATTATGAAAGATATGCTGAATAATATAAGATTTTATTTATGTAACAAAATTGCAGTAATATAGCAAATAAATGTGAAAAATACATAGTTAGAATCAAAAATAGTGATTTTTGGCAAAACTGCCTGTCAACAAACGGTTGCCATGGCAACAAGAAAAAATGGAAAATTTGTCAAACTTTGTAAAATTGTTGCCAACAATATTTTAGGAAAACTCACCAAATTTGGTGGCTCTAGCGTAAGCCGTTCTGGCGTTATAGGACATCGAAGTTAGCGCGGGCCTCAAAAGCCCCCCCCCGGTCTGAATAGGGTTAATGACAGTATTTTGAAACATTAGGTGATCAATGGTAGTTTAGCGCATTCATTTCACATTACATGCAAGTAAGGCACGGAAGTTGCGGCACTTTTGCGGCGTCGTTGCGATCGAGTGGTTAGCCAGCGCTCAACGAATTTCATCGATAAAAAGCGGAATTTTTTACGCTTCGCGTGTTTTGTTATCTTTTTAGTCCTGCTTGTACGTTTTGCATGATATTCCCATCATAGCCAACATAAATCCAATTTGAAACACAACGACGATACCCCGGGTCCGTTAAGTTAAGAAAGATTTTTCCCTTCCGTTTCTAGACTGTGACGACCTTTTCAATATGTTATGACTTGAAAAATGATATTCGTTTTATCCAAATTTTGAGAAAAATTTAACACAAAATAAACAATTCTACACTTTTGTTGCGATTCTTTACCCTGAAACCAGACCTGTTGCTTCGTTTTTTCTTCTTCTGATGGGCTAAATGATAAAAAAAAAATAAACGAGTAATATGCCACTCCTTTTCCATATCTTTCTCTGTAACGTCTTTGTAACTACACAAAACCTTCGTTATCATTGTATGAGTAGGCATTATTTTGTATGTGACGTAGTACCACATTCAACATTTTACTAGGCTTTACTCATTCAGTCAATAGTCACTGCAAGGAGGTTAAAAATCACCTCCTTGGTCACTGTGATGAACACACAAATAAAAGCAACCCGATGGCAGTTGCTAAGCAACGGGTTGCATAGTTTTCCCTTCACCAAGCATTAGAGACAGCAGACAAACAGAACTATTGAAGCGAGAAATTTCCCCACCATTAACACAAAAGGAATGTGGACTAACCATGTCACAAGCCTGCCTTGCTCTTCGAAAAAAAGCAAACTTACATTACTGTTTTGTTATTTTGTAAAATGACCTGGCGGCTGCCAATGTGTCAATATTACATGACGCAATCTTCCACTAGGACGGCGCTCACATGCACGCCTCGCTCTAGCTCTCTGCGACCCAAAATTTGATAGATCGCTCAACGAATTCTATAGAAAAGAAACGAATATTTTTTCCACTTTGTGTGATTTGTGTCTTCTCAATCACACGTTGTCGTTTTTTAAGATATACCCAGTGAGAAAGCGAAGGTTACACATATCCTATTTAGGTCGCAGTGAGAGCGTAGCGCGTTGCCGTCTAGTAGAAAGGGGGCCTTACCAGACTTGAACAACAATAATACGTCTACATACGCTACCTGCGTACAGGTCAACTCTAGCTTGACACGCGGAAAATCTTAAGTCGGGACGAAAAAGAGAGAAGAGCATGTTTTCATGAGGAAAGCGCCGTGTGGGGCGAAACTGGTAGAGTGTTGAGCTCGGAATATAAAGTCCCGAGTTCAATCCCCGCCGTGCCCCGATGTTGTGCTCTTGGGAAATGTCACTTTACACGACCTTCCTCACTTCACTCTGGAATAAAAATGGGTACCTCGTCCTGTACTACCTGACTTCGGTCGGGGAGGTAAAATACTACCTTTACCTTCCCTGTGTACTTTGTATGTGGTACAGCTAGTAAGTTACTAAACGTGTGTGCAGTGCCACGTTGTCCTTGTCTGTCTGAAAGCAAATTAAAAGTGATACAAAGAAAAGAGATAAAGAAGTAATAAGGCACATATTCATTAGTCAAATAAGACAATAGTTGTGATGCTGTGATTACTGCCGTTACCATTCATATTTCAAACTATTTAATCGAGAAAAGTATTACTGGTAGTCTGATGAATTTTGGGCAAACAAAATTGTACAACATCGGGGAGAGGGCAACCCACTGAAGATTAAAAGGTATCAAAAGTTTATGATCACTCCTTTATCAATTTCGTCTAATTTTTGTAAATTTTTCATTATTTTACATCTTCTATCAAACTCTGGAAATCCTGATACAGTCGTTACCTAACGGTCGTGTTGAAGTACCTGTTTGTTTTGTTCTTTACGTTGACGCGTTTGCCACCCAAATCACTTCAAATATTTGCTACTCTCAGTCCTATTGAATAGCGATTTGCAAAAGGGCAAGAAACTATATTTGACTTTCCTCTTTTTTGTGTGTTAGGTTAGCCCTCGGAAAATATTTGAGCTTCTTTCTGCATTCTAGAGTCCCTCAAGTAAAGACACCTTTTCTTGATCCCAAATGCCAATTATTCCTAGGCGTAACCTGAAATAGACGGACGAATTGATACATTGAAACGATTATAATCCATCCAGGCGTTCAAATCCCGTTGTTTACAGTGCAAGTAGGATGTATCAAAGTATTAATTTGCTTCTCTTTTAATGATGTACATAAAACCACATGTATCAATCTCGATCCTGACTAGTCATCGGTAAACGTTATCCCTTTGATGCGAAAGATTGATTTCAATAGAAAGCGGACTCTCGCCGAAGCTTGCATAGAATATATTGACATAAGCCGTTGATGCCAAATACGAGTACATTAGCCTCTTTATATTACGGGGTAATTATAAACCACGTAGAATGAATTGGGTTATCTGTTATACAATAGCAGTTTTATGACATTTTCAATGTATGTATAAGCGTCACTTAAAGAAATGCGAGAACAACGTAGCTTGATATATATTTAGGTCCTCAAGTTCCTATTGAAACAGAATTCGAACAAAGCGATATCAAAGCAACAAACGTAGTGGGGATATCTCCATAATGTTTGTCTGAGCCACATTACATGAGCTTCTTTCGTTTATTTCTTTCATCTATCTTGTATGAATCTTTGAAACAAGTAGGCCGCCGATCTAGCCTTACAATTAATGTCCTAGGTGTCTAATATTCACAGAATACCAGAATAATCATAAGTACAAAATCATAAGTACAAAATTAGTGAACAAAAAAAATAATGAAATAAGCACATCCCAATGAGTGGAATTTTTTTTCTATCATTTGTTGAGGCACTTTATTATAGAACCAATTTCACTGATCGACAGTTGCACATGCATGGCAAAATGTGTTGCAACAACACGAAAGCAATCATCACAATATGCGATAATACTCGTATAGCTATGAGCCACATCATCATCCTATCGTTCCGTGCCAGTACTGCAGCCAGGCCACGGCCTTTTCATTAGGTTTTAGTGGATTCTGATTGGAGGTGTTGGGGCCTAATACGCAGTCCATGCATTCATATAAAGACAAAATTAAGTTATTTTATTGAGCAAAGATGTGATACACATCAAAATACATCTTTAAGATTCTAGACTATCCACGCGCCATTATAAGAACCGTGGTATGGCTTAATATGCGTTAACCACGCGCTGTATTATGGCGTTCTCGTTTTCTAAATAATGGACCCTTAATACCAGCCGCACTGGCCTCGCCTGTATTTTTGAATGTTGGCAGTCCCAAGTGTAGAAGCCTGTAGTTAAATGTTAGAGTCATGACGCTAAATCTCATCTCTTCTTTGGTATACCCTCGTCCTCTAATCTCCAAGTCAAGGTCATATGCCTGTAAATCAAAACATAAGAACCAAGCGGTAAGTAAATACATCCTTAAATAAACCTGTTTCTTGTAAGAAAGTGCTTCTTCAAGTTTGTAACTGTTTCGAACCGCAGTTGTTTTGATTCATTTTCCAATAATATTATAAACATCCTTTGATTAATTCCATGCAAATGCAAATAAAGTTACAAATATCTATTGAGTACATACCTTTGCTCTTGTTATTTTCCAACAGTAATCCTTGTCCACTTCAAATTCAGGATTCCATTTGGATGCGGTTATGACCTTTGTTTGTTTGCCTTCACCTTGACCTTTCATTGTCCTCATGCAAAAGTCACTGACGTCATCCTTGATGCGTTTGAAACATTTCAACTCGTCATAAAATTCTGGACCCTGTATGGTGAAAAAGTAAGTTTTCAGAATATACAAATCGGAAAAGCACATATTGACCGTTATTCGTAAGTTGCTAGAGCTTGACAGGCCATAGGAAGTAGATAAGATTGTATTTTTGTTTTGTCATAATTTTTTTGTAATATCGCTAACACACGAGTATGTTTATGAAGCCTGATATGCGGCGAGGATGAGTGAGTGAGTGAGTGAGTGAGTGAGTGAGTGAGTATGTTTTGTAGACTAAAACTCTTGTCCGACGTCCGCCCACTTATAATCCAAAAACAATAGAGCACAATTTTGCAACCCATATAAGTGCTAAAACATTATCTAAACCTACGTCAATAAAGGTTAGACATCCAGGTAACAAAATACACCAAATATTTGGCGTATTCTTGTATTTCGGTTACCTGGGCGTTGATCTTTCGCCATAGTGAGTTGTTGAACGTGTTGTACAACATGTAATCCACGGCGCTCCAGCTACGGTGGTTCTCCAGTTCTTTTGCTGATGCCACGTACGTCTTGTACAAGTAAGGGCGCGAGTTTTTACTCTTAGAGTAAAACAAAACGTCTCGGAGTTCCCAGCACATCAAACGCCTCAGAAGAACGACAGATTCATCCAAATGTTCTAGGATCATCACGAGAGTGAAGTCAGCGTCTAACTGACTGATGTACTTGCGAGCTTCCTCCTGGTTCGCAAAAAAAAAACGGAAATGCTCGTTACAAGACAAGTAGGAAGTGCACTCGTATGATGCTGTGACCAAGAATTTGTTTGTAAGGTAAACATACAACTCCACTGAAGGACCTTGATCGCATCCCACTTCTGACACCATGTTGCACTTCGAATTCGGCACATGTTCTACTAGTATGTCTTTCGGTGTTCTTAACTACCTCTTTCTCCTGATAAGTTTTCTAATTAGACGGTGAGTTGCGAAATTGCATCTGTGTATTTTTGTTACAAGTTATTCATGATCACTTACTTCATCATCTGCCCTCTCGGCCGGCCACCCCATGTCAAAGGTCATGGGGTTCCTGGTCCCGTCCCACGTAATGTTCACGTGAGGGAAGAATGTCTCAGACCCGTTCCTGTACCACCAGGGGTCTTTCAGGAACTTTTTCACTGGATTCTTAGTATGCTGTATGCCAAGGGCCTTTGGGAGGTGGAAGTAGTTAATCTGAGACTTGAGATGGCTGAATGGTTGTCTTATTATAGCTGGAAAAGAAGGATATGATGTGTCATCAATATGTTGAAGTAAGTATGTTTCATTGCACTCCCGATTTGCGAACACATTTTGTGCAACTTTCCGGACTGTGCAACAAAGCGAAGTTATTCAGCTTGACAGCATCACTGCTGGACTTTGGGATTCTGTGCAATTAACAGAAGTGTGCAGTTATCTGTCGTGCAATTAACTGGCTTCTACTGTATTCATGTGTATTCAACAATATTTATACTGTGAAAAGGACAGCTGTGGCATTCTTGTCTTGTCCAAGTAAAAGGCACGAGAAACCAAACCTCATTTCAAGCTCAGTCAATTTACGTAAAAAAAAAATTTGTATACATTTAATAATGTATAAGGCTATTTTGTGATGCCATATTTGAGTTGCTTATCAAATATGGCGTATTCAGATATCATTGTGAAAACCCAGAATACTTCAACATGCTGTGTATCATCACTTACATATGTACTTTGTCTCTGGAGGAAACTTGCTCCGTAGCCACGTCTTGTTGTAAACAAAATGATGCACAAGTGCGTCGTACTTTTCGTCTGGCGTGTGGACGTACTCATTTTCTTCTGGGGGGAACGGCCAACTGAGTATTCCTGGTCCCACTGGCATCAGTACCTTCAGTTTGTTGTGAATGGCGTAACGTTGGAAGATGTTGATAGTTGTTGTACTGCCTGTCTTATGTGTCCTTATAAAGACGAATTTCTTCTGTGGGACACATGTAGTTGAAAAAGTCTCCTCGTCCTTTCTCCTAAAGAAAAAAAAGTGATATTAGAGTGAATGCGAAGAAGATTACAGAATGACAGAAAAGGTTCCCTATTTTTTAACTCTAGTGTCCCCTGAGGATAAATACTATGTGACGTCACGAGATACTTTTAAGGTCAAAGCCCCTCCTACTACCATGTATTGATCATGTGCAATCCGTTTACCATTTCTACAAAGAAAACTTCATCATCATCAGTAACCCCGAATAGCCCCGCAAGGGGCGACGTAAGGATGGGTGCTGGGGTTGGAATTGAGGTCAAGGGTTAGGGCGGGCAGCTACAGGTGTTTACATGTAAACGGTGTTAACGAACAAACGAACAAACTTTGGTTTGAAGAAAGACAAATACATGACTATCTAAACTATAAAACATTTTGATTATAGATTTTACATACAGGCAGGCCACATTGTATGTTCTCAAGAGACTCTTCAGATTAAGATTTCTTTCTGCACGTCTACTTCTATCAAGTTATCTAACTGAATGCATTTACCTCCTGTTTTGTTAGTTTGAACCTTTGTTTATTCATGAGAAGCTCAAATCGGCCTGCATGCATCCATGTTAACGTTGGGTATGGATATGCAATAAATGCCATTGTCATTGTCAATATAAGAAGACTTGTCTTACCTAAAGGTGTTGTTTGTAGGCAGGTTGGCTAGAAATCTGTCGTTTCGTTGCCAGGAGTTGAATGTGTAGGACACGTTTTGCACGTACGATTGGTGAACTGTGAATAACAACAGTGTAGTCGAGACGCCCATGGCGAATCCACACGTTAGCAATCTTCTCAGATTCATCGTTGGCGCGTTTCCTCCCTCCTATAAGAAAAGATCCCGTCTTTTACCCTAACATTAACGAGTAACACTTTAAAAAGACACATACAATACAAAATGGAGCACTGACCTTCTGTTTAAGGGGTTAGAGCAAATTTTTAAAGCACCACCGGTCGAGCAGGTTTTGTACAAAAGCGGATCACGTGTGATGCAAGAATAGAACCAAGGCCGTACAGGCAAGGGTCAATCGTGGATTCCCAAACGTGTTTGTTTATGTGCGATGTTTCTTCTTACCACATTGTGATGTCATCCTCTTGGTACAGCTGTGCATGTGGATGCATCTACATTAGCCTGGGAGTCCCTCTATCTATAGTGCCTCCATGAAAAAAGGAGGTAAAATGTGTGCAGTCGGCGTGTTTCTGTCTGACTCTCTGTGTAAGTTTGTTTACTCATGTTTTAAGAGGAGGGGCGAAGCTTGTAGAAAATAGTTCTAATTAGGATATATCATTGTTTATTTGTTGTTATTAACTTTATATCAAACTTAATGCATTTAGCCTCATTGGGGCATGAACATGCAATAAACATCATTGTCATTGTCATTGTATTTGTAAACACTTAACCAGACCTGAATGGATTGCCTTGATGCAGTATGCAGGGAGGTGTTGCAAAAACCTCAAAATTATTCCATTCCGGGCCCCTAGCGACAGCGAAACTTCCAGTTTTATAATCTTTCAATCTAAAGATGCTACGGTCGCCAAATATTGGAGTGACCGATAGCTCTTGTGGGAAAGAAATACGTAGATTTTAGGCCACCTTGCTACTTGTTCTTGAATTTCAGGGGCAATTTTGTAAAAAAAACAATCTTTGAACTGTGAGCACGGTGAATATGGATATCTTCTTTCCGTGGTTCGAGACGCATTTTTTCCTTTCGAGCTGATCAATATTATTAATGCTAGATTGATTGACTAATCTAAACGCAATCTACAACACCAATATGCAATTACAATTATATCAAATCATCTGCATGTATATCATTACGAAGGTAAGATTGTAGCGTTTGGCTTGGTTTTATTTTTGTTGCGTCTTTCTTGACGATTTTACTATTTTTTCAACAAAGTTGAACTATTGAGTTTTCTTCTATTATGTTTTCCTATTTGTCCGAAAAGGACGAACTTAATAAAATTGTTTGCAATGAAAAGTCATCACTTCGTTTGTCTCTTGTTGCAAAGCTGTTATATTTGCGCTCATTCCGTGTCTAATTCATGTATTTGTATCATATATCGATAGATATAGATAGATCGATATTTAAGACGTCAATCATATATTGAATTCATCAAAGCCGAGATGCACGTCGATGTAACGCTACTTCACCTTTATTCGTGGGGTAACCTATATCCGTTGTTTTTAAATACAGGGCATTTAGGGATACCGAGTCAAAAGACTGTGCTTTATTTTGAAATCGACGACTTGATACACCTAGATACCCTTTTTTTTAAACAACGGATATAGGTAACTTCATGGATTAAGGTAAATCGGCGTTAGATAAACTGGAAATAGAATGACTTAAAGCTTACATGTGTATTCCACATGGGAATATTACACCATAGGTAATCATTGAGCAAAGATGTGATGCACATCAAAGTAGATATACAGAAAATACCATAGTATTTTACGACATGACTTAGGCCGTTTGTCCACGTACAATCTTGTGCGCAAACTCTTTTAAGAATGTGCTCTCTGCAGGTCCTTGTGTAGTTACCACACATGGAGCAAATTACAGACACTGCATTCTAATCAAAAGCGAGCTTTCTAATATCTACATACAAAATGTCGACCAAGCTAGCTATGTCATATAAAAAGCACACATTTTACATACGACACAGTGTATGACATTATTTAGGCCTTTTGTCTACGAATAATCTCGTACGCAATTTCTTAATGCCAGCTGCATGGGCGTCATGTCTACTATTGAATGTCGGGAGTCCCCTGCTCAAAAGCCTATAGTTAATGATTTGATCAATCACGGCGTAGCTCATCTCTTTTTTGGTATATTTTCGACCTTTCATCAGCCTGTCGAGGGATATCGTCTGGGAAGAAAAAATAAAAATTGTTAAGCAAATAGACCCGTTAATGGTAACATATTACCATTTGGTGATGTTTTCTACAAAGTATATATAGTGCGTGGTATCTTCATTATGTCAATCAAAGAGTAGTACGCAGAGGTTCATGAATTCAACAAAGTTTATCTGAATATACTGTTATTGGATTTAATTTCGCGGGGATGTAATTTCGCGTTAGCGGTAAAGTGGAGCGTTCGCGGTGGTTTGAAGTTCGCGGTAGCGCCATAGCCTGTATCCATATACTATAATGCGAAAAAGTTCGCGGTGAATTGGCCACCGCGAAAACCGCCAACATAAAACCACCACGAACGTTTCTGCATTTACAGTAGATTGAGAAGTGGTTCAAAAGGCTGTAGGCCTAACAGTTTCCTTACAAATTGTTGTTATTTTTTTCTGAGCTAAAAACTGCTTTGAGATGGTCTTATATACGACGTTTATTAACGTACAAGTTCAAAATACATGTAATGTAAAATTTAGAAAAAGGGTAGCAGCAATTAGTTTCAGTACCCACCCTTGTTTTTGTTATGTACGAACAGTACGTCTTGTCCACTTTAAATTCAGCATTCCATTTCGATGGGGTTACAACCATGGGCTGATCCTTTATACTGCCTCTTTCCTTTGTTCTGGTGCAGAACTCACTCACTTCATTCTTGATGCGTCTGTAATAGTTAACCTCGTCGTAGAAATCTGGACTCTAAAGGTAACAAAAGTTGAAGTCAATCAAAGCGTGGCCACATTCATCGTATATAGGATGTATGGTAGTAAGATTTGGGTGTCGTACGACTTTAAAGCAGGCTTTATACCAAATGCCGACCAGAATCTAAGGTAGCGTTTTCTGTAACATGACATCTGACCTTTGTACGACACGTGGATGACTGCCCAAAATGATGTCCTAATTAAGTTTGTGGTTTACTATTCTTGTTTTATGCGTATGTTTCTTGAGTAGAAGGCTTAATATAAGCAATTTGTGCTTTCTGCCTCATACTCTCAAAATATATGTGAATAAATAAAAAAATGATAATAATTAAGTTTGCTTTCGTACAACAATAGTACAAAAAGGTGGCCTTTCATGGGCAACAATTCGTGGCACACATCTTTGGTATGTGGCACACACGGTTGTATACATGTACATTTGCTTGCTCTTTAATTCCTTTGAGAAAATCTTATTTGTTAATCGTTATTTGTTTACTCAACGGTTGGTGCATTTCTTTAGTTAGTTAATGTATTTTGCTGATCATCGATAATTAACACAAGAGGCAATAGTCAGCACTTTAAGAATATATATAAGCACCGACAAGAAGATTTTGCGTTTTGTCAGTAACAAAAAAAGACGAGCGTTGTACCTGATCGTTGATCTTTCGCCACAGTGAGTTGTTGAACGTGTTGTACAGCATGTAATCAATGGCGCTCCACCTGCGGTGGTTTTCCAGTTCTTCTGGTGTCGCCACGTACGTCTTGTACGAATAAGGCCGCGTGTTTTTACTCTTAGAGTACAATAAAACGTCTTGGAGTTCCCAGCACATCAGACGCCTCAGAAGGACGACAGATTCGTCCAAATGTTCTAGGATCATCACGAGGTCGAAGTCAGCGTCTAACTGGCTAATGAACTTGCGAGCTTCCTCCTGGTCAGAAAGAGATAACAACTCATGAGGATAGCAATAGAGACCAATGAATGATGCTACTTAAAAGTAGCTCAGTAATGCTTTACTACATACAACCCAAATGGGAAGAATTAAATCGAATCCCACTTCTGACACCATTTTGCCATCGTTCTCGACTTCTTGGCCTATTGTCCATTGTTGAAGAGGGCTATAATATATATACTTCTTACTCCTTACAGCGCGAACAGAATAAGTTTTAAACACTTTTGAAAAGCATTACACTTTGGGTATCTACTGGCTGCAAAATACACCCGATATCATTATTATCATTTATCCTCAAGCTTATCAAATTAATGGTAGACCTGTATTGAGTAATCAATTGTAATTGTGTATATGCATATAAGCAGCGAGGGGGTGGGAGTTGAAGAAAGCTGCCCGGTACAATTTCGATCAACACTACCGTATATCGCCCGAGCCGTTACACAGTCAAGTTATATACTTACTTCTTCATCTGCCCTCTCGGCCGGCCAGCCCATATCAAAGGTCATGGGGTTCCTGGTCCCGTCCCACGTGATGTTTACGTGAGGGAAGAATGTCTCGGACCTGTTCCTGTACCGCCACGGGTTCTGCAAGAACACCTTCACAGCGTTTCCATGGCCATTAACCCGAAGAATCTTTGCGAGGTGGTAGTAACTCATCTGGCACTTGAGATGGCTGAATGGCTCTCTTATTATGGCTGAACAGAAAGAAGAACAAGATACATCATGGAATGGTTTTGATGGAATCAAGGAGGTTATATAACCTCCTTGATGGAATAATGAATAATGACATACCAGTCATGTCATGTCGTAGTAGGTAAAAGAAAGCGAACCATATACCTTTTAATTTCAGTTCACTATGCTTTCTTACGATATATATGTTTTAGCAGGGAAAGTGTATAAAGATAAAGCTTAACAAGACTACAACGTGATACAAAAGTAATGTCGTAAGCTAAAAGGTGACAATCTTGATCATGCATCACAGCAGCATATAATCTATGAACAAGGAGTTCACAAAAACTCTGAAATAATCTTTCAACAGCTGTATGATCACTTCAAATTTTTGTTACAATCTTTATTCTTCTCTTTACGTACATCTCTCTTTCCCTCTATCCTGCCCCTCACGCATCTACCTAGCACGTAGTTGTGCTGCTTTATGAACCTGAAATATATGCCTAGAGTACCTTACAGTATCATCACTTACATATGTACTTTGTCTCTGGAGGAAACTTGCTCCGTAGCCACGTCTTGTTGTACACAAAATGGTGCATCAGTGCGTCGTACTTTTCGTTCGGCATGTGGACGTACGTATTTTCTTTTGGGGGGAACGGCCAACTAAGCGGACCCTGGCCCACTGGCATCAGTACCTTCAGTTTGTTGTAAATGGCGTAACGTTGGAAGATGTTGATTGTTGTGGTAGTCCCTGTCTTGTGAGTCTTAATAAAGACGAATTTCTTCTGTGCGACACACGAGCTTGAAACGCCTTCCTCACCTTTCTTTGAAGTCGTTCTTGGTTGTTCTTCATGACTATGAGAAAAATTGTCTAAGAATGAGTTTCAAGAAACGTGTAACATAGACAAGCTATTCTAAAATACCCGTAATGGTATGTGATTGGACTGTGCCAAAATTGCGCGAGGAAATCGAGCGAATTGTGATAATTTCTGCCCTTTTCTTTTCCTCACACAGACAGTAAACCTTTCCCGAGGGCAAATACGTCACTAGACGTTAACCTAAATTACGTTTAGAGTACAACCGCGCAGTCTGTAACTGTCCACAAAGACAGTTGTTTAATTGTGAACGACATGTACAGTAGCTTATGCTCTGTCATTTGTTTTAGAAATTTATGATATACATTGCAAACGTCTATGTTCTTCATAGAGGTACTGGAAAATGGGAAATTTGTGCGGGAACATAATTCCCGGGGTGGAGAAATGAAGAATTTGTGCTAGTTTACGATTGAACCAAGGGAATAGTCTAGCAGAGGACATACTCGAACAATTGCGCAGTGCTCACAGTCGATACGGCACTAAAAACGAGAACATAAAACCGCCGCGAACATTTCTCCATTTACAGTATTACTTTCAACATGCTAGATGTAGGTATACACGTCACAAAAACTGAATATAACACTAAAAACCTTTACGGTTATGCTTGCCATATTTCTCACCTTAGAGTGTTCTTTGTTGGTAGGTTGGCTTGGAATACTTGTCTCTCATTTACTACCCGAGAGCTTGCAACATGGGGCAGATTAGACTGGTGAACTGTGAACAATAACATTGTAGTAAAGACTCCAGTGGCGAGTCCATAGGCGAGAAGTGTCTTTAAGGTCATTCTTGGGGCTCCGTCAGTCCTGTAACAAGAACAGAATATACGTTATAGCTGACTGTACCCTAACAATGAAGGAAAACAGAGGAAAGGAAGCAAAGACATACGATATACAAAATGAAGTATTTACCTTTCCGTCCATAGCCGCTTACAACTAGTTAAGGCACGACCAGTCGAACAAGATATGTGCAAGAGAGAGAGTCATAATTGGTGGAATTGAGGTCAACACAGGCCTAGGGTTCATTCTATATAACGTGATTGTTTTGTCAATGTTGAAAATGTACAATTCTCAGACATTTGACTACAATTCTGTATGACTTCACCATATATGGTATTTTATGATAATGAAAACAAACAAATGTAAGGAACTCTAACCTTTGAACTCGTCCGACCTATGCTCACACCCGTCTAGCTGTAGGTTGCCATTGTGCTATCTTGTGACGTTACACATTGTGAGACCTCAGGACCGGTTTTACTACTTCTTACCGATACACTTATATCCCCTTTCCACTAGGACGGCGCTCTCGCCGCCCTCTCTCTGCGACCTAAAATTTGACATATCGATCAACGAAATGTATAGAAAAGAAACGAATCTTTCTACACTCTGTGTGTTTTGTTGTCTTCCCGGTCACACTTTTACCTTTTGTATGTTATATCCAGTGTGAAAGAAAAGGTTACACATATCCTAATTAGGTCGCAGTGCGCTGCGCGATATTTGCCGTCTAGTGGAAAGAGGGCCTTAGTGGTCCAAGTCTTTCATACAAGGGTCAGATCACCCCGAAGCAATCTGGGTAAGGCCATGTTGGTTTGATCATATGGATGACATCCTCTGGGAACCAAAAAACTGATGCGAGGGTGCGATTAAAAAATGTTGCCTTTCTTATGAAATGGTCAGGAAGGTTGAACAAATGACTGAACACACAGAATATAGTATACCGAACAATAGATTCTTCATTTTTGTTCTTTCACATCCTTTTAGGCCTGGGAATATTCTGTGACATTGGTATACGTTTTTTGATATTTGTTTTGCAATCCATGGCATATATTTGCTTATTTTGAAGCTGCTTTGTTCAATTTACAGTATGTTTTTAAATCTGACGAAAATTGATGCGCGTGGATGTCATCAATATAATCAAATCAACATGGTCTAGTTACAAAGTTGAGGGAAACAGCGGCGTGCTTGCTTCTTGCTGATCTTAATTTTAACAAAGTTGAACTATTGATATTTTTTTCGAATCATTCAATGATGACTTATCTTCTGCCATATCTAATGTAAAGAATGGGATGGATGAAATTGTTTGAAAGGACAAGTCTGTCTGCTGTTGCAAAGTTGTCTTTTATTGCGCTTACCTACATATATATATATACGAGAAAACAACTTGAAACATTTCTCAATACGTACATATAAAAGCACCAAGACACATGGTCTTACTGGACGAAGTGAGAATCCTGGACATAGAACAAGACTTTTTTGCTGGAGGGATCAAAGAAGCCACCTATATCAGAGCTCTACAACCATACATAAACAGAGGCGGTGGGTGCCATAGACGCCCTGCAACTTATGATCAACTGATCGCGTAGTCACGTGTGCTACCAACATGACGTCACTGAGAACCAGTGGATTGTCTATTCCTTGACTTCAAAGACAGGAGTTGAGCAGTCGACAATTTTTATGTTGGAAGTAGATAGTTTAATTTCACCGAGTCACGTGTGCTATAAATCTGTGTAACGTGACGTCACAGAAACAGTAAAATATTTGGGTAAGTCCAATCTTTGTGTTGGAAATTTGAAATAAATTCTAGAGTTCTATTCTGCATCAAACTGTCAAAACGTAGGACCAATGCAGAAAGGAAGCGCTTCCTCTACCGTATGGCTTACCTCCGGAACACATCGCTTGATAGGACAGTTCCTACATGAACTTGTATTTTCTCTTCTAGCTCTGCAGTTTGAAATGTACATATGTATGATGTATCCGAGGAACTATAGTGTGTTCAAAGTCAAAGCCAAAGAGTTATAAAGTATGCTCCGACCAAGCTACATGTAACCATTATGATACTAATTCATACGAAAGTACAAATTATACGTATATACGACACATTATACAACATTATTCAGATGTTTTTTCCACGCGTGGTTTTGAGCGTAAATGCGTAATGCCAGCCGCAAAGGCATCATGTCTATTATTGAATGTTGGAAGTCCCTTGCGCAAAAGCCTGTAGTTAATGATTTGATCGATAACAGAGTAGGTCATCTCTTCTTTGGTATATTTCCGTCCTCTCATCTTCCTGTCTAGGGGCATTGGCTGGAAAGCACAAAAATAATTGTTATTAAATAGACCCGTATCTCATTGCACTGGTGGCACCGGTGCGACACTGTGGGGTTCATACTTTCAAGTATTACGCAATATCTAAATTATCTAAAAAATCGGCGAAAATAACACAATAGTGCCTCAGTGAACGAACCCCACTGTGCCGCACTGGTGCCCCAAGTGCAGCGAGACACCGCCTTAACAATAAATAGACACTTTTCGAGTAACAGAAAACTTTCACCTCGTGCAGCTAGCTCGATTTCTTTTCAGTAACAGTATAACATAGCAAACCACGGTCATTTGTTGGTGTTTGACGATTACGAAACACATGGTACAGGTGCAAGCTTCACTGTACCAATCAAAAAACAATGGAGAGAAGTCTGGAAATTCAACAAAGTTTCTTTGATTGTGCAATGTAATGAGACCGTGGATAGCAATACATTAGCCTGGTATCCAGCCGTATTACAAATATAGCTCCCGAGTCTCTTCTCTCCTCTTTGCAAAGAGGAGAGAAGAGACTCGGGAGCTATATTACGGCTGGATACCAGGCAAACAATATATAACAACACAGTAGGCCTATGCATATGCCTAGATGTTTTTTTTTTTCAAACCTTGATTCTTCCCTCTACTATAAGATGCATTTAATATGAAGTAAAAAGTGGTAGCAATTAGTTTCAGAACCCACCTTTCTTTTTTTAATGTACCTGCAGTATGTCGTGTCCACTTCAAATTGAGCATTCCATTTTGATGGGGCTACGACCATGGGCTGCCCTTTCCTTTTTCTGCCGATTCTAGCACAGTGGTCACTGACTCTATGCTTCATGCGTCTGTAATAATTCAGCTCGTCGTAGAAATCTTGACCCTTGAGGTAAAAAAAGTTAATTCCAATTAAAGTGCGGTTAAGGTGAACTCTAACCTCATTTGCGTCAAGCTTGCGTCACTGCGGTGTTCGAAAAATACTTCGAAAAGAACGAATTTTCTTACTTTCTGTGTATTTTGTCGCCGTCTAAGTCATACTTTTACGTATTGCGCAATATATAGATTATAAAAAATCGAAGAAAATAACAAAACAGTGACGCAGTGAACGAACCCCGTAGTGACGCAAGCTTGACGCAAACGCAGTGACAGCACACTTTTAAATTCGCCAGGACGTCGGACGACCTGGGTGTCGTACGATTTTCAAGTAGTCTGTGACAGAAATAACCGTTAAAAAAGGATCTAAGACAGCATTTTGTGTAACATGGAATTTTGTACGTCACGTGCACGACGATCTCAAGAACGTCGTAGCTTGTGATCTTAACATTCATGACATAAGCATTTGTTCGCGAGTTTGTTCGAGTAACTCATTTGATTATTTCATAAAACGTTTCAGTAGGTTACTAGGACAGGGATAAAACAACAGTAGTTCTACTAACGTTACATATTAAACGTTGGTGTAAAACCAATTTCCATTTTTCTCAACTTCCCTTTAATTTTCTTTCATTTGTTTCCTCAGGCTGGCTAACGTTTTTGCTGACTCATATATACTAGTAATCAACGTAAGAGGTAAAGGCACCACTTTTAGAATCTAACTATCCTCAAACTTAAAGACTTATTTCCATACTTGTTAGTTAAACACGGTTACCTGAGCGTTGATCTTTCGCCATAGTGAGTTGTTGAACGTGTTGTACAGCATGTAATCAATGGCGCTCCAGCTACGGTGGTGCTCCAGTTCTTCTGGTGTTGCCACGTAATTCTTATACGGGTAAGGGCGTGAGTTCTTAACCTTGGAGTATAATAGAATGTCTCGGAGATCCCAACACATAAGACGTCGTAGAAGAACAACCGATTCGTCCAAATGTTCTAGGATCATCACGAGGGTGAACTCAGCGTCTAACTGGTTGATGTACTTGCGAGCTTCCTCCTGGTCAGAAAGAGAGAACAACTCATGAGGACAGCAATAGATACCAACGATGCAATATGACATAATTTAGAAATATGAAGAACGCTGCCACTAGTGTCTGCAATGATTTATGAAGTCAAACGTCCATACATCCCCAACGGGGGAGCTGGCTTGAGTCTCATTTATGACAACAAGCTGCATTTCATCACATGTCTCTACGCCTTAATTAGCCCATACTCTTTGTATCAAATTTCGATTACATGGGAAGGATGATAAAGATGTCTTAGAGACAGTACCTCAAGACAACAGCAGTAGCAGTAGAGAACAACGATTCTACTTGAAAATGATTCATCAAGGCATACATACAGCCCAAAAAGGATAATTAATTGGATCCCACTTCTGACACCATTTTGTTGCACTTCCTCGTGTATTTCTCAACTCTTTGTCTATTTCATTGTTTAAGAGGGGCATTCTTACATACTTCTTAATCCTTGCGAAAAGGGTAAGTCGTAGTAAACAGAGAAGCATTTTTATCCAAGTTTTTTTAGAAAGATACAAAACAACAGGGGTTATATAAACAGCAGGGGCGTAGAAGAACATTCTATTTCGCCAGTAAAAGTAAGAAAACACCACTGTCATTAACATTTGGCACATTCAACTTCATTTTTGTACTTACTTCTTCATCTGCCCTCTCGGCCGGCCACCCCATGTCAAAGGTCATGGGGTTCCTGGTCCCGTCCCACGTGATGTTCACGTGAGGGAAGAATGTCTCGGACCTGTTCCTGTGCTGCCAAGGGTTCTGCAAGAACACTTTCACGGCATTTCCATGACCTTTAATCTTAAGAACCTTTGCCAGTGTGAAGTAATTCATCTGAGACTTGAGATGACCGAATGGATGTCTTATTATAGCTGAAAGGAAAGAAGAACAAGATGCGTATCATTTTCAATTTCTTGTTACAACTCTATTCATTTGTCTCCTTACTTCTCTTTTTCTCACTGCACTGCCCCTCACTTGCCGTTGTTGTTCTGTTTATCTAAACAAACATATTCATACATGCGGATCTACCTCACACGTTTAATATCACTTACATATGTACTTTGTCTCTGGTGGAAACTTGCTCCGTAGCCACGTCTTGTTGTAGACAAAATGGTGCATCAGTGCGTCGTACTTCTCGTCTGGCATGTGGACGTACTCATTTTCTTTTGGGGGGAACGGCCAACTAAGCGGACCCTGTCCCACTGGCATCAGTACCTTCAGTTTGTTGTAAATGGCGTAACGCTGGAAGAGGTTGACAGTTGTTGTACTGCCTGTCTTGTGGGTTTTGATAAAGACAAATTTCTTTTGCGGAACACAAGCAGTTGAGACGCTTTCCTCAACTTGTATAACAGTCCTTCTCAGCTGTTCTTCAAGCCTTAGAGGAAAAAAATCTAAAAGTGAGTTTATTAAGGACACACACAAAAAAAGGAAAACCAATTCCAAAATGGTAGTAAAAGGGTAATCGTAACAATTCTGCGAATTTGTGTCAGCTTCCCTATGCCGTCAAACAGACGTGCTACGTATTTGCGTATGAAACGAGCAGATTATTGGAAATCGTAGTGTTACCATTGAATTAAACACCAACGTTAACTGTACAATGATTTAAAATGCATCAAAAAGAGACTTGTAGTGAGAACAGAATATGTACATGGTGGCTTCAAGCTCGCGGCCAGGAGGTCACTAATCGAGACCGAGATAATAAAACCACCGCGAACATTCCTCCATTTACAGTATTGCTTAAAGCATGGTGAAGATCCCTAACAATTTTGTGGCTTGCATACATACTCTCCAAGCAGAGGTTGAGTCGCGAAGATACAGTGGTAGTTGGAGATACCGACTATTATTGTATCTTTGCGACTCAACCTCTGCTTGGAGAGTATGTATGCAAGCCACAAAATTGTTAGGGATCTTTACGGTTATGCTCGCCATTCTCCTCACCTAAGTGTATTCTCTGTTGGTAGGTTGGCTTGATATGCTTGTCTCTCATGTCCTCTCCGGGCGACATGGGATAAATTATATTGGTGAATTGTGAACAACAACAGTGTGGTGAAGACTCCAACAGAGAGTCCGTAGGCGAGGAGTGTCCTTAAGTTCATTCTTGGGTCTCCGTCAGTCCTGTAACAAGAACAAAATGGACGTTATAGCTGACTGTAACACTTTACCCTTACATTGACGAAAAACCAAAGAAGAGAAGCAAAGACATGGGATTAAAAAAATGAAGTATTCACCTTCTTTCATAGCGGGCTACTAATAGTTAAGGCGCGACCCGTCGAACAAGATATGTGCAAGAGCGAGATTCACAATCAGTAGGCTTGCACCGAGGTCACCACAGGCCTAGGGTTGTAAAGCCAGTGTGGTAAAGCCCCCTTTACAAATTAAGAATTTAGGTCGGCCGAGTTGTCAGCGAGCTCAAAATTACGAGGAGGTATGACCCTGATGCCGACGAAGAAACTCTGCCATTTGAACCTGTCCGACCGATGCCCAGCCGTCTGTATGTGTATCAGTGTACTATCTAGTGACGTTACACTAAGTTGCGTAAGAACCAGTTTTGCTACTTCTTAAGTACCTACCAATGGGTCGAGCTTTTCATATCACCACAACAATATTGATCTGGATAAAATTAAGGGGAGAACGACGGCGTTGAAAATGAAAGAACCTTGAAATGGAGGCTTTGAAAATGTCACTTCTAGGCCAGTCTCTGCGTGAAGTCATGGTTCATGTCAAATAATCACAAATTAAGGAAAAAGTTCAATGAAAGTGTCCTTGCACGAAACGGCCAAGAAAAAGAGAGAATATATGTGAGCGAGCGCGAACGTATATGCTATCATTATTGTTATTGGGTGGGCCGACTATATATACTACACTATGTTTGCAGCCAGGGCTAGGAGCTTACAATAGGCGGGGCTAATCGCAAGGGTCTAGAGCAAGCTGCCATTCGGCGCCACTCAGGTGACCTCAATACGACTGTCGCAAGTGTCTGGAGCGAGCTGTGCCACACGTTCCCACCCATGTGTAAATTGCTGTGTGTATGTGTGCTTGTGTGTGTGTGTGCGTGCGTGCGTGCGCGCATGTATCAGTACTTGGAGACGTGTATTTTTTAAAACTACTTGAGGAACCTTCATCATAGCTTCAGTGGTCACCCTGAATATAAATTCAAAGGAAAATTCTGAACGCCCTAGTATTACAAAAGAGGGAACAATGGATGACTTTAAGTAACAAGAAAGGTTAGTGGCCACTATTCGTAAGATAACTTTATATTATTTGACTTTGTGAGAGTTTTAATTCGCATCGATACCTACGTTTCTATGACAACAGCATGCTATGTCATACTTCAATAACACGTTAATAAAAATGTTCAGAGGAATGTTATGTATTTTTTATGACATCCTACTCCCAACAATATAATCGATTTAATGATAACCATATGCATACTACCAAACAGAAGAGAAGTTTTTGATCAGAAACATTCTAATCAATTTAGCTCACAAAACAAACCGTCAAGACTAGCTTTGACATGCTGCACAAATGCCCATACGTAAAGATTACGTAAACATTGAAACTTCAACATGTTGCACAATCGTCCATACGTAAAGATTACGTAAACATTAAAACTTTAACATGTTGCACAATCGTCCATACGTAAAGATTACGTTATAACCTTACAGTAAAACTTCAACATGACATGTTGCAAAAACGCCCATACTTAAAACAAAAATGCAGCTATGACAGTAAGGGTGAATGAATCTAAAATCTTTACACATGTGGTAAAGTTGGATTAGAATAAAAGAGAAGTAAAATGTTACACCATATCAAAGGTTAAAGGTATGAGACATAAAATCACTTGTTTTGATAAGAAGATGGCGTTCTAGCAAGATACTGAGTACCGCTAGACAAAAGATAAAGGAATGAAACTTTCCAACTTTAAGTTGACGTAAACTATACGCCATTCCTCCTAACACGGTATATTGATGTATGCAATATACTGCATTTTGCAATGTACACGTACACTGCCTTTTCTCAGGGTCAAACTATGCTTGAGCATCAAGTCGCCAGCACAGTAGCTAGTGACACCTCTTTGGTGACGTTGTCCAACTCACTCAGATACCTCGTCTCGAAATCTCGGCAGTTTTCGCTGAGTAGTATCACAGAATCCCTCTGAAGGGGATTGAAGTGATGATCGTTGAAGTTGGCACTTGTGATGAGTATCTCAACGTGATTTTCGAACCTTCCCGCGACAAACTTGCAGTGGAAGTAGGCCTTCCCGTCAGTCTCTCTGTCTGTGCCGACCCTCAGACAGCGTATCCGCTCAGCCTCGCTTTCGGAAAAGACCCCCTGCATTGCTTCCGCTAGGGAGGTTGCCTTCCCGTTTGTGTCTGTGAAGCAAGGGTCCCGGATGTAGAGGGCCTGGATGGACGACTGGCCAGTCATCAGACGATTCTTGATGTAACCTAGGATACAAATACTTATTCACAAGTATGAATATATTGTGGTTCTATTAACATTTTGATAACCCTTTTACCAAATGTGACTGTCAGAATAAAGATTACATGCCAACTATATTTATTGATCCTGAAGAAGGCGACAGTGGTCGTTGAAAATTGATCTGTGCATATCTTTGTGTTGGAAGAAAGTTTAGCATTGTACTATGATTACTACCAACACAGATGTACATCTGTGCCAACAATAACTTTTGATAACTTTTCTTCTTGCTACAAATATTGTAGAAAATTGCTACAAATATTGTAGAAAATTCAGTTTTACCGATCGTTTTCTTGTCGATCCATGGTGAGACGATGAAGACTTGTGCTCCGCGCTCGAACCACGACTGGAGAAGGTTGGACCAAAGACGCTTGATGACGTCACCTTTATAGATTCCTGGCCTGAAGTTTGGCAAGGCCTCTTTGAACGTCAGAGGCTGGAATTGTGATAAAGAGAGGACAAGAGGGGTTACAAGTAAGCATTTTACCATGGTCAGAAACTACATAACTTGCTGTTAAAAAGAGACGTTATTTGTGATTGCTACAGCTACGGCGTACATACAAAATACATCGTACCTTATATTTAGTATAATCAAACTGGAAGACAAGTATGAAGGTATAACGTTCTATCTTACTACTTGGTGTGCCTTATGAGCTGTATTGTGGGTGAGTTTTGATACAAAAGAGGATTGTAACAGTAACGACATCTTGCGGAGTACAGCAGACATGCTTTGATGACCTATGAATGGTCTAAACTTTCCAGCAAAAACACGACGTACGTTACGTCAACGTCTACAACATTAACCATTAGAGGACGGGTTAAAATTCAAGCAAATGCATCCCGCATTTTATGAACATAGCCACTACAAAAAGGAATAAGAAACGTATTTCTGTTCCTTAGTTCTTTCTCTTTTCCGTATCTTCTAAATCTAATAAAGTCTGGTCCTATGTTTTTCATCATGCAACTGACCAAATAATGCGTAATGAATCTCGGTGATTGTAACAGCAAATAGTCTTTGAGTTCAAAATAAGAGGCGAATTATAAACAACACTTTGAAAAAATGTTTAAAACAAAAATTTATCACCTTTGTAATCTGTAGGTCAGACAGCGCCTCTGCAAGACCATCAGTATTTCCGGTCTTCACTTTACTGATGACGTGTTTTCCGGTTGACTTGTCCGATTCTGACGTTTCATTTTTTGATGGACGTTTGCCATAGTCACGTGACTGAACCTTGCCTGCTATTGGCAAACTCTGATTGGCTCCTGACTGAGCGTCACCCCTCTCATTGGTTGTTGCCTTGACAACGCCAGCGTCGTTTCTGCTCTTCTGAAGGATGCTGTTTGAATCTGAAGCAAAGACATACGAAAAGAAATATTACCTACAGAAGTCGAAACATGTCGGTTGAACATATTCTCACAACTCTTTGCAATTTACCTAGCTCCGAATCCTTCAAGCTCCACTTTTGATTCACTCTTGACGTCATCACACTTTCGACTTCCGGAAAATCAGCGCACTGAATAAGACATCATGCGAGATCGACTGAAAATTCATGGTGTTTTCTTTGTGTTTGCCTTTGTGCTCAAACTTTACAACACAGATGAGTCTTCATTCAAAGCTAAAGTTTTGCTTACTTTCGTCGATCCATGCCTGCGCCTCTGCCTCGGAGTGGAAGCCCTTGTAGCGGGCGCTGCTGAATCCTTCTATTTGTTGTTTGGTCTGAGACCTAAGGGGAAAAAAACTACAATTAGTACAAA
Source organism: Branchiostoma floridae x Branchiostoma belcheri (assembly GCA_019207045.1). Classification (NCBI taxonomy): domain Eukaryota; kingdom Metazoa; phylum Chordata; class Leptocardii; order Amphioxiformes; family Branchiostomatidae; genus Branchiostoma; species Branchiostoma floridae x Branchiostoma belcheri. The sequence goes on along the minus strand of CM033039.1, from coordinate 6,518,316 downwards.
TCAGTTATCCCTGGCTCTACTTGCTCGTTTTTCACACGAACAAATTGCATTTTGCATTTGTACCTAGTGTCTAGAAGGCAAAAGTTAGCGCCGTTTTCTGGGCATTTCGTACATGTAATTGCAGATGACCTAAGCAATATAGTAATAACATGTCTACTTCAGTGGTTAGTAACTGGTTACACGGTCATCAGAATAAGTGAAACATTGGAAATCGTTTCTACCAGTCCGTGTAGATCCCAGGTTTTCTTCCCCGGGCCACGGCGTAGTGGGTGAACCGGTTCTTCGGCATTCTGAGTTAAATGCCTGAAATATAACGTTGATAAAGTAATAGTAGAGTTTGTTTGTTTGTGCCTTTATTTCAACTCGATATACTCCATCGGCCTTCAATGCCGCTTTTCGTGGAGGTCGAGCTTGCATGGAGGAGGTGAGGGGTCAACTAATCATGTAACGATACTCATATCATAAGACACAATGTACTTATAATGCAGATCGGCGATGCTACCCTCCCTCAGTCAACTCAGCACATACTTTTGACAAAGAAAACAGAGACATTGTATGCAAATTAGTAATACACATCTTTGCGTAGTGTGGGACATTCAACAATGGTCAACGTCTAGCGCTTCTACGCCATTACTTAGCATAAGTGATGGACGTTTCATTTCAAGGCCAAATACATGTACATTCGATGATGTTTACGCATGGAAAAATACACACACATAACATGCATAACCATACACGGTGAAATCCCACGACACGATTTTTCGCGAAAGCTAGTTCATGTATATCATCTCGGTTGAGAATTGACAAATAATGACAGACTAATTTCAAATTTGGCGCCAATAATTTGCCCCTCGAAGGGGAGGTGCAGTTATTCAAAACGACTGATTCTACGGCAAATATGCAGATGTCATAGCAGTTGCTACATGTGGAAAGCACAATAGAAATCCACGTATACTTACAATTTGAACAGGGACGTCCGATCTTGGATATTTCCGAAATGTTTGACGAGAAAATGTGCACGCCACCCAACCCGGAAGTGAGCCTCCCTGCTGCGATACCGCACTTGCGCAGTGGGATGGTAAAAGCGCCACCTTGCAAGAATACGATAAACTTCACTCAGCCTGTTCTTCTGAAGTCATGTTGTCCACACAAAAAAGGACACTACTTGGAATTTCTGTCAACTGTTCAACCCCCCTTTTTTATTTGTTCCATTAATCTCTCTACCCCCCCCCCCCCCCAACCTATTCCCACAATTCTTTTTTTTTTCGTTATTTTATATGAATACCCCATAGGCCGTGTGAACAGCTCTTTTACAACAAATTACAATTCATAAGTTTTTTCTCAATTTTTAAAAGTAACATTACTGCTTTCCTATTTATCCTATTGTCACTAGTAATCACAAACAACTGAAGTGAAAAAGATAAGCTATTGCTGTAATGTCTTCAAACATTCCAAACCTGAAACTCACTACAGCTAGTGGCATAATACACCAGCTTCCTCCTTTTTTTACACACATTAAGCAAAAAATTCAATCAATCTTGTTCGAACTTCTCTGGAAACATTACTCAAGTCACACATGATTTAAATTTGTGTAACATTCCTGAGAGGTAGCCTTCTGATAAATACTGCACTACTTTGAAACAATGTAGCCTTTTTTTCTAAACTGTACCTCAGTATGTGGTGGTATTTTATCTTACTGTATTAATGGCAAGAAACTACCTAATAGACTGACAATGTTAGATATGACTTCTCAGTCTAATACTGAATTACATTCACATCATACAATTCTGCTAGCTTGCCTTTGCTAGAAGAATTTAACAGTATCTAAATAATGTTGAAACAGCTATAGTAGATAACTTCAATAACATTCCATTTTTCTGGCTTTCACTGCAAAGTTCCCAGAGTGCCAAGTTCTTTCCTTACAACAAATACAAGCTAAAATCAATTGTACATTATAATGCAAAGAATACAAAGATAAACACTGTAAAGGTGCATGCTTTGTGCAGAAAAAGGGTAAGCTTAGTTTTTGTGTCTTAAATATGATATAAAGTATATGTCATGGTATAAAGCCAGACAAAAGTTTCCAAAAGGAAGAGCTAAAATACTTGATATGCAAGACATAACATGGCTTTTTTTGTGCAAAATTCAGCACAAAACATCATCTACTAGTATTTCATTCCATACTTACAATAAAATAACAATAAATCAATCATTTTTTCTCAAAAATCTTGTAAATGAACACTGAAACGTAGATAACCAGCTCCATACATGGATCTCTATAGCAGCATGAAATTCAAAACCGACATATATACAACAAGTTACTTCTTTTACAACTGGCCTTTCAACGGTAGATAGATAGATATATGTCACTATGTAATCTAAAATGTACACTGTACTGCAGAACAATTGTGCGTGCTGTTGCAATTGCATGCACTTTTCACAGAGTTGAACAGTACCAAAATACTCTACTAATATTCTATACAAAAATATTCTATATTCTTTATATATATCTCTTTATATTCCTAAAAACAACAATGACATTAAGGTTTACAAAAATGAATGTTGTATTTCTAAAAATCAACATAAGAGCATCAAAAATTAAAGGTGAGCCATTTTGCATTGCGTTGAACAAAAACTTCAGCATAGATTGTACCAACACAGATGAGCTTTCATAGATATAGTTACAGTTTATAGCACACTGGTATTATCAACATTAACGTAGCAGTTATAGCACTTATACAGATATTTTGTACATGAATCAGTATATCAAAGAAGTATTGAACAAAGAAGTACAATGTTTACAACTGAACATAACCTTTTTCAGGTTCTGAAATACCGGAAGTGTACTTTGAATTTCATCACTCAAGACGTCTGATCAAAAATTTTATGTCCTTGCCAGTCGACCCACAAAATGGCTAGGGTCAGCAAGATTTGCTAGTGTCGGTCAGGTAACAGGACAACACAACATTTTTTTCTAGGCCTTACAGAGAATGAAAACTACAGAAAGCTCAATAGATAAATAAATCCATCTTCAAAACATCATGTACAGACTCAATGCTGGATAACTACAGGCCCGGGCTCAAATGCACTGTGATAAAACGACACCAGCTCAGCTTTACGGATAATCTTTATAATCTGGTCGTACAGTTTAGTGGCATCCTTCCCCCAGATGAAGTCCATGTGGTCGAAATTCTTGATCTCGGAGTTGTAGACGATGTTCTTGAGATGCGGAATGGCAGCCTGGACGTCCGTAGGGTCGGCTAGCCAGTCGTTTCCACCCCAGAACAGAGCCACAGGTGTGGTCATGTTCTCTATGGGATAAATGGGGGCGGTGGGCTGTCAGGGGATAAAGAGGAGATAGTGTTAGTAAATACTGTAAATGCAGGAACTTTCACTGTGGTTTAATGTTCACAGTTTACGTGGTGGCCGCTTCACCGCAAACTTAAACCCACCACAAACATTTTCCATGGTAGTAAGAGAATGCAGTGCATGGTGCTACCGCGAACTTAAAACCACCACGAAAAGTCCACTTTCCCGCTACAGCGAAATGAAATCCTAGCGAACTTAAATACATTTACAGTACACACTGTACTGTCAAACCTTCATAGGGATTACATTTTGCTAATCCCTTAAACAATTTTCCCCACTGACACTAGCAATAAGAATTCGGCCCATAGTAACCACCTGTCTACATACATATAGATGAGTCATTTTCATGGTCCCGAGGGATCTTCCTAGGCAGTTTTGACTGTAGAATGGACCTTTTTCGTCCATCTAGCAGACAATGAGTTTTGAGTATTCCTGACTTTTTGCTATATAAGAATCTTAGGAAAAAAGTCCTGACAAAAAGTTATTACAAAAAAGAGGGCAAATGTTACAAAGAAACACACAGAAAATCAGAATTTTTGCAGCTAGTGGGACAAATTTCATTGTTTCTCAGTCTAAATCACACTTTGAAAGCTTTCATATTTTCTACTCACCTGATTGTAATGCTGCTTGTTCTCATCTGGATTTCCATAGTCATAAGCCTGGAACTTGTTGGAGTTCACCATCTGTATACAGAGGATAAAGTGTGCATTAAAATCATTCAGGAGTAATAAAGCCCTAATGAAAGTTTTGTCAGATGCCTGACAATAATCATTTTGAACAGTAAGAAATCATGCTCAAAGCAAATTCTTAAACATGTAGATACATGTACATGCATATTCTATTACAATACAAAGACAGAAAGACCAGACTACTGTTAATCCTTTTATTTCTAGTGATTTTAGTTAATGGTTAAATGAGGTTTGTACAGTGTTTTAAAAAAGTGGTTGAAACAATTCTGTAGTGTAATAGGAGTACATAGGACATGCATTTTGTGGTAGAGAGGTCACAGCGAAAAATAGTGAAAAAAAAAAACAACTAAAGTAATCGTTGGCAGATCTACAGTAAGTGTCACATGTACCTACCTGAGCAAAATGAACCATGTTCTTTGTTGACGTCCCTGCTGGGGTGTGAGAGAAGTACACTGGCAGCCGTGTCTGTAAGAAAAAGAAATACAGGTAACTTAAACTACAAGTCATGCTGTCAATTTACTGTATTAGAGATACACTGCATTTTTGCAACATTCTGTTTGAGAATTTGGAGACAATTTTTGATAGACTATCTTTTTAGTGCAGTTTGTAGGCTATTTACACTGATTTGACAATTTGGGATCAACTTGAGTTGGACAATTGTCAACTCTGATTAGGCAATTTAGACCGGACCCACACATTGTGTAAGGGTTAGGGTTAGGACTTAACCTAATGTTGGTCCAGTTTGGCCTGAAGAGCCATGGACTGAGTTGGAAATGGTTCAACTAAATTGACATCCTTTACTTTTCTTTCAAACAAAAATGAAAGGGGAACTCTTGTCGGGAAAGTTTACATTAAAAAAAACTTTCAAGACAAACCTAACATTAAACACTGGACATGATATTAAAAATTACGAAGTCTAGGTACCTCGTTTAGTTGAACAGGATCAAATCCCACCAGTAGGAAGAGCATGTTCTCACAGTACTTCTCTGTGGACTTGTCACACAGGAACGAGGCCAGCCAGTCTAACCACCAGCTGTTGGGCAGGAACTCATCCACTCCAAAGATACGGAACATCGCCTGATGGAAAAAAAAAATTGGAGTTTTTGTGCAAAATAAAACCAACAGGCACATGTCCTCTTGATCATCTGTCTGTAAGACGCATTTTCCACCACTACTGCAGCTGTCAATTTAAATCCAATGACAGATGCACCCTTTTCATACAAAATTTGAGGATTGGCCATTAAAATAATACCGTATGTCAATTTTCCCCTCCAACGTTTCAGTAGTCTGTATGCATGCTACTTTCCTCTGTACTGTAATGACCGTAAGTAATTCTGACCTTAATCAGGAGGTACTGTGGCAAGACAGCTAACTTCTAAACACAAAGCTACACACAAACAAACAACTAGATCTGTTTAATAGTCTGACAGTATGCTCATAGTATCACTGACCCCAAGATTTTTGCTAGGAAAGTTTACTCTATAAACATAGTGATTTGGAAGAGGTATCATGAAGCAGTTCATTGTTCACAGATGAATAGAGTTGACCTATAAGTAATCCACACAAAAGAAAAGGCAGTGATATGCTAGTTGTCCTGCCCTACTTACCGAGATGATGTCATCAAACTGTGCCAGGTACTTGATAGGACTGGTGATGTGACCCAGGGTCACCACTGGAGCCAGCGCAAAGAAAGTCTTCACCTGTACACAACAAAAAGTATGAAGTATGAGTAATATGCAGGGGTTTTTTTTCTACAACAAAAAATAAAATTCCATAGGGTATTGCAAGGAAGTGGAGTGACTGAGTGGGAGGATGTTTTTGCCCATTTTATGTGTGAGTTTCTGATAATTTTGAGTTAAAATAGAGTGCTCCAAGGCTTCGTCTCGATAGGCAAAAATACAGTCAGACAGGTCACAGTATAGTCTGTATAACACAAACTCCACTGTCCAGGGCTGTAACTGGCCCCTCCCCGCGGGGGCCGGCGGATGTTTTGCGGGCTGCTATAAGCGAGATTTAGTCAGGCTAGTCACAGTAGGACACTGTAGCCACATATATATGACCTAGAAGCATCCCTGGTCAATCTGAATTTTATGCTTGTTTGCTCCCCAAGTTAAGGAGGATCTGGTTAAAACATGCTCTTGAGGACACAGTACCTCTCTTCCTGTCTGGAAAAATAACTAATGCAAATTCAATTCTGATAGAATCTTTGGTGAGTATTTGTAGATTTTCACATGACAGATCATTAATATGCTTACTCTTTCCATTACCTTATAGCAATCCATATATCACAGGCAAATAAATTTCTGAATGAGTTTCTTACAAACCTTTTTGGCAAACTCCAGGTCTTGTGACAGGTGTGCAAAGGCGATGGCTGTCCCCTGGGAGTGACCCACATAGTAGAGTGAACTCTGACCTGTCTTGTTGAGGGCAAAGGTCACCATGGCGGGCAGGTCATATTTGGCCATCTCATCCCAGCTAGTGACAGACAGGAAAACGCTTCTTTAAGATTCTTGCTTTGAAATATTTTTGGTCTTTAATCTTAAACAAGAGTTATTGTCAACAACTTAAATGTAAAAGGCCAGAAGTAGGAAAGTAAGATCAGGGTTGGACAAGTCCACTAGCCCTATTGTCCAGGGCAAGTGAAAGTGCAGTTCGGGCAAGTGCATGACCAATCCCACTTGCCCAATCTGGCAAGTAAGATTTTTCCATTGATTGAGTGCAATTTTGGTATACTTGTTACTTTTTACAGTCATGATATCAAGCAATGGTCAACAGAGAATTCCATTGCTGGAAGTGAAAATGCATCAACTAGTAACAGTGACATTTCAATTTTGGGCAAATGAAAAATTGGTTTGGGCAAGTAAATTTTTAATGTGCTTGCCCGATAGGACAAGTGAATTTTAGAAAACTTGTCCAACCCTGAAGATTATAACAAACCTGAAGTCCCAGAACTCATCATCATCCGGGGTGTACTTGACATGTTTGCGGGAGTATGTGTTTCCTCGCATGTTCCCCAACCACACGTCGAACCCAGCATCCGCCAGGATGAACGCAAGGCTCTCATTGGCCAAATTCAGGATCCAATCGGTGGAGGCAGACAGCAGTCCGTGTTGTAGGAAAATGACGGGGCGTTGGTCTTTGCGTGAGGTAGCGTTACGGCCGTACGGAATGCGCTGCACTCCCAACAAATAGCCGTCGTCGGTTTTCACTGTAAAATCTTCGCATGGATATCCCTTGCTAGTGATCAACTGAGTCTGGATAAAAATACAATATTGAAACTAGAGTTCGGCGACCTCATACCTCCATGAAAATTTAGAGCTTTCGTAAATTTCATGCGATTGACCAACACATTAACATAATTTATGCATGGTGTTGTTCATCATTGACTAACGTACACATGTCACAATTATAAAATTCCCATTATTGATCATGAAGCGGTTTTGAATTTTTACATAAATTATGCAAATAAGTTCCTCATTACCATATTTGGTATCTGCTTACATTCCACCAATCATAATTAACATGTGTTACAATGTATTGAGGTCCAGTTATTGAAAACAATGGAACTATACAATTTCATTAATTATGCAAATTAAGTCCTCATTTGCATAACATGTATATCATTATGAACATCTTTGCCTAAGCTACCTGCATGCCTAAAATGCAGGCAATCCGTCATTCCTTTCTGCAGTTATCCTCTTTGGAGTGTCTTGACAAAAACGCCCCTGCAGTTCCACAATTAAATGTTAGGGGACTGAAACTTGCCCCACTTTTTCAGGACGCTAAAAGCTATCTACCACTTAAATGTCACGACCATATCACGTCCGTGACAAGAGATACATTGAAAAAACTGCTATGATAGAATATTTTCATTAATTATGCAAATGTAGTCCTATTTTGCATAATTAGTATTTTATCTTGTACAACATTGTCTAAGGTACCTACATACCAAAAATCATGAAAATCCGTTGTTCCCTTCTTGAGTTATCCTCGTCAGAAGTTTTTGACAAAAATGCCCCTGCTATCCCAAAACTAGACGCTAGGGGCCCCAAACTTATGTCATTTCTTCCTGAGCACAAGAGCTGTCTAATACTAAAAAATCGTGACCATAGCATGTTCAGAACACCGAGATAGCAAAACCGGAAGTTACGCTGCAGTACCAAGGGGAGTCGCTAGGGGGTCCAAAATCTAATCATTTCCAGCTTTCGTCAGACACTACCAACACACCAAGTATGAAACCAATCCACCCAACCGTTCATGAGTTATTTTGTTTACACACACACAGACAGACAGACAGACAAACGCGGGGTAAAATATAACCTCCATGACATTTCATGGAGGTAAAAATCATTATTTAGAGATTAATGTCTGAGCTCAAGGCTAATCTTTTGAGATTAACAGGTTTTAATAAAATGTGGGAAAATTATGACTTGGACAATTATGTTATGAGTTTGACACGTGATGATAAATGTTTTAAGATTTACAGATTTTTAGAAACCATATTTGTTATGGCAAACTCTCTTTTCATTTTTTTTTTCAAACTCACTGAGTCACTGTTGGGTTTTAATTTTGGTTTTAGATAATTCATTCACGGCAAATTACCTGGCATTAAAAGTTGTGTCAAACAATAAAAAAAGCCGCTATATCTTATAATATGCATAGAATTTGTTGTTTTCATAAATTATTTGCTTGGAGATAATCTTTTTCCAAGGAGTTTCAAACCATCGCAGCTGCACAGGTGTCACAGCTCGCAAGTGAGTTCCTGGCCTTGGTTAGTTTTAATACACAAACATGCGATGTCCTTGTAAAATAGAACCAAACTAAAAGATGACATGCATCCTTACCGCATTCATATGAACCTCTGGGTCGTCCCCTAACGACCACAATCTTTTGATCGGCAGAGAAAAGCATGACACCGTCAAAATCACGGAAAATACAACAAGAACTTGAAAAACAATGTCTGCAATCCGCGCCATTTTGTCACCTTGTGACCAGTCACGTGAAGATGCGGCATCCTGGAACATTCTATTATTGTTTTGGGGGTGACGACACAAATGAATGAGTATTTGGTTTTGTACTATTTTGTTATTGATGTAACAAAGATAAACATAAAGCCTAATACTGTAATAGCAAATAGTTTCTGTAATAATACATACATGACATACGTTTTAGAGCTTTGTTTTTGTCTATTATATTTAGCTATGAGGAGTGCAATTCAAATGGACACCCCGATGTGAAATATATAGGGAAATCCCACATCTCGTACATCTAAACTCTCGCGAGACTATGTGAAACATCGATTTTTAACGATTTTAGCAAATTCTTTGCCAGTAATTAGTATTCAAAGGTACATCAATTCGTCCATTATGTTTATTTGTTTGTTTATTGTTGCATTAGATAACATGCCATGGTCAGAACAACCAGGGAAAATCATTAGAATCTTCTATTAGAGGGGGTGTCGAATACCCTGACTATTGGGTACCCCTCTAGAGACCAATGCAATTTTCGGCATGTTCATTATTTTTTGTTGCGATTTTCATCTGAGTCGTCCCGTCCGTTCACCGCTATTGATTCTCCTCAAATTATCCGCATCTAGAAAGTCGCACCGTTCGACCAAAGTCGACATCCCGACGTACCCGAAATGTCCCGTCGATGGACGATTTTTGCCTGAAATGTGATTTTTCTGGGCCTCGAAAAAGCGGGGTTATAATATTCGGAGGGAGTCGCGGGTAGGTAGGATCGCAGTGTTTTTGGCTTGACCGGGAATCGAGAGGAGGATTTTTTGTTTCCCCGTGCACTGGGGTGGATGAATGAGCCGCGGGAGGGGTGGAAACTCGAGCTAACCAACCCAGGAACTCCGTAGTGGATGACCTAGCGGCCTGAACTCGGGAAAAACCGCCGGAAAGATGGACCGTTCGCCCGGGAAAGACCCGGGTAGAGAACGCAGGCAGAGGCAGGCGTTTCTGAAGGATCTGAAGGATTTTCACGCTGCCAAAGGGTGAGTGTGTGTCTTCCTACTCTCCTTACCACAAAAATTATCGCTTTTGTCCCGTCGCCGGATGTTCCCTGAAGTTCACGGACACTTCTCTAACTTTGATTGCCTGTTTCTTTTGTTCTCCAGGCACCCAATTTCTCGGTTTCCCTACGTTGGCGGGAGAGAGCTGGACCTGCACCATCTTTACAACAAAGTCACCTCTTTGGGAGGATTTCAGAAGGTCAGTTCGCCCAACACTTCCAGACTTTACTCGTTCTCACGGCGATTTTTCGCCCACCTGACAACTTTTCCTGTTAGGTCAAGTTCACCTGCCGGCCGTGGACCACCGCTGGGGACGTTTGGGGGTCGATTTTTCGGCCTAGAAGCGGGATTATTGGGTGGTTTTGTGCGGGTGTGGGTGTTCTGGAGGGAAAATTAATTTTTGGTGGGAGGGAAGGGTTTGGAGAGACAAAGCGCCTTGCACCTTGCGCTCGTAACAATGCCTTCCACGCTTGTAAACAAAAACTGATCTTTGTATACACACATCCGTACGGTCTTCTTTGTCATCTGGAGCTGAAATGATGCGGAATCTCGGCCATAAAGCGTGCAGAAATGTCGGTTTTTATGAGGGTGTTGCCGACAGCATGGTCGTTGCTATTGTGTAGGAAACGCCACTGTCTTGTCACTCAAAATAAAGCCACTTGAATTTTGCGCCAAACGTGGCCAGGCACACACACATGTAGTCTGACCTCTCATCAACAAATCTTCATCTCTCCTTCCTAATTCTCTTTTCTTCCCTACCTCAGGTGTCTGAGAAGGAGAGATGGGGGGAGCTGACAGAACATTTCAACTTCCCCAGAGGTTGCACCCATGCACCTTACGCACTGAAACAGCTGTATTACAGGTAAGAACGTTATGCACAGGTGTACCCACAGGTAGACTTTACCTTAAGGTGTACTGATGTCTTAACTCTGTGTACTTAAGGACAGGGACGTGTGGCCAAGAGCTGGGATTCGGCGGGAAACTCATGCATTTTATGGCGTCTCCTTATATGTCGGGATTAACAGCTCTTGTAGGATTTATGATTTATGCAGTAGAATTAAACAAATATGAAGGTGCATAAGGAATGATATTAAGTCAGTGTTATGAAAATCATATTCTTTCTCAAAAGGGGGTATAGTCGATTGGCTAAGGAATATGTTATGATGTATAAGAGGGTTAACAAACATGAGTAGTAATATGACTTTTGTATTATATTATATATGACCATATAACGTTACATGCATGTACAGTCCATGCAAATATGGCATTGGATACTGCGTATATTTTTCGTATGGTACTAGTATTTACCTGTGTTACAATGCAAGTAATTTTAGCCTGGTATATTTAGTACAGTTGTACATTCAAATTCATGATTGTTTCACTGCAAGGATTCTTGAATAGCACCTGCATTTAGAGAGTAGGACTGGAGTATACGTTTCCTAATTTCTGAGCTGTTTTTGCTACTCTCCTGATACTAGCAGTAGTTCTAGACTACATGCATGAAAGTTAAGGTCTTGTTCCTGTATTTCTCTTGATGTATAACTATAAGCAGTTGGGTCCAAAAACGTTTGGTTTCTTGATCATAAATTCCCTTTCATCAATCCCCCTGATGTTAGAATTATTTGAGTAGAAAGCATGTTTATAACTGACTGGTTAGTTAGAAAAGTTTTGCCTTCTGAGCGATATGTTGGACATCTGCGCGTCTTTGCCATAAATATTGCGGTCAGGCATTGACACTGCAAGAGGGCCTCTTGCCCATAGTGGCTATGTGTAGCTGTAAATGTCATGAATATCATTTCATACTATTGGGAGACACTATTTTTTCATTGGAATGATGATGATCATATGTGCTTGAAACAGAAAGCAAAAGCAAAACATTTCCAGAGAAAATATCCATTTATTGGGTATGCTGACAACATTTTATCTATTTTTCATGAATGAGAATATAAACACACAAGATGGACAGATGTTCCAACCAAACATTTAACATTTAAGTTAACATTGTAATAGTTTAGCGCTGAACGTAAGCAGTGTGGAAAATAATATTAGGATTTTTTTTTTAATTTCATTTTGTTATAGACAATTGTTTATGAACCCCATTTGATTTTGCTCATTTGAACCCCATTATGGCTTGCCCAGGAACAATGTGTGATGACATTTGTTCGTGTAGTGATGGATGTTAGTCATGCAGTCAGTGATAATATCAGAGGTGGCAGATGTAAGTTTGTTGTGAGTGTTGTACTCTGATATCTTAGAGGACTTGACCTAAGTGGATAGCATCTATTTTGATTTTTCATAGCAGCTGTGGTGATGATTTTTAAGTTGATACCATTTTTGAATCTAACTCAAGTAATGCAGTTTCTGTTCCTTGGCCTTGACTCAAGTACTATTGCTGTTGCAATGTTAGTTCCTATTCAAACATGGTAACTGTATTTATTAGTCTATGGATTTGACTTCAGTACAAGAAATTGTTGGACATGATAATGTATTTAACAGCTACTGTGTGCCTTTCAATTGAAGCTTGTGTACATGTGTTACACCCCCTTTTCTCAAGTGACTGTGACTGATAAGCAACCAAATAGGGAAGGGTAATGGTACAGAAAATTCAGGTACAGCCTACTACAGGTCTGGTACAGGTCCAGAGGATCAGGTGCAGGTCTGGACCTGAACCTAGACCTGATTGTCTGTGAAAAGTTGTGAATGGGCAATATTCAAAACAATGGCCCATTTTGCATTCAAAGGTATCTGATTTTCACTGACGTTTTAGATCGTGTAAACAAGGCTAACTGCCTCTGTTGTCTTAGACCAAGTTTGACTGAAGAAACTTGGTAGAAATGACTGTAAATTCTACTTGGCTCTTGTCATTTTCTTGGACCAGTAAGCCCCAAAACACCTGAATGCCTGCTGGTACACTGATAGTTTGATAGCCTACTACTCCTAAGAGTCTTAGCAATATGTATAAAGCCAATGGTGCCTCCTATAGCTACATGTATGTAGTACTTCAACTTTGGAAGGTTCTTGCATACCATTGAGTTTACAAAGACATGAATGACATCAAAAGATGACATTTCCTTGACATGGCCATAAAGACACTCCAAATTTGGAAACTCTAAAAGTACTTATGTCATTGAACTGGGTATAATTACCTACATGTAAGAGCCTATATAATAATGATAATATGCTTCTTTCATTTCAAAGTATGAAAAGAGGGAAGAAAACATGTAGATGATGGTATGGTGTGCATCATTCTCTCTATTAGTCTATATTTATAGGTAGTCCCATTTTGGAATTCAGCTTTCCTTCAGGACCTGGGTTAATTTGTTGCCTGGTGAGTTTTTGATTGATCTTATGTCATAGAAACATCTGGTTTTGAAGCCCTTTCTTAGGTTTCTGTAATTGGTGGTCATTGTTGATGACTGCTTACTTGTTGGACTCTACTCTGTCAATGGTAAAAACAGCTATGCCTATGCCAAACATTTCACTCTTTGAAAGTGTTAGTCCAAAAAGGGTACAATCCTTAAACTGCCAGAGACATACCAGGTTCCAAATACACGTTTGGTCCTGAAACTGTAGTAGTATTTTTTATCTCGGACAGGGTTCTCCCCAGAATTTTTTAGTATAGTGGAGGGGCTGGCAAAAATAACCCATACCAACGCGCTGCACTTTCATGAAAATGGGTTCATTTTGCAATGACATTGGGTGTCAAATACTACAAGTATGATATATTATACTATAGTGATTCCTTTGTTGTGAACTGCAAAACGACTATTGTTTTTAACATCGCCCATTCACAAGTTTTTGCAGACAATGCTGACAGGAAAAGTGATGGTCTTGGCACAAAAAGATGTGAATTTTCATTACTTTAGCAAAATTAACCAAGAAAATAGGGAAGAAGCACACTAAATTTCAATAGTAGTATAGTGGAGCTGGACTAGGAGTATAGTGGAGGGCCTCCGTTATTCCATCCTCTGGGAAGGACTCTGTAGGAAATGTAAGACAAGTCACTTTTACAATACTATGGTGCACAGGTGCACCTTGATTTTTGTGTATAAGGGTTACATACATAGCATACCCAAACTGATGTTAAGTGGCATACCAAATTTTCTTGAATGTACGTAAGCTGTAGTTGCTTTGGACACAGAAAAATTTCAACCACTCTGATGCCTTGATGGTCAAAGATCAAAACATCATCATGATATTTTGACAGATATAAACAGTGCCACAAAAAATCAAGCATGTTGAAATTTGCTTCAGATTTTTGCTTCATGAAACGAAAGCGAGAAGGATAAAAATCTAGAGCAGGAAAAGACCTGCCCTAGAATAAGTAAAAACTAGATATTTTTCAACCCTGTACTTGCAGTTTGACACCTTTGTCTGACTTGTCTGTACTTGATTGTAGAAAAAAACAGGTAATATAATATTAGAGACATTCAGCCTGACATTAACTAATGATCATACAGAAATGGCCTTTATACATGGCTTGGCCGCCGTCCAATTTTTTCTTACTGTTGGTCATTGACATTGCTCAGGGGTGTAGTTTGAGAAGATACAGAAAATTTTTAAACATTATCGATGACCCAGGGTTCTCCCCAGAATTTTTTAGTATAGTGGAGGGGCTGACAAAAGTAACCCGCACCAACGCGCTGCACTTTCATGAAAATGGGTTCATTTTGCAATGACAGAGGGTGTCAAATACTACAAGTATAATATACTGTTGTTATTCCTTTGTTGTGAAGTGGCAAAACTACTATTGTTTTGATCATTGCTCATTCACAAGTTTTTGCAGACAATGCTGACTGGAAAAATGATGCCACTTGGTACAAAAATCTGTGAATTGTCATTAATCTTAGCAAAACTAACAAAGAAAATAGGGAAGAAACACACTAAATTTGAAAAATAGTATAGTGGAGCTGGCTGAGAGTATAGTGGAGGGCCTCCCTTATTCCACTCTCTGGGGAGAACCCTGGATGACCATTGCATTAAGGTGGCAAGGGGATCTTGTGGTTTGGGGTTCTCATTTAGGATCTGAGGGTTTGGGGTTTGAATCCCAAAGAAGTCCCCAATGTTGTACCCTTTGGAAGGGCACTGTGGATGAAATGAGTAGCTAGCTTCTGCTAGAGATCATGTCCTATCTTAGGGGACATGAAACTGGAGGTCCCATGATCGAGAAAATGCACTCTTATCAAAAAGAAGAGGGTTCCTTCCCAGTGTGAGTGGAACAAACCATATAGTTCTGTGTAAAACTTACTAAAAGAGCTTGTACTTTTGAACAAATGTGATATGTCACACATGTATGAAGGTGGGTTACAGGCTTCAAACCAACAGGATGATACTCTTTTTCCAGAATCTAAAATAAAGGAAATCATTAATCAGTACAAAAAGAATATTGATAGTGCAATCAAGATTTTACACAGTCACATGCTTCCTTTTTTAGTAGATTTTTGTTTGGAACAAATGTGAAGAATAGGTATTACATGTCACCAGCCATGCATCGAATGAATATCACTTCCAATATTTTTGCCTCACAGAAAATTTCATAACTTTATAACTTCTGATAACTGAAATCTCTATAACCTTTAGAGCACTGGAGTAGCCATTTGACTACCTATTCTCTGTAAGTAACCTTATAACTGTATATAATATAATGGTGGAAATTAGGCATTAGGAAGAAGGTTACAAATTTGTCTTTGACTAAAACTAAAATACAGAATGATTCAGTAAAAAGTCATCCAAACAGGTGGATTTATGCAGAGATTTCTGATGATAGCCCAAGGTTTAGAACCCTACAGCGAAGGGAAATAGTCCCACGCCTAGCCGGGTCACCATCTTGACACTGAGCCAAATGTTGAACTTCATGTAATGTTTGCCTCCTGGTGAGCTTAAAAACAACATAACATCTCGTGTCAAACATAGCACAATATGCAATAGGTCAAAAGTGACATTTTTTTGCTAAATTTCTATTTATTTGTATTCGTGACATTAGGATTTTTGACAAGTCTTTGAGGCTATTCAGCTAACATAACATTGGAAAGGCTTTTCACGTCATACATATACTATAGAAAATGATATGTATTTTCATTATCAATTCCTTTATTGATAGTACAGTAAGTCCATCGTGTTATGATTGTAAATTTTGTAATTGTCTTTTTCGAGGCCTAATTTCGAGGAAGTAGCAAATGATTTTGAGCATTTGACCCCCCTAGGTAGCAAATGATTTCTTATTCATATCTTGGAATTGCTTGTCACCTTGGTGATGTAGATGTTATTTCTCTAACAATGGTAACATGTATTTTTCACACATTGCCCTTTTGTATAGGACTATAGGTCTAATCAACAAAGTGGTGCCTATTAATATTATTTCAGGTGGCCTGCCTTCTCTTGCCAAGGCATGGGAACCTTTGGCATTTATACTGTTGTAGTTTTTGCTTACAATAACTTTGATTTTGCAAAGAGTTTTGTGTTTTGTTATGGAGTCAAAGGTGGATTTTGCAAATCACAATAGAATATTTCTAGAGATCTCTCCAGAGATATATAGATCTGCTTTCACAATTGTTGGAACATGCATGCTATATATACATATAAGTAGAATAGAATTCCATGGTTGTTATTAGTATTTGTTGGTGTTTTTCTCTATACTACTCCAGACTTTATTTTGCACAGTGCATTTTTACATGAAGTCTAACCTTCTCTTGTTGAATTATCATTCATGTATATGTCAATTTTACTAGAATATTCATATATCAAATAAAAGGAAATGCCACCGATATCAGCCTTCATATTGAAGCCAAACCCTTGTGGGAAATGTATACTCCATTAATGTTTCAAAATCATATATGATATTGGTAGCAAAAAAAAATATGCATGCGATCTGACAGATAAATTTACTTCACAATAGAATTTAAAAGGTGACTGAAGGATTTGCACGCCTTTTAGTTGAACCTGCAAACTACCATTTTTGTGATAGGATATATAAATGTGCCATAGTAAATCAGAGACTGTACATTTAGCACTGCGACAAACCCAGTATGTGATAGCTTACACAGGTTCTACCATTCCATTGTGACAGCGAAGAGTTTAATGTGATTGTGAGGTGATGGCATTTTCATACCTGTTTGAATTTATCAGTACTTTTCTCAGCAGATTTTTTGTGAAACCTCAGAGGTAGAGGCATTTTCTGTTGTTGAAATGATATGTTTGCATCAGAAAATTCAAGAAATTCTTAAATGTATTGCTAGGGAATTCATCATTTTGTCAAACACAACAGTCATGGTATTGGTACAAAGCTGCTCAATATTGACATCGTATTTATTTTTCCTAGCTTTAGAAACTAGATGAGGCTTCTTTTTGTCTGGAATTTTCTGCAGAAATGTTGATTAATCGCTCTTAGAATTCTAATCAACTGAATTTGTAAGCCAAATAACACATATAGATTCAATTGCAGAAAGTCATCAACCAACAAGAGACAAAGAAAAGCTGTTATAGACGGACTTGTTCATGTGCATGTACGTCCAGTTTCATGGTTGTAGAATAATGCCACCTAGTGAGAAAAGCTTGAAGTGCAGTTTTTTTTAAGCATTGTTGTAGATATGATTGAATTCTGGAGGCATGGCCACTTTCTTAGATATCCGTCAAAGGTCTTATAACATCTGTTCCTGACATTCTCTGATATGATATAAGAACATAACCAAAGTTGTTAGATTGATAGATTGTTCAAAATGTCAAAGCAAAAATTGTCAAGTGGCAGCTTCTTTCCTTTGTTGCGATTCAAGCCTATATTTTGTATGTTTCATTAGGTTGGAACGTTAATGGGTTTCTGGCTGTTGTGAAATATATACCGTACTAGTAACTGTCTTTTTTGGGTGATACAATACCATGAGTGAAATACAATACATTAGGATTAACACGGCAACAGATAAGAGTTGGCAGATGTCACCCCCTTCAAGCAGTTCGCCATTATAGAAACCCACACATAAACAAGGAACAATATTTAACTTCCTTGAGAGAAGAAAAAATGTAGCCCGCTTCCGTGCTTTCATTCTTTGATGGAATTTTACCGCTGGGGACGGACAAACATTTTGCCCATTCCGTCCTGCGATGGACCAAAATTTGTACGTTAAGATATTAAACAAAATTTTTGCAAAGATCTGCAGCACAGGTGCCACTGAACCTAGCTGAGTCTACTCTTCCAGCAAAATTTGCCCCTCAAAATGCAGGAAATAGTGTTTCAGAGGGTCTTAGATTTCAAAATTTTCTGTTGGCTGGCTAGAACACTGGAGAGATCTTTTTAAAAAGTTGTAAGGCCCAATCTAGACACAGTTTTTACCGATATCTGTGGATATGTCGAGAGGGATCTGGAACATTGGCTGCGGGACACCCGTGGCGCTTGCAGCCATAAACAGCTATATACTATATAATATAGCCTAATGAGCCAGGGTTATATGCTAATGAGCCCTCCCGCAGTCAGGACGCATCTACATGCATGCGGAAGTTGTCGAGGACCCCTGCTTAGCTATCAGGGACCCCTGCTAAGCTATCGGGCGAATGCTCCTGACCTTTGGGAGAAATTGATATCTTTGTGGCAATATTGCAGTTCCATCTAGAAGCTGAAAAAAAGCTGTCGGTGAGAGGTTATCGGCTGGCAGATATCAGGAAAAATTGTGTCTAGATCGTGCCTTAGTTTGTGTTAAACCTTCCCATGATGCCTTGCAGGTACCTGGAGCCATACGAGCGCGTGAACCAGGGGGAGGAGGAGGAAGACTTCCTGCTGGACCGCAGCCCCTCCGCCTCGCCGCGCCCTGGTACTCCCATGGGGATGGGGCACCACAGTGTTACCAGACAGGTGGAGATACCAGGTAAGCACTGAGATCTGTAAGCCCCTCCGCCTCGCCGCGCCCTGGTACTCCCATGGGGATGGGGCACCACAGTGTTACCAGACAGGTGGAGATACCAGGTAAGCACTGAGATCTGTAAGCCTCGCCACGCCCCGGTACACCCATGGGGATGGGGCACCACAGTGTTACCAGACAGGTGGAGATACCAGGTAAGCACTGAGATCTGTAAGCGCCTCGCCGTGCCCCGGTACACCCATGGGGATGGGGCACCACAGTGTTACCAGACAGGTGGAGATACCAGGTAAGCACTGAGATCTGTAAGCGCCTCGCCGTGCCCCGGTACTCCCATGGGGATGGGGCACCACAGTGTTACCAGACAGGTGGAGATACCAGGTAAGCACTGAGATCTGTAAGCCCCTCTGCCTCGTCGCGCCCTGGTACACCCATGGGGATGGGGCACCACAGTGTTACCAGACAGGTGGAGATACCAGGTAAGCACTGTGATCTGTAAGCGACTCGCCGCTCCCTGGTACTCCCATGGGGATGGGGCACCACAGTGTTACCAGACAGGTGGAGATACCAGGTAAGCATTGAGATCTGTAAGCGCCTCGCCATGCCCCGGTACACCCATGGGGATGGGGCACCACAGTGTTACCAGACAGGTGGAGATACCAGGTAAGCACTGAGATCTGTAAGCCTCGCCGTGCCCCGGTACACCCATGGGGATGGGGCACCACAGTGTCACCAGACAGGTGGAGATACCAGGTAAGCACTGAGATCTGTAAGCCTCGCCGTGCCCTGGTACACCCATGGGGATGGGGCACCAGTGTCACCAGACAGGTGGAGATACCAGGTAAGGCTTAGGTCCCATTTCCGAAACGGGGCCCAGTCAAGATGTTTGTAGAAACAAAAAATGAAACTGTTTATGCAAGGAAAATACACAAATTATGCTTCTGACTATTTTTTAGATTCTGTCAATCTGTGTTATCATATTTTTCGTTTTTGAAAGCTACCTGGCTAGGTCCCGGGTTGGGAATTGGAGGTTATAGTGGTGTTGGGTATGGGGTACCAGTGTTAGGAGACAGTTGAAGATACCAGCACTCTGTAATGACATTGGCCTTTGGTGGCTCAGAACAGTCCTTGGCCAGCTAAACTCCTTATGCCATTGATAGTTCTGCCTGGAGATTAAATCTTACCCACTGTCGGGCTGGTACCTCGGGTGATACAGAATATACCGTGTTGTATTGTCTGTTTCTTCACTTTGGAAAAGATTGTGCAGTCCAGCATTGGCAACAATTTTCTAGACATAGTGTTTGCATTTGCCTGTTCAGGGCACAAAAGATAGTTAATTTCTGAGAGAAGGAGAAGGAACTTTGATTGTTGTTTTAAATTTGTGATTGAAACGATTCTGTAGTACAGTAGTAATCTATTGGAAATGAGTATTCACGAGTCGTTCTAATTTTACTGACTTTTGCAGTGGCACTCGTATCAAAATCTCACTCAGGGAAAAATCTTGCATCATCAGACAAGTGCGGTAGGTCATGCACTTGCCCGATCAGCACTTTCACTTGCCCTGGACAATTAGACTAGTGGACTTGTCCAACCCTGGTAATATTTCAAAACCTTCCTTAACATGCTAGTTTTTGTATTTCAGACGCCCTCCGTCAAACCAGTGGGTTATCGCTGGACAAGCCCGCCCTCACGGACTACGACAAACTGATGATGTCACTGCAAAGCGGCCTGCCGAACGAGGTGGACTTCGCGATCAACGTGTGTACCCTGCTGTCCAACGAGAGCAAACACGTGATGCGCCTGAACAAGGCGCCGCGGATCATCGACCAGCTGCTGGCGCAAGTCGGCCTGTTTGAGGATGGTGAGGGGGAGCTCTTTTATACTGAAGATAGCTGCACATTTGTGTCCGCATCCGTGTACAGTCACACCTGTACAAATGAATACTGTACTTCCTGATTTTTTCAATATACCGTTTTCACGGTGATGACTGTAACGTGAACTTATCATTATAGATAACAGATAATTTGTCTTGTTGATGGTAACAAATAATTCGTTCACCGTGAACATTTAGATCCGAGAACAAGTTAAATTTTCTTAGACCGTGAAAGTTTGGTACTGAGAAGACAAAGTGAATTACAGTACCTCTTTATAAGGACCATCTGGCTGATGTGACCGCTTTTGGTGGTACCTAATTATAACATACATGTACAGTCAAACCTATATATTACCACCTGCCATTTTTTGCCATTAATTGATTCTTAATCAAGTTAATGCTTGTGTCATCACACAAGTATAGAGAACCCTGTCTATACTGACCACTTGTCCACATAAACCAGATTTTGTTAGTCCTCTAGGTAGCCTTCTTGGCAGCTTTGATTGTGCTTCATTCATTCATTTCATGTGTAAGTTCAGTTAGAACTGCTGACTACCTGATGATAGCTTACGTATCGTGTGGCAATTTATTTTTTTTAATTTTGTGTTTTTTTACATTTCCGTATTGTTATAAGAAACCTTCCTTTATCTCCTTGCAGGCCCTGGGAGCTACCAATCTGTGTATGAAGAGGGGTGGAAGCCCCTAACTGGGAGGGACTTTGTGAAGGTTTGTTTTACAAACAGTTAGTTATTTGTCTGTTATTGTTAGTTATTTGTCTTATTGCCCTTGTTGCAATTTGAATAAATAAATAAATTTGTCTGTAGTAATGTTACTACCAAATGGTCTTTCATAGATTTGTTTGTAATACTCAATCACTGGGGTTAACTTGGGCATAAAATTAAATGGTTAAACTTATAGCTGTTGTGTTTTAATGTGTGTTGTAAGGATAATTCTTGCTTTACAGTTTTGGAAAGACACAGTGGAAGACGGAGAGATGAAAGATCTTATTAGGACACACCTGGACAAAACTACAGGTAACTCTTGGTTCTACTTGAATCTTTACTCTATGTTTCATCTCAAGATATTCTTACTTTAAAGGTACAGGAACTATATGTTTAGTATCTCAGTTTGTAAAGCTGTTAAATTTGAACAGGACTTCATTAGTGTTTGATGGTTTTTTAGTCATGACTGAACCAATGTGCAATTTCTGTATGAGTTGTTAGGGGGAGCTGTTTTTGAGGCCCATGTGTGAAAGAATGCATTAGTGAACTGACTGGTTTTGAGTGGATCTTCTTGTTTTGTCTACAGTTCCACAGTGCTATAACTTTGGTTAAACAGGAAGGTCTACTTTAGATACACAGTTTAAACCTTCTGAATTCAGCACTAGTGTAGTATAGTGTAGGTATAGATGATTTTGAGAACTTGAGAAATGAACCAATGTCCATGTACATGTTATTACAGATGAGGACCACATGGATTTGGACAGTCTGTTCAACACCAGGAGGAACCTTGGCATCAATGATATTGAAGGACAGAGAGTCTTACAGGTTTGGATTTTATTTGTTTCTAATTCAAGTTATTTTGACACAATACCAATGTAACCAGGTGTTAAAGAGAAAGTTGTAACCATTTTCTGTTACGTCATAAAAATGATATTGCCATGTTGAATATATGACTTCAGATGACTTCTGATGATAGCTTTTTGTAGTACATGTATATGTAAGTATTCATTTTACATGTTGCCTTTTCCAGGTGGCTGTTATCCTGAGAAACCTGTCGTTTGAGGCTGACAATGTCTCAGTGCTGGCAGCACACAAGACCTGTTTCAGGTATGTACTAGTGGATGTGAATGTTCATGTACTTCATTCTCATTACACATTTTGCAGACCAAATAATCAGTTGTTTTGATGGACATTTCTTAGACAACTGACTCAGATGTATTTGCATTCTTTAAGATTCAAATAGTCCGCCCTTTTTCAATGCCATTTACCCATAGACTCCATTATTTCTAATCTAATATATTTTGTTTCTAAGTCCATTCTTGTCCACAATTAAACCTGTGTAGTGACAACCTCTACATAAGGACTACTAACCCAATGTGACCACTTTTAGGCAATATTTCCCATTGACATATGCACTAAGATTCCTGTCTTTAGTGTCCACATAGAAAAGATCTGCTCTATCTCTTCTGTATCTGTATCAATATAGCCAGTATAACAGCCCTTCGGCGTAACACACCAGCTTCGCAGGCACACTGCGCGGCGGCAGCTGGTTATATTACACCGAACGACCCGTCACACCAAACTTTTGCACATCTATCTGCAAGTGTTCTTTAAAACTACCCAGAGAAGATGCCCCTACTGTGCTTGGTGATAACATATTCCACTCTACAATAGTTCCGGGAAAATATGAATCTTCAGTAGTCATCTTTGACAGTATTGGCTGTAATTATTATGGTCCTAACTGTTGAATGATGTGTCTTGCAGGTTCCTGCTCCTGTGCGCGCACAGCAAGTACGCATCGCTGAAGCAGCTTGGTCTGGACACACTGAGTAACGTGGCAGCTGAGATGATTCTGGAGCCGGTACAGAACGAGACCACACAGCTGCTCATGCACACCATCTGTGCTGGGCTCAACTCCAGGGACAAGTTCTCCGCTATGAGAGGTCAGCAAATACCTTTTTTTCTTTTAGTATTTAATGCCCAGTCCATGATTCTACATGGATACTTCAACCAGTTACCTAAACCGCAAAGACTGGTTAGGGAGTTACACCACAGACACAGCCTATCATGCATGCTAGAGCTGATTCCTGTTTTATGGTATTTTAGCCATCTACGTGGTCATTATTGCCTTTTTTACAAATAAGATAGATGGAAATGTGACCAAAGAAAGGTATTACTAAGTTTATGTGACACTATCGCAGCAGAAGTATGCATGGTCCCTACACACGGACAGGAAGGTTAGAAGCTTAACTCCCAACTTCTACTAGATAAGGGAAGTCCTTTGGACAGAGAACCAGTGGAAATTTTTCTGGTACAATGAACCTAAAATTGTTGTTGTTCACATTGGTCTGATGGTGGTTTTCAGCATGGAAGTGCTAGGTAAGCTGTGGCAGGTTGTTGTTGTTGACAATGGCTGTGAATGTTGTTTTTCGGGTATGGAGGTACACGGAAAGGTTATTGTTGTTGTTGACAAAGGCTGTGAATGTGTTATTTTTCAGGTATGGAGGTACTCGGTAAGCTGTGTCAGGTCCCAGAGAACCAGGAGGTACTAGAGGAGTGTGTAGAGCTGGACACGTACAGGAACCTGGTGCGCACACTGCTGGTACACGATGTACAGGTCCTGCTGGCCTGTCTGGAGGTG
Source organism: Branchiostoma floridae x Branchiostoma belcheri (assembly GCA_019207045.1). Classification (NCBI taxonomy): domain Eukaryota; kingdom Metazoa; phylum Chordata; class Leptocardii; order Amphioxiformes; family Branchiostomatidae; genus Branchiostoma; species Branchiostoma floridae x Branchiostoma belcheri. The sequence continues at coordinate 6,494,163 of CM033039.1, read as the reverse complement.
CTGTACGACCTTTCCAACGTCGGCAAGGTCACGGCCAGTAAGATTGCATCCATCGAGCACAGCGTGGGTGAGTAGTTTTGAGGATTTTTGTCTTCCCTAAATAACAAAGTGAGGTTATCTATATTGTAACTTTATGTCATACCTTGGCCAGACCGGGTGATAGTTTTGCATTACAAACAGGCTTCTCAGTTGTATCACACATGCTTCCATCAATTAAATAGAACATACTCCACGCCTGCTGTTGCTATTTATGAAATCGCTGATGAAAGCAAACTGAGTTGTTTTGTTCAATTTGTTCTCGATTTGATGTTCTTTAAGAATAAGGTTGTTGGCGCAGGTTGAAAAAGTTGTTTTTTTTTTAATGAATAGTTTAGCAATTAAATCAGTGTTTACGACCCTCGGTCCCAGCCCTCCCATGGGTTCCTACACCATGTTGTATTCTATACATAAGAGTTGCATTTCAAGCTGTTTGCTAAAGAAAGTATTAAAGTGAATTAAGCAGGGGTCCAAAGATGACCCTTACCATTCTCCAAACGTTTTTGAATAGAATGCAATACTGCTTGTGGTTGGTCTACTTTTGACCAATCAGAAAGCTTAACACTGTGAGACTTATAACCTCTTGTCCAATGTTTGTTACAGAGATCCTGGTTGGTATGTTGACGTTGGATGTGCAGACCTTGCGTCCTGACGCTTTAGCGGGCATCAGAATAATAGACCATGGGCCACACCGGCAGGCCGCACAGGACCCCAACAGGGGGGACAGCTATCAACAGGCCCAACAAACAGGTACTGATGTTTATAATGTGATGAGTTGATAAAAAGAGTATATCAAACTGTTCATTATGAAATAATTGCAGTTAGTCATTGCTGCGGTTGTGTGAGGAAAAATACAGAACCTATTACAGAAATACACCAAGAAAAGGTGCTGTGAAAGAGAAGTATAGTACAGTGCTATATGTATGTTTTCTGTCAAGCATCGTAGGCAAATGTCAAAAAGTAGGCAAGTACTGACAGATAGATGTACAGGCTTGGAAGTCTGTAACCAAAGAATTTCCAAAGCTGGATGCAAATAGACATAGACCAATCTTTATACCATCAATATTATCAGTTCAACCAATGACAGCATGGGAGTTAACGATTCAACCAACAAGGGAGTAACTCCATGTCCATCAAACATTTACATGCTTCAGATTTATTTTGCCTTTGTATGGTTTGACAAAGGTTTGCAATTGGCCTATATACATGTAGCTTCTAAATGTACTAAAATCGTTTTATCTTCCTTTAGGTCAGCGGCAGCAATTAGTTACAGCCACGGTATCATCGGCTCACTCTGCGACGCCGTCTCAGGGCGGGCGTGAGATCGACAGCGAAACCTTCACGTGTTCGTGGCTGAACTCGCTGTACGAGGTGGACTCGGAGGGGTCGGTAGCGAGGATAGACCTGTACGCAGACTACCTGTCGTCCTGCAGTAAACTGGCGCGAGTCGGCATCCTCACGTCCACACACTTTTACAGATGTGTCAAGTAAGTGTGGCTAGATGGAACAGTTTTATTGTTGTTTTTTTTTTTGTTTTTTTTTTTATTCAAACATTTAAACAGAAATACAGAGTGACAAAAGGGGGCGCACTCAAGTGCAAGACTTATTTTGACGCTACCCCTTACATAAAAAAGCATACATATTTCACAGAGAGAAATCAAGTACAGATGAAAAGCAAAGGAAAATCACATCAGACAGAAAATAATACATTGTACTTAATATAACAAGAAAGGATAAGCGCAAGTCCAGTTTCCCACCCATCAGTTCTATTGTTGGCTGTGGTGTTGAGTGTATTATGAATTGCTTGATAAAACTTAAAGCTCGAAAAGTTGTTTTGTCATTGTTTAGCTACCTTTTTTTCGGTAAAGTTATTGGTTCCTTTCCTGGACATACAACATATATGTAAATTAGTGTTATCATATTTTCCTTTGGAAATTGCAAAATAAGAATAGTATTTAATATGTAGTTTATTATTATATCTCTTTCATCATATCTTTTCTCTCTTTTACATTTTCTCAGAATCGTTCTTTTACTTTCTCATTTGTCTTGTGGACAGACTTAAGTTTCAAACAGATGCCAGAAAGTTGCTCGTTTAGATTAATGAGGGTTCAGATGTTTGAATGCAAAGCACGTGATTTGTGTCAAACTATGGTACAGATTCCAAATTTTTCTCTGTGAACTTCTAGATTTATCCAGAACTTATTTGTAGGATCCTAATTTTTTTTCCTTACCTTCCAGAACATTGTTCCCCAACACTGGGTCCAAGAGAGTGGACACCAATGGGCAGGTGGTGTACCACATCAGTGGCATCAAGAAGAGAGCTGTTCCCCTCCACATCAATTACAGCTTACTGCAGGCCAAGGCTCAGGCTGCCAGTCCTACAGTACAGGGGGGAGTCCAGGTGTCCAGGTCCAAACCCAACCCCCCTCCTGTCGGGGCTAGCCCCCCTCCACAGGTAACCAAAATTGCCCAAGATGTATTTGATGTTCTCTTTGCTTTCTTAATCCATAAACAATACACAATGGGAAGCCAAACACTGCTTGAGAATACTTCAGGTTGAATAGTTGTTTGGGTTAGGTTTTGGATTTCTATTGGATTTTTTGGTAGACTTTCAAACTTCAAGACTCACTAAATAATTTGTGTTACCAGCTTGTATTACATTGCAACTGTCATGTCTTCTTTTCTGCTATGTCCAACTGTTAAAAGATTAACACAGTACAGAGTGTGTTCCAAATGAATTCTTTTTATAGTACCTTAGATGCAACAATCACAAGCTCAACCATGAAAAAGGTTTCCTCAGTTATCTCTCTGGACATTTCAATGGAGTTTTTGATATCCTTATCAACTTACACTGTACTTAGAATTGTACTTACCATGTTTCTTTACTTCTTCCTTAGGTGATGACATCAACCAGCAGCCAACACTCATCACAACTCACACGTTCCTTCACCATCCAACGCGCTCCCACCTCCCAGTCTCCATATCCCAGCACCCCCACCCCTCCCTCTCACACCCCCACCCCTCCCCCCTTCCAGGAGCCCAGACCCCCTCCCCCTCCCTACAGACAGCCCACCCCACCCCAAGCCCCCTCACCATCCGTACAAACCCCGCCCCAGGTGACCAAACCCAACCCCGTCCCCGCGCCGGTGAACCCAGACTTCCAGAGGAGGCGAGGTTCACTCGGAATGTCACCGGAAGAAATGGCCAGGCTGATTGCCGCCCAGGGTCAGCCTCCAGGTCAGAGTTCGGGTCAGAGTTCAGCTCCACACCAGGGTCAAGGGGACGCCAACATGCACGGTCCCTTGGCAGCCTTACTGAAACGTAAGGGTAGTCTTGTGTCGGGGACCAAGGAGCCTGTGTCCACGTCACAAGCTGGGCTGCAGCAAAAAAATCAGGCAGTGTTTGCAGGGAACACCCAGCCAGCCTTGCCGGCAAGACCCTTGCCTAATATGGCAAACCCCAAAGGCCCTGAACAAGTTGTCCTTCCCCACAATGGAATGCCGTCAGTGTCGCAAGGGGCTCAAACTACAGCAGTAAGGCAGGTCAATTCACCCAATCTGAGGCTACCCCCTCCAGGCCAGGCCTTGCCACCCCCACATGCCCAAGTGGTACCTTCCGTGAGAGCAACTGTTGGTGTGAGTGGGACTGTCCAGGTACAGACCGCAGTGCCAGTTTCACAGCCAAACGGGCAGCTAAACGTGCAGACAGTCGCAGCGTTGCCCATGTCCAGTCCCCAGGTGTCCATCGTGCCGCAAACGGTGCCTGCTTCTGTTGCACAAATTAACCAGGCACCTTCTACCGTGGCCGCCGCCTCAACAGTTCCCCCAGTCACCGCCGCCATCCCTAACCTCTCTGTTGCGCAACCTCAGCAGCTTCCCGTCGTCAGCAACCAAGTCACCTCTCAGCCCAACCTGGCGCTGGCAACCAACATCCCCGGACAACCAAATGTCGTGTTTGTCCAAGCTGCTCCCAACATTGCCGGGCAAAACCCTGCCGTGCCGCTCTCCCAACCCATCCAGCAAGCCTCGGCGGTTTACCCGACCGCCATCCACCAGGCGTTGCTAGGCAACGTGCAGGTCCCGTGCTCGTCAAACGTGACGCAGTCTCCGACAGTCCCAGCGCAAAACGTCTCAGCGGCTCCCTTGCCTATGGGGATCGTATTTCAGACCAAGAACGCGGGGATCCCGAGCACGGTCATCCTAACGCAAGTCCCGCAGCAGCTGCCTGTTGGGCAGACTGCTCCCATCCAGGTATCGGGAACGAACCTTAGCGGCAGCACGTTCATCGTGGGACAGGTCAACATGGCGCCGGGACAAATCCTCCAGCCACAAGCGGCAAACGACGGTAATAAGAGCGGGAGCATCATCAGGCAGCTGTTGTTACCCAAACCCGAGCGTCACGACTCCAACCAGAGATTGATACTCCCCAAACCGCCTCCCTCAGCGGTCAGCCAAACATCCTTCAGTAGTGTAGCTAATGTACAGGTTCCTCCGCAAGTAAGCCCCCAGCCGAGCAGCAAGAATGCCCTGCCCCCACTGCCAGTGAGTCCCGAGCCTAATAAGGCCGTCGAAAAAGCTGCGAATCCCGCACAGCAAGTTGCAGTTCCCAACAATCCTGACCGCGTCATTTGTTCGCAAGTCGAGGTCGCAAAGGACGTGATTGGACCAAACACAGGGATGCATGAGGATGAGAGAAGGATTGAGGTAATCGAAAATCATAGTAGAAAAACTCTTGAAGACAAGATTGCCAGTAGTGGTAGTTTCCACCAATCAGGGACTGCAGGTGGGGCACCAGCTGATAGTATCAACCAATCACAAACCAATAACCCATTGCCAGTGAACTCAGTGGACCAATCAGGGACCAGTGGTAAGGAAGCTGTGAACCAATCAGGGGAAGGCACAAAACTACCTCAGGAATCAGTGGACTTGTCAGCAGAAAAGCATCCTGGGCTTTCTAACGGGCCGTTGTCGACCAAGCTGGCTCAAGGTACCAATGACTTGGACGTTCCTCTTGTGAATGGAGTCAGCGATTCTGAAAAAGAAGACGAGAAAATGCAGATATCAGAGGATGTAGCTACAAAAGAAGTGAGAACAGACAAAAAGACTTCTGTCGTAGCACCGGCAAATTCCACAAACATTCCCAACCATAATTCCATGCAAAGAAACGAGTTGTTGCCCAATGGGGAGATAAGGACGGAAGAAACAATGAACGGTTCAATATCCGCTGAAAAAGCTTCAGGAAACGTAAATCACACACACTCCGTGAACGGAATGGCTTCTGAGGATAAACAAACATGCCACGCCAACGGAAATTCCACGGGAATCGCAAATTCCATCTTGTCTTCTCCGCACAATGCTCAGAACACTTTAGTACACAATAGGACTTCACTGCCAAACTCAAATTCGTTACCCTCTGGCATTGCGCAAAGCGTTGTCTCAAACACCAACCCAACTGCTACAAACCCTCCGTCAACCTCGGATGAATTGCACAGCAAGAAAGCGCAGAAGCGGCCGCTCGAGAACGACGTGCTAGCACGAGGAATCGCGAACAAAGTCGGGATGAGAATAGTGACCGACCAGAGACTGAAAGCGGAGGCTTCTCAAAACAGTACTGTTAGCGTACAAGGTAATTCTCCATCACTTTCTGTAAATGTTGTGAAAGCCGGGGAGAACTCTGCTTTTGTTCCTGGGAGTGCGGTATCAGGTCCATCCCAGTTGCTGAGGCCTCCAGCTCCTGGTGGTGCCTCCTCGCAATGTGCGCCCCCTGGCAGCCCCCAGGGAACTGCAGAGGGAGGCATGGCTCAGAACAGTGCTGCTGGGGAACAGAGGAGGAAAAGTGGGAACTTCATCTGCCTTTGGTACAACTGTGAGAGGTGAGGACTTACTTCAGTACTGTTGTCATTCAAACCTAGATGTCAGTAAGGTGCATCTACATCTATCGTCAGTGGTCCGTCGGGTTTTGTCTGTCTGTTGTTAGTCTTACATGTATGTGTTAAGTAAGCCTTATCTAGTAAATCATGCACATGTAGCATTCCAAATTTATTATCCTTATTCTCCTTGTTGTCATTCAAACCTAGATATCAATAAGGTGTATCTACATCTATCGTCAATGGTTACAAGACTGAAGGGTTCTAGCTGTCTGTCTATAATTGTTAGTCTTATGTATTAAGTAAGCCTTATCTAGTAAAGCATTTGCATTGTAGAGCTGTAAATGTAATATCCTTATTCTCTGTGTTTTTGTGCTGAAAGGGTACTGCTTCTACCTTTCGATAAAATCATGGAATACATGTTTATGTAGTTTGCTGGATTGACATAGAATTGCTGTAATGTTTGAACCATGTCCATTTGATACATTTCTCCTAGAATTTCTAAAATTCTTTACTTCTAGATTTTTAAAGCAAAACCTGGAATCTGTAGTTACAAAAACTAAAGATATAATTTTTTCTCCCTCCTTCCAGCTGGTATGACACCCCAAACCAGGTGTTTGTCCACGCTGTCCGAGAGCACGTGTTGGCGTCCAACATAGGCCAGTGTTTGTGGGAGGGCTGTGAACCAATCAAACGGCAGCCCTGGTCACTCATCAGTCACTTACAGGTCAGTGTAGTCATGTATGTCAATCAATCTTACAATGGTGAAGGAACTCACGAATCCTAAGGCAACCCGCTTTTTAGGTGAAAAGCAGTGAAAGAAGAGTGATGGGCTACACCTTCCAACACCATGCACTTGATAGCCCACTTCTGAATCATTACAGCCTCATAAAGGCTATGTAACTATATACCCATACCACACATTTAAACCTTTATTACTCACAGCGCAACAAACGTATTTAGGCAGGGAGGACATCACATGCCTCTCCCTTAATGGAATACAGTTTGTCACATTTTTCAAAGACAAGAATGTACAGGGACAAAGAACACATTGTGTGCACTGCAATTAATTCTGTGACAGAAGTGAAACATGTGGTTCATGACCCATAAAGTAAGTTGTTAAAAAGTCTAATGGATTGCTTTAGTCTTTAAGTTCTAGCATAGGGGACAGTATTACACATGGTACATTTTTTATTACACAAAAGCTGAAACCATCTTCCCCCTCTCCAGGACAAGCACTGTTCCAAGGAGGCTCTCCAAGTGGCTCTTCAGGTGTTCCAGCAGCGACAGACGTCAGGTGCTCGTGCCCCCACCCCCCAGGGGCCTCCCCGGGAGATCCAGTGTCCGCCCAACGCTGCGTTCCTGGCCATCAGGAGGATGACCCCCTACCAGACCCCACAGAAGGACTGGGTAGGTGGGGAGGGGGGTGTAGCAAATATGACATGAAGGTTACAAGTCATTTGTAACCTTCTGTATTCTACCAACACAGATGATGAACTATCATGCTAACTATACTTTCCTTGGTATGTCGAATGTGCTTGACAGTGTAGAAGTCCACTGTGTTCTGCTGCTGCAGTGGTCTAAATACCATGCAGTTGCAATCACTCTTTTTTTTATCCTGTTCATCATGAGCTTCCTTATTATTAGCACTCGTAATTTTCTGAATGCAACAGTCCTAGTCCTCTATCTTTGAGGTATGCCCTTAGTACACTCAGTAGGTTCAAGCAGTGCTGTCCTTTTCTGGATTTGTGAGTATTAGATCTTATCAACATTACTCTGACAGAGTAGTAATATAGATTGTATTTTGTCAGGAGGAGAAGGAAGGCCCCATCACCAAGAGTGTTCGGCTGACAGCCACACTGATACTGAGGAATGTAGCCAAACACTCTGTGGAAGGGAGGAGGTATGAAGAGTTACTTTGTTGTTTCTACTATTTAATGACATACTGATTGAGAGGAAGAAGCAATACTGGTCGAATTAAGGTTGTCTATTTTGTTAGTAAGAAAAATCAGCCTAGTATGTAATTTCATACTTAGAGTTTTGCTTGACATGCAAGTGTCCTGGTTTGTGCAAAAAGTTTTGCTTTTTAGAATTTATTGTACTTGAATTGAGTTTTAAGATTGTTCTACTCCTTGCATTTGTATTGAGTTAATTGAGTTTATAGTGATACCCTTTAGCTCATTGAGCTAATCTTCCAGGGCTCATTAAAAACACACACAGTATATACATTGTCCAAGTGGATGGACAGATACCATACACTCAAAACAGATACAAATACATGTGCTGTTTTGTTAATACATTGTTGTAAATTTCTAATTTCGTACACAGGAAAATCCAGCGCTATGAAGAGCATCTGTCGTACCTGGCACTCAGCAACCTGGAGTCCGCCAACTTTATCGCCAAGTGCCTCGGCTTCGTGTTCCAACCAGAGCAGTCGGAGTCCCAGAGAGACAATCCCCCTTACGTCCGATAGCAGGAGTACCGCCGGCCGTGTGGTGTAGCGCGTGGTTCGTGTGTGTTTGGAGTTTTGGAAGAGTAACTTACTGCCTTCTGATACATTTCAAGCACTGTTATCCCTAAGCAATTGACCCCTAACAGACCAGTATTTGACAGAACTTGTAGACAAAATATGGTCCAAACTGCCTAATAATTCTATCTTACAATTTTTCCTGCAAGGTGCCCCATCAAAAGATGCTACTATAAATGTATGTATGTAAAGCAAAGTGAGAGTGTCTAAAACATGGTTATGAAGATAGCTGTTCAAGAACTCTGTTGAAATCATTCCAAATGCATGTTTTAGACCACGAGAAACTTTTTGAAAGCAGCTACATTTCTTTCATTTCGACAGTATTTCAGCCACATGACTTTTTGAAAGAAGAGAGAGTCCTAGCAATCAGGGTATTCTGTGTATGGGGGATGGGAGATGTTGTATTATGTACAATGTCTTGGGCATTCAGACACATAATTTTTGTTGTAGAAATGAAATTGGTAAGTGGCTTTGAGTATGCTGTTCTGTTGCATCACTTGACCATATGCTAGGTGCGGCATCAAAATATTTCGGGAAAACCAATTCTTGCCAGTTATAACACCGACATCTTTTTGGCAACAACTCAGAGGCGGAGCAATTTGCCTGTTCTTGCCTGGTGTTTTCACATGAATATCAATGGCAAGCCAGTTTCATATATCTGTATTGAATTGATTTTTGCCTTCTTTCTGCTTACAAACAGACAGTCATTGCAAGATACCAAACTTGGAAAAAAGATACTGTACATGGTACGTTCTAACCTGCATAGTGTCAACCGTTTAGATGGGGTTGGGGGTTTCAGTTGATAGTCTTCAAAGTGGCACTCAAAACTAACTGAAAAGCACTTGCCACAAGAGGCGAAAAATGCAAAGGAGGCTAAAGCTACGAGAGGGGTTGTTAAAGAATGTTGATGTAATATAATGTGAAAGTTTGACAATCACTAATAAGTTTTGCCTATTGTACACTTAAGCCATTGCATTTGGCCAGAGCAGAATTCGGGCCAAATTTTCCATTCTTTAAACAATGTATTCCGTCTACCATTCTATCACCTATGTAGAAGCCTATATACAACTGCAGTGTTACTAAAATCAGCTATCTATGTACACAATGGTACTGTAAGTTTCCTGCCAGATTCAGTGTGTGAAAGTATGAAATGTTCCCTATTTTCTATTTGCAAATGAATTACATACCAGAATTTCTGCATATTAGCTAATGTGATCATGTAAAACATGTGGAAAGAGATGAAATGCCCACAATTTCTATATCAAACCCCTCCCAATCCCGTTGTATACATCAGTACAAAGATTGAGATATTTAGAAATTCCTGGGAACTGTTCCTAAATGTTGACAAGGGTAAGAGATAGAAACAGTTCGACTTTATACTGTACATAAACAATTGTTTGGCAAGTCGAAGCCACGTTGGGGGTTGTCACCCAGTAAGTGTAGTGATTTTGTACCCGTTGGTATTTTGTAGTCCTAGCTTTGTACCTCTTTGTTCAAATTGTTCAATCCAGACTTATTAGGGTTTGTTTCTACACTCCCCTTGTTAGAATAGATTTCAGCGTTTCGGGGAGTTTTGTAACTATGTACAAAGAGGGAAACAGAATGGCATATTGGACTGTACAAAATTAATACATGTATGTGGAACTTGTGTGACCACTTAATAGTAAAAAAAAACGTGATTAGGGGGGAACAGTATTTTCTTTAAAAATAAAAAATGCCATGTAGATACTAAGCAAACTTTTTGTATCTGGTTCTGGTAACCCTTTTTGTGAAACTAACGCTAAAGCCATTGTTCTAATCTTCAGGTGACATAACGTTCCTTCATGCTACTTTATCAAAGAAGATTTTGTGTTTGTATGATGTATACGACCAGTTTTTGTGCTTTCAATGTTCTTGTATGGTTTCAATGAAATACCGACATTCCCCTGTCTGAAAATATATTATGTGTGTATAGTATAAAGTTCTGGTAGACTAGAGATAGGACTATTTTGAGAACGGATCTTCTTTGTAAATCGGTAATTTACTATTTATTACCAGCAGGACCATTTCCGAGGTTTGTACAAAACTGCGTTTTCCTGGACAGATGTGAGCCGATATTAAAGAGAATTTCAAAGCTTATGACACAGAGTGTGTGTGGTTTTTTTTTTTTATTTCAAACATCATAAGATTGCCACTCTTCAAAACTGCTACAATATCCTCGGATTTGACCTCAGAAGAACATAGACTCGAGTACCGTAATCTCAATGATCGTAAATGTCTACAAAACTTTACTCATTTTACTTACATGACTGTTTGTCCACAACAGATGTGTTTGGTTCAGATTGATGTTTAAATGGAATAGCTTTCCCTGACCAGACCATGCAGTAGTTATTACTGAAAGGAACATTCTTGACTCTTACAAATCTAAATAAAACAAGCCATTTCAAAAACTGACATCCTGAAACTCTGCCAGGCATAAGTTCGGAGGGTCTTCTCCGCTATACATACATGTATATACATTGTACAAACTGGACAATGAACTTCGCCACTATCACATCTACAGTGCATAATGCAAACATAACATCACCAAGAACAGTTCTAAGGTATTCCTGCATTGCTACAGTTTGGCAATCTTCTTTCTAATGTCCCCCTGTTGCTGTTTGTCACCAATCTCCATGGCGAGTTTCATTGCCGATTGATAGTTGGATTTAGCCAAGTCCTTCTGTTCCAGTTTCTTGTACGATTTTGCTATGTTCTTGTGCGCTGTTATCTGCGCTTGCTTGTCACTTTCTCCTTCTTTCATCGTCAAGTACTTTTGATACGAGTCCAAGGCTTTTTCATACTCCTTTATTTCAAAATGGACTCGTCCAAGTCTGTCATAAGCCCTTCCCTGCTCATGCCTCTCCCCCAACTGCCTGGCTACTGCAAGAGAATGTTCGTAAAACTGGATGGCTGTACGTGGGGAGTGGAGTTGTTCCCTGTGCATCTCTCCCGTCTTGAAACAAATCTTCATCTGTTGTACCATCATTGAGGTTCTTGCATGTAGGTGCATGGATTTAGGATATCCACTTGAGTGTGTTGTTTCTTGTTTGCCGCTGTCTCCATTTGCTTGTATCTTCAAGGCCTTCTGAAACCACTCCAAACCTGCCTCATGCTCCCCTATATTGAAATAAGCCAATCCCAGTCTGTGGTAAGCAACTTCCTCCTTATTTCTGTCATTCAGCTGCCTGGCTAGATCCAGAGCCTTTTCATAATACTGGATGGCTTTAAGTGGGGAATGTAGTTGTTCTTCGTGCATGTCACCCATCTTAAAGTAAACATCCATTTCTTTGTGTTGATCCGCTATCTGCTGTGCCATCTGTAAGGCTGTGTTGAAGTGGGATGTTGCCTCGTTCAGTTTACCTAGGAACCTGTATGCATCACCCACATTGCCGTTTGCTGTTACCTGCTGTTCCTTGTCTCCATCCTCTTGGCTCATCTTCAGGTGTTTTTTACTCCACTCTAAAGCTTTCTCATACTCCCCCATCTCATAATCGACCCATCCCAGTCTGTGGTAAGCCACTCCCTCCTCATGCTTGTCCCCATACTGTCTGGCTAGTACAAGGTACTTTTCATAATACTGGATAGCTGTATGTGGGGAGTGGAGTTGTTCCCTCTGCATGTCACCCATCTTACAGTAAACATCCATCTGTCCATGTTGATCCCATGTCTGCTGTGCCATCTGTAAGGCTGTGTTGAAGTGGGATGTTGCCAGGTCCAGTTTACCCAGGAACCTGTACGTTTCGCCCAAATTTTGGTGTGCTATCATCTCTTCTTTCTTATTCCCATCTTTTTGGTGCATTTTCAGGCAATCTTGGAACCACTTCAGTGCCACCTGATACTCCCCCATCCCGTAATGGACATGCCCCAGTCTGCCGTAAGCCAGTCCCTCCCCATGCCTGTTTCCCAACTGTCTGGCTAGATCTAGAGACTGTTCATAATACTGGATGGTTGTATGTGGGGAATGGAGTTGTTCCATGTGCATCTCACCCATCATTCTGTAAACATTCATCTGCCCATGCTGATCCCCTGTCTGCTGTGCCATCTGTAAGGCTGTGTTGAAGTGGGATGTTGCCTGGTCCAGTTTACCCAGGAACCTGTATGTATTACCCAGACATGTGAGTGCTGTTGTCTGTTCTGTCTTGTCTCCAATCTGTTGGACAATCTTCAGGTATTTCAGGTTCCACTTCAATGCTGCTTCGTACTCCCCCATGTCATGATGGGTTAGTCCCAGTCTATTATAAGTTAGTCCCTCCTCACGCTGGTCCTTCATCTGTCTGGCAAGTGTGAGATGCTGTTCATAATACTGTATGGCTGTTTGTGGGGAGTGGAGTTGTTCTCTGTGCATCTCACCCATCATTCTGTAAACATCCATCTGCCCTTGTTGATCCCATGTCTGCTGTGCCATCTGTAAGGCTGTGTTGAAGTGAGATGTTGCCTGGTCCAGGTTACCCAGGGACCTGTATGTATCACCCACGTTGATGTGTGCTGTTGTTTGTGCTTCTTTTTCCCCATCCTTTGCGCTCATCTTCAGGTGCTTTTTATTCCACTCCAGAGCTGCCTCATACTCCCCCATCTCATAATGGACCTGTCCCAGTTTGTTGTAAGCAATACACTCCTCTTTCTTCCTCCCAAACTGCCTGGCTAGTGCCAACATCTTCATGTAGTACTGGTGTGACACCTGTGGTTCGTGTAGCTGTTCTCTGTGTAAATCACCCAGCATACAGAAAATTGCCATCTGTTCAGTCTTGTTTCCTGTCTCCATGGCAACATCCATGGCTCTTTCGTAGTTGGCCTTTGCATCAGACACATGACCTGACAGTGCCAATGATGATGCCAGGTTTTTATAGGCTACACAAATGATTTCTCTCATAGGTCTGGATGACACTAATCTGTTGGTAGCCCTTAAAGCCATTTCATGGTTGTGGGAGGCTTCCTCTTGCAGACCTAAGATATCACATGTCAGACCAAGTCTGCTGTATGCTACGACTAGTCGTATATCTTCGGGCAGTTCCTGAGCACACTTTAGCATGTACTGGTAATACTGCAGAGCTGACTGTAAGCTGTATAGTTTAGTCCTGTAGAGATCTCCTATCTGACAGTACAGGTCAAACTGTTGAGCCTTGTCTTCCATCACTGCAGGTGTGTTCAGTGCAGCTAGGAGATTCTCCAGCGTGTTCTGGGTATCACCTTCACCTGACGCACAGGAGAAAGATAATCAGAAATGTGTCTTGTTTGTAATCCTCCTTTTTGGGCAGCAAAAAAAAATAGTTCACTACAGGCGAAACTCTGTTGAGAGAGAACCATGTGCACTAGTACAATAACAATGCGAGTGCACAATCCATGCGAGTGACTCTAATCTGGAGTCTAAGTTAATTCGGAGCTGATGATTAGTTTTACATACACCTACCTGTAGGTGAGTCAGGTCTGCTGGGCCCTGATCCTGGAGTGCCTGTGATATATCCAGACGACTCAGAACTCATGGAAGAACTCCTCTTTCTACGAGATCCCATCAGTCGTTCCAGTTCTCTGATGTCCAGTGAGACTAGATCTGTTGTCATCTGTGGCAGCTCAGGGTTATTATCAAGGGCCTCTGCAGCCTGCTGATTATGATCATCTGTAGAACATTGTGAAACATTTTAACTACGTATACATTGCACACGTCAGTATCTAAAGCAGCATTACACCGAAGTTTCCAGTTGCTTTTCATCTGAGCGTTATGGTTCCTCTCTTCTAGCGTTATAAATTTAACTGTTATTCATGTCGATAGTCATTTGTTTCCTGACCTGGTATAACTGACGCCCCAGCCAGTTGGAGAACAGAGTTAATCTCTTGCACCTCTCTGTCTTCTAGTGTTCCTTCGAGTGTGCTGGCTGTGTAGGTAGGATATGATGATACATTAGTTTATGTCAGTTTGATTGGTGCTGGTGGGCCAATCACCATTGGGAGAATAAAGAACCAATCACCTGTGTTTAGACTTTATCATTATCTATCTATATGTCAGGTTATGATTTGATTAGTCATTTAAAATAGTTTATCACATGATTATAAGTCATATTACCTGCTATTTGAAGATTGCCAAGTTTGTCGAGAAGAGAATCTTCTTCGTCGTATCCCTGCAGTTGTGCAGGTAATGGCTTTTCCTGGAGGTGTTGTTCTCCACAAACCTTTGGCAGCTTAGTGCAATCCAGATGGAGGACGTCCAGCACGTTGCTCGTGGTGTGAATATGTGGCTGGTAGAGAGGGTACTCCTGAGGCAGTCTTGGCATAGTTTGGCCTTAAACAACAAGTGAGCAGAGGATGTTGAAGAAGAAATTGGCAGGTATATGAATATGAAGGGAACATAAAAACATTTTGACATTTATTTGCTTGGTTGGTGATATGGTGTGATTGACTATCATAATGTTTGCAATTGAAAATGTGTATACCCTCATTTTAGATCGAATTCAATTTCTAAAAGTATTATCTTGAAACAACAAGCACGCATTGCAATGAGCCTTTAGGCATAAGAAAACAAAATAAATGTTTGAATTTACGACTACCTTTTGTAGCAGGCGAGGTGAGAAGGTAAAGCAGAGCCTTCCTGAAGTCCTCTATGTTGATAGTTGCCTTCACAGAGATGCTCTCAGCACCGAGCTGCTGTAAGATCTCCTCACTCATCAAACTACCGTACAGCAGGTTGTTCCATTCTTCATGCTTGTACATGAACCACAGTTCGCCAAGCCCGTCCATGTCTGTACATTGCAGGTAGAATACCAGGCTGCCGGTCTTCACGCAAGAAACTTTAATGCCCTTAAACCTTTCCAATTTCTTAACTGCTTTGACGACTGTTAACAGATCTGTGATACTTCTTGTTCTCGATTTGATCCGTTGTAGCATAGCCTGGGGAAGGGCCTTGTCTACATCAATTGTGGAAAGAGTTTCTAATGCAGAGGCGTAGTTTAGCATGTCCTCTGGAGTCTCAACACTTGGTAACACCTGCTCAAGTATCTCCACAACAACAGGGAGTAAAGGAGGTCCTCCTGTAAAGAAAACGTTGTACTTAAATTACTTCGTTTGCCTTCCAATGTACAGTTTGCTTTTTATTTCCTTTATTAGACCTGCTTAAACCAACACTCACCATAATCCCATTGTGCCGTTTACCAGCGGAATATTGATGTTACGTTTTGCAGCAGTTACTGATAACTACTCTATGATGATACAGTAACTATAATCTTTACTGAAAAGATTCTAATTATATTTCAGCCATACATAGTATGGTGAAATATATTGTATTCGTAATGTTTCTTTCTTTCTTTCTTTCTTTCTTTCTCCTGTCAAATCTTGAAAGTGATTCATCTCCGCCGTTTCTAGACCGAATGACCTGAAATTTGGCACAGAGGTAGAATGGGCCAATACCTTGATGCTTTTTTCTCAGTTTTTTCATATTTGCCTCTAAAATGATTTTATTGAGGTTTAAAGGTCATGTTTTGACCAAAATAAAATATATTGTCCCCCTGTACCCTGGTCTTACAATGGAATGGCCTGAAATTTGGTGTAGATAGGCATTAGATAGTTGGTAAAATGATCCAAGTAAAAGTTTTGACATAAACTACTTTAAAATAATTAATTTTGGCACTTTTCTGAGGGGTAATTTGTTTTCTTTTGTCCTCCTGGCGTGACCTTCCGTGACCCCGCACAGAGACCACACCTGTGCGCAAAGAGGGCGAAGGCTAATTAATATTCATAAGCGGGGCCCCACGATTCCGTATATAGTGAATGAATGAAGACCTTTATTGTACAGTTTTGCCCAACCGAGCTAAGTACAGGTCACAACAAGTCAAGATATATACATATAAAAGTATCACAAATCTAGTCTAACACAAAAGTTCGGCATACTGCAGTGTTCCCGCCAGAATTTTTTTCGGGGGCCGCCGAAGAACGCCGAAGGCCCCGGCCCGGCAGGGTCCAGGGGCAGAGCCCCGTTGGGGGTCCCAGGGGGGCGAAGCCCGCCTGAAACTCTTGCACTTTAGGCTATTCAGAAGGCCTATTGTATCAGTTTTTAGGGGCATTTCTGTAATAATCACAGCAGTCACTTAACTTCTCTTCAGGAGTTTAGCGTAACAGTATTTCAGGTCAAACCGTCAAAGGCAACTAAAAACAAACTTTAACGTTAATGACTTCAACAGTACTTATAACTTTTGTCCGGTTTGCCATCCGAAGTTGAATCGCTATCGATGGTATTTTCGCTGCACTGTTAGCTCCGTACGTTTTTAGAAGGTTCCGTTTATCACGGAACTGCTGTTGTTTCAGAAAACTCACGGACTTATGCTTACAAACACGTAAATTCCTAACTTGTGTTTCTTCTTCTTCTTTCTTTCTCCTGTCAAATCTTCAAAACGATTCATCTCCGTCGGTCTTGGACCGAATTAATGACTTGAAATTTGGCACAAGGGTAGAGTGGACCAATATCCACGTGCTCTTTTTTTTCATTTTTTTTCAAATGACTTTAAAATGATTTTATTTAAGTTCTTTTGCGTTTTTCTGACCAAACTTTATATTTGAGCCTCCTGTGCCCTGGTATTAAGTCCAAAGTTCCCAAAATGGTATGGTAGTACATGGTATGTTTACTTACAGGACTCCGTTATCATTTTTGGTTAAAAACCACTTCAAAATGATTTATTGGGGAATTCTCTGCTCAATTCCTACGATTTTGGGCGTCAACAATAGAACGCATGGTCAACTCCAGGCCACCTGCGTGTAAATTAATTAGCCGTTCAGCCAACCAGCAACCAAAAGCAACAGATTATGAATCTGATTGGCTAAGCTTCGTGCGATATTTGGATCCGGCCATTTAAGATTTTACGGGGGTCAGAGACATTTGTTTGACCGTATGATAGCAAATACAAAGCATACAGGAATATACTGTAAAATTCTATAAAAACAAACAAATATTTCCAGACAGAGACACGGTATAAACAAGGAAAGACATATTCAGGCCCGACATTTTTTCGTAGGACTCTTTAATACATCCACCCCTGTAGGTTATTTGAACTGATCCCGGTCAGACATCTGGGGTTTTTCCACAAGACCACTCACGTGCACTAGCTAGCTGCAGACGATTTTTGCTACAACAGCGCGCCGTACAGAAGACTACTAGTATTTTGCTGCGTCCTACGTCAAATTTTGCGTCAGCTGTCGTCATATACAGCAGAATATATCATCAGGTAAGAACTGGCTAATCTTGCTTTCTTCCCTCCGTTGTTTTTTTGACGAGTTAATTCATTTTGGTAGTAACGTCTCCAAAGTGTAACGTTTCCAAAGTGTACTGTGTAGCTTTTTGTTGTGTACATTTTTCAGACGACATAAACGTGAACCGTCTTGGTTCTTTCTGACGTAAATTTACTCTGTAACTTTCTCCAATATTGAAAAAACAAACACATCAACGTTAACCAACAGATAGTTCTTTAAATCTTGTCAGGTAAGAAGTGATTAACTTTCTACCCTTCATTATAATTTTGTCTTTCAACGCCGTGTGTTAGAGATTCATTGTAGTCATGTGAAAGAAGAATATGTGTTTGTGTGGGGAGGGGGGCATTCCCAGATTCACTGTCGACACAGCTGATAGACTATCGAGTGTATGTTTAGTGTATGTTTAGTGTATGATTCAGCAGACCGAGTACCAAGAGTAGAGTAGAGTAGAGTTCTTCAGGCTCAGGTAGGAACTGCAGTTCCAGTTTAGGCCGCTTGTAACCAATATTATTTGATTCAGTGGACTGGGTATACAGTGTTTGAAGTGTATCTCAGGAATGTTACTGTGGACCAGTATGTAATTTGTTTGTAAGTGTATGATTCTCGACAATCTTTAAGTGGACCAAGTACACATTGTGTTTAAGTGTATGATTCTCTGCAAACTTTTCAGTGGATAGAGTATGCAGTGTGTGTTATGATAAAATAAATACTTGTGACAAAAATTATTGGAAGGACCGGGAACAGTAATTTCCACCCACCCCCTATAGATGTTTCCCTGTCGGATTTTTTTTTCTTTTCGCGGTCATAGTGGGGTATTCCCCGCCAGGTGTTTTCCCCGTCGGGTGTTTTGTGGAAATATTGATAAACACCGTCACATAGAAACCAGCAGACAGGACCCAGGAAACTACAGACCCGTAAGTTTAACCTCCGTGGCTGCATTCATATGGGATAAGGGGTTATACACTTAAGTGGATACAGGACTTTCTCAGCAACAGGAGGCAGAAGGTAGTAATCAACAGAGCTCACTCCTCCTGGCGTAACGTCAAGAGTGGAATCCCGCAGGGGAGTGTTCTTGGTCCTATGTTATTTGTGGTTTTTATAAACGACCTGCCGGAGGTTGTGACCAGTGCGGTGAAAATCTTTGCTGATGATAGCAAGATCTACAGACCCATTCTATGTAAGGAGGATCAGGAAGCGCTCCAGCGTGATCTCCAAGCTCCAACCTTAATTTAATTGTAAGTCAATCATTTAAGTCAATCATTATCGCCACCAAAGCCTCCACTGTGCGTTAAAGACATTGTTTAATGGGCAGATAATAGACATAACCATGGACTGTTTCACAATATAGTGCTGCTACAAAGGGATCTTTGGTGTATTCTCAGAGCAGAAGTTACAGTAGTTTGTGTGTGTGTGTGTGTGTGTTTTGAAGGTCTCTGGCTGTATACAGAGAAAAGCTGACAAATACGACTGGGAATAATCCACGATGACGGGAAATATTCCACGACGACGGAAAAAAAAAGTGGGGAATGGCCCATAAAAAATGGGAAAACCCAAAAAAAATCTGACGGGAAACGTCTATGGGGGAAAACTCATGAAACCGAAGGACCATTGTTACAGATACGTTTGTAGTACAAATGTTATGGAAGACATCCATTTTATGCATGCATGATCATATTTTTCAACTTGCAGATAAAAAGGTGTCATCTACAGATATGTTTTTCAGCATATGATCTGTAGCTGTTTTCTTTTTTACTTGTTGAAGTTGAATGTTTCATAATTGTTGACCCCATGTCTACTTATTATCTCATATGATAATGATGTTATGTCATATATGTATAGTCTCAAAGAATGTTGCTACATTCTAGCACTTGTAATCTTTCAGGAAAATGCCTCGGCGTAAGAAGAGGAATTGGACGAGGTGGGATGCCTGGATTGCAAAGCAGGAAACGAAGAAACCAGCTGATGAGCAGAAATTGGAGGTAACAGGTCAGGAGCCAGCAGATGACCTGGAAGTACAAGTAAGAGGGCAGGAGCAAGCAGATGACCTGGAAGTACAGGTAAGAGGGCAGCAGCCAGCTGATGACCTGGAAGTACAGGTAAGAGGGCAGGCAGATGACCTGGAAGTACAGGTAAGAGGGCAGCAGCCAGCTGATGACCTGGAAGTACAGGTAAGAGGGCAGGCAGATGACCTGGAAGTACAGGTAAGAGGGCAGGAGCCAGCAGATGACCAGGATGTAGAGGTAAGAGAGCAGGAGCCAGCTGATACCCCAGAAGTAGTGGAAACAGGGGAGTGGAAGGAAGAGTTCATGTTCAATCCCTTCACAGGAAATGATCAATTGGAACTGGCAGACCAGCTGAACCTTTCTGTGGAACGATACCTCAATATTCAGGAAAGGAATGTCCCTTTGGAGGCACCAATCAGTCCCATCAGAATTATTGGGGATGGTAATTGTTTCTATAGAGCTATTAGTTACCTTATTTGTGGCACCCAAGACTATCATGATGTATTAAGACAGCGTACAGTTGAATATATGTCAACATTGTCTGAAGATGTTTACAGGCCTTGGTTGGCGTTCGAGCACCCTGAAAAAACCATGGACCAGTACCTGTCTCGTGATGGTCGAAGCATGCAGAATCGTCATCCAGCAGATCTTGAAGCATGGGCCACACAGGTAGAAATAAATGCGATGTCTTCACTACTGGGAAGACGCATCTTTGTGTACGGTAAGCATGGCTTTAACATTAAGTGGGAATGGATGAAGTACCCATGGTGTGAGAGTAATACAAGCATGTTAGATGGTAGAAATGCTATATACATGCAACATACGAATGGTAACCATTTTGATGTTGTCACAGCAACAGTTTTCAACAAAAGACAGACAAGGAGTATGTCACGGCGCCACAGAGAGGAAACTACAGAAGCCTCACAAGTTGCCTGCATCAAGAGAAAGACTGTGCTGAATGCCAATAATGATGACGACGACCGGAAAAGGGTCAGACGAGACCGAGAAAGGAAACGGTACCAGGAGGATCCGGAATATGCCAAGGCCCAACGGGATGGAAAGAAGACTCGATATAGCACAGATAAACAGCACGCCCAGGAGAAGCGCGAAACGGAACGGGAGCGAGCACTGGAGCGCTATCACACTGATGATGACTATGCCAAGCAGAAGCGCGAAACGGAACGGGAGCGAGCACTGGAGCGCTATCACACTGATGATGACTATGCCAAGCAGAAGCGCGAAAGGGAGCAGGAGCGAGCACTGGAGCGCTATCACACTGATGATGACTATGCCCAGCAGAAGCGCGAAAGGGAGCAGGAGCGAGCACTGGAGCGCTATCACACTGATGATGACTATGCCCAGCAGAAGCGCGAAAGGGAGCAGGAGCGAGCACTGGAGCGCTATCACACTGATGATGACTATGCCCAGCAGAAGCGCGAAAGGGAGCAGGGGCGAGCGCTGGAGCGCTATCACACTGATGATGACTATGCCCAGCAGAAAAAAAGAAATGTGCAGATTAACAGACAGAAGAAGCAGAATTTAGCGGATGTCAATAAGGACATTGAACAGTTCCAGATGGAATGCAAAGAGGGACCAGAATATGTTTGCACTGTATGTCACAGGCTTTTGTTTCGCAATCAAGTCGTAATCTGTCATCGTGATGGTAAAAAATCAAGGTATGTTCAGGCTGTTAAGCACTGTCTTACAGGTACGTATGTACATCAATGCAACGTGGACTGCAGCCCACATGCGTGTCCCATAGCTAAGTCATCTAGGGGCAAAGAGTGGATATGTCACTGTTGTCATAGGCACATGATAGATAAAAAGACAATTCCATACGAGGCTCAGAGTAATAAGATGAAGGTCCCAGAGATACCCCCTGAGCTGAAAAGTCTCAATACTCTGGAGTCCCAACTGATAGCCAAGAGAATACCATTCATGAAAGTTGCAGCTCTCCCGAAAGGGGGTCAGAAAGGTGTTGTTGGCCCAGTAGTGTGTGTCCCAGCAGATGTGAGTGAAACACATGCAATCCTTCCCAGAATGCCTTCAGAAGCTCAGTTAATCAAGGTGAAACTTAAGAGGAAGCTACAGTACAGTGGGCATCACATGTATAGACAAATCAGTCCATTGAAGGTTGATGTTGCTTTGAAGTATCTTGTTGAAAATAATGAACATTACAGCGGTACGTCTATCGATGCAGACTGGGCTACTTCTTGGAATGAAGAAGGAGGCCTTGTTGAACCATCTGATGCTGAACAAGGAGGGAATGGCGCCTTAGAAGTTCATACAGCTCCTGAGCACCGCGAGTCTGTCACTGAAGAGGGGGATCATATGGAAGGGTCAACTAGGAATGATATGGAAGATGATGAAACAGACAACGTTATTCAACAGGTAAATGAGGAAGAAGCCATGGAAGTAGCAGCTCTTAGTGAGGAAGAAACTGTGGAAGAAGCAGCTCAGAGCAAGGAAGAAACCATGGAAGAAGCAGCTCGGAGCAAGGAAGAAACTGTGGAAGAAGCAGCTCTGGGCGAGGAAGAAACCATGGAAGAAGCAGCTCTGAGTGAGGAAGAAACTGTGGAAGAAGCAGCTCTGAGCAAGGAAGAAACTGTGGAAGAAGCAGCTCTGAGCAAGGAAGAAACTGTGGAAGAAGCAACTCTGAGCGAGGAAGAAACCATGGAAGAAGCAGCTCTGAGCAAGGAAGAAACTGTGGAAGAAGCAACTCTGAGCGAGGAAGAAACCATGGAAGAAGCAGCTCTGAGCGAGGAAGAGGAACTAGACAGCCGCTTGCGGGGACTGCCACATGACACTTGCCTCCAGCCAGTAGATATAGGACAGGATTTTCTTGACCACCACGATGAACGCGTCATGTGTGTGGCTCCAGGAGAAGGGAGCAAACCAATTTCTGTGTTCCAGGAGGTTGGGGGAGAGGCAATGTCCTTCCCTGTTCAATTCCCTACTGGAAAGTTTTCTTTTAATGTTGATCGTGATGTAAGTATTACGCCCAGCAAGTACTTCAAGGCACGCCTTATGGGTGCAGATACGCGGTTTGCAAGCGACACTAACTACATATTCTTTGCACAATACGTAACAGAGTTGCGCTTCATACAGTCGAATATTTCCATATCTATGCGCAAAGGTTCGCCGACCACAAGTGGCGGCCGTAAAATATCTGCTGGTATGTTGTCAAACAAAGAGGACTTACAGGCTATACTTAAGTCAGATGAAGGCTATCGCTTCCTTCAGCCAGTCAGGGGTACTCCGCAGTTCTGGGACAAGGCGCTAAATGAATTGTATGCAATGATAAGACAGCTGGGAATTCCCACGTGGTTTGCTACGTTTTCTGCTGCAGATTTGCGCTGGCCAGAAGTGTTAGAGGCGATTCGACAAGATCATGGCACAGTACCAGTAAGCGACTTGTCGTGGGAAGAGCGTTGTGACATTTTGAAGAGTAATCCTGTCACAGCTGCTCGCATGTTTGATCGCAGAGTCAAGCTGTTTTTCAAACACCTCATTAAATCTCCATCGCAGCCAATTGGCGAGGTCATAGACACGTTCACGAGGACTGAATTCCAGCAAAGGGGCTCACCCCATATCCATTGTTTGTTTTGGGTGAAAGATGCACCAAAATTGGGTGTAAATTCTGAAGAAGAGATCTGCTCTTTTGTGGACAGATATGTGTGCTGTCAGCTGCCAAACTCAGAAACAGATAAGGAGTTATTTGACATAGTTAGCCAGGTTCAAATGCACCGAAAGGGTCATACATCGTCATGCAAGAAAGGTGGCAAGATCTGTAGGTTTGGATTCCCTAAGCCTCCAGTGAATCAGACATTTCTGTGCAGCCCTGTCTCCCTACAGGACCTGACCGATGAAGAATCAGCATCCATTGCTGGAAGGAAGAAGCAAGCCGAATCTGACCTGAAAAAATTCTGGGATGTGTTGGACAAGAAAACAGAGCCAGAGAAGTGCTCCACTGAGGACGTTCTCAAGGAGGCCAATCTCACCACTGCACAGGTCTGTGACGCTTTGAACTTGATTGCAAACAGGAAGCAAGTATTCCTCAGACGCGAGCCAAAGGACATGTGGGTGAACAATTTCAATCCACATCTGCTCCGAGCTTGGAACGCGAACATGGACATCCAATATGTTCTCGATGCGTACAGTTGTGTCAAGTACATAGTATCATATATCAGCAAAGCAGAAAGAGAAATGGGAAAGCTGCTCAAACAGGCTCAGAAAGAGGCAAGGGAAGG
This sequence comes from Branchiostoma floridae x Branchiostoma belcheri, assembly GCA_019207045.1. Lineage (NCBI taxonomy): Eukaryota > Metazoa > Chordata > Leptocardii > Amphioxiformes > Branchiostomatidae > Branchiostoma > Branchiostoma floridae x Branchiostoma belcheri. The sequence continues at coordinate 6,470,232 of CM033039.1, read as the reverse complement.
CAACGAGGATGTACTGACAGAAATGAGAAAAGTTGGCAATGCCTACCTTCACCACAGGGAAGTGAGTGCCCAGGAGGCTGTCTATCGTGTCTGTAGCCTGAACTTGAAGGAGTGCTCAAGACAAGTCACATTCATTCCAACAGATGAACAAGCTAATCGCTTGTCAAAACCTTTGGCCGACATTCAGAAGCTTGCAAGCGAGGGAAACGGTGATGAAGAAAACATCTGGATGCCGAGTATTATGGATCGGTACAAGGCGAGGCCACAAGAAGAACCTTTCCGATCAATGTGTGCTGCAGAATTTGTCTCCGAGTATCGCGTCGTTTCTTGTTCAGGCCAGCAAGAAAATGCTCAGCAGTCTTCCAGAGGGGAAGCAAGGCATGTGTTGAGGGATAATTACGGGGCTGTACAAAAACGTACAAGATCTGATCCAGCCGTCATCCGCTTTGCCAAATTTAATAAAAAGAAAGAGCCAGAGCGATTCTACTTGACATTGCTCAAGTTGTACTTGCCACACTACCATGATGCACAGTTGAAACCACCACAATATGCCAAGTATGAAGAATTCTACTCGAATGGCTTTGCTCCCATATCAGACAGGGAGGATAGAGTAAATGTCATTGTGAATGGGAATAGGCGTAAATTTGAGCAAAATGTTGAGGAACTTGAGCAGGCTCGTAAAGACGCGGAAGATGGTAATCTAGAAGATGTTTGGGCCCAGATCTTCCCCGAAGTGGAACAAGAAAGACTTGATTGTCTAGATAAGAGGGGAGAAAATGAAGTGGATGGGGTTATTGAGGGCACTGAGGATGACATTCCTGACCTAGCGACAACTGACAAATCAAAAGAAAGAAGCTTTACCCTAGAAGCCTGCCAGACAAAGATCCAGTATAAAACTGCGGTCCCCATGATGCAGTCACTCAACCCAATGCAACAGGGGGTCTTCTATTTTGTAAGGAATTGGTGTATGGAAACTGCACAGGGAAAGCGACCAGATCCCTTTCATATTTTTGTGACGGGTGGTGCGGGGACTGGAAAGAGCCATCTCATAAAATGCATATATTATGAGGCTACCAGGTTACTAGGAAAGGCACAAGAAAACCCTGACAAGGTCTCTGTCCTTCTTACGGCACCCACAGGAACTGCTGCATTCAATATCGGTGGGAGCACTGTCCACCATGCCTTTCATCTGATGTGTGTTACGAAGACGTATCAGCCCTTGTCTGAAAGTACCCTTAACACTTTGCGTGCGCAGTATGAAAGCCTCAAAATTGTGATTGTAGATGAAGTATCGATGGTCGACATGAAGCTCATGTCTTCCATTCATGGTAGATTGGGTCAGCTGACCCAGTCAAGGTCAAGTGCAAACTTTGGAAATGTGAGCATCTTGGCAGTAGGTGACATGTATCAGATCCCTCCAGTCAGGGGACAAAGTCTCTACAGGGGAAAAGATTTCATTGACCTGTGGAATCCAATCTTTGAAGTTGTTGAACTTCAGGAAATCATGAGACAGAAGGATGATGCTGCCTTTGCAAACCTTTTGAATAGAATGAGGGTAAAGAGAAAAAAAGACAAACTTTCTGATGAAGATGACAAAACTCTATCATCAAGGGTGTTATCTACAGACTTTGCATCAAATGATTATCCTAAGGATGCACTTCACATCTTTTCCACCAATAAAGCTGTTGTAGATTATAATGACAAGATGTTGAATCTCAGGTGTTCAGATGTTACATGTTTTGAAGCCTCCGATTTTGTCAAAGATCCCACAACAGGTTCAATGACAAGACGACCTCATGCACAAGGAGATAAAGACGACCTCCTTGATGTGGTCAAAGTTGGGATTGGTGCTCGTGTCATGCTTTGTAGAAATGTCAATGTTGAGGATGGTCTAGTTAACGGTGCATTTGGAACAGTGACAGGTGTAACAGGTGGCCAGCAAGATGCAAGTGATGGTGCAACTGTCTTTGTGAAGTTTGATAATCCAAAGGCAGGTGTGCTTGAAAGAGAAAAAAGTGCAGTTCCCAGTAGTCTACCAGAGAATTCAGTTCCGATTCGTCAGATTGAGGACAACTTGAAGAAATTAAGTAAAGTCAAACGCTACCAAATTCCTATCAAGCTAGCCTGGGCCTGCACAGTACACAAAGTACAGGGCATGACAGTTCCTGAAGTAGTTGTCTCCATGAAAAATATTTTTGCTTCAGGTATGGCGTATGTGGCCTTGAGTAGGGTATGTTCCATAGGCGGTCTTCACATTACAGACTATAAACAGGAGTCCATCTACTGTGATGAGGCAGTGCAGGAGGCAGTTAATAAGATGAAGCATTTCGAATATGTATCCAACCCATTTACAAATGTTGGTGACAGATCTGTCGGTGAAGTGTTGAACATTGTCCATCACAATACTGAAGGACTTGAAAAGAAATTTGAAAGTCTGAAGTCAACTTGTTTGGTTGAAGCTGATATCATATGCCTGACTGAGACATGGCTGTCAGAAAATGTGCAGTCCTCCCAGTTTCAGTTGGAGAGTTTTAACATGTTTCGTAAAGACAGATCAAGTGGGCATGCTTGCGAGGAAGCTTGTAATGCGACAAGGAATTCCAGTCGTGGAGGCGTGGCAATATATGTACGTGACATATACAAGTGTTCTGAAATTCCCATCCCAAATGATATCAGTCTAGAATGTGTGGTTACGCAAGTTTCTGCTGACTGCATGCCTGTGAAACATCTAATTGTAGCCATTTATAGACCCCCAAATGTTCGCAAAGACTCATTCATATCCAGTTTGGAGAAACTCTTGGGGCACTTGTCTGCAGTGGAAAGAAGTAACACAGTGATTCTTGGTGACTTTAATGAAAATTTGATGTCAAGTGAAAACAAAATGATCCTTTCTTTCTTGATACAAAATGGCTTCAAACAGTTGATAGAGTCTCCTACAACTGAAAGATGTACTCTCATTGACCATGTGTACATTTCACAACTGTCAGCTGTTGTTAATCATGGTGTAATACAGACATTCTATAGCTACCATGATGCTGTATACTGTACGTTGTGTAATGAGAGATAAAACAGAAATCAGAGTCAAAGGAAGGGAGTGTGTGTATTGTACCAGCTCGGGCCTTGTCGAGCTGAGTGGAAGGTTGACAATCTCTATAGTCACCATGATGCTGTGATGCTGTATATGTTGTGTAATGATGAGATAAAACAGAAATCAGAATCAAAGGAAGGGAGTGTGTGTATTGTACCAGCTCAGGTCTTGTTGACCTGAGTGGAAGGTTGACAATTTCTATAGTCACCATGATGCTGTGTACTGTATGTTGTGTAATGATGAGATAAAACAGAAATCAGAATCAAAGGAATGGAGTGTGTGTGTATTGTACCAGCTCAGGACTTGTCGAGATGAGTGGATGAGAAATGGGAGTCTATGGTGCTCCATAATTGAGAAATACTTGGCGCCAGCTTCCACCCTTGCCACACGGCACATTCAGTGGTGGCAAGGGGGATGGGGAATGACAAAGGTTCCCGCTCTGGCTCTTGCCAAAATTGGTAAGAGGGAGCCTGGTGGATGCCTGTGAATGAAGTACTTGGCGCCAGCTTCCGGCCCTTGCCACACAGCATATTCAGTGGTGGCAAGGGGGATGGGGAATGACAAAGGTTCCCGCTCTGGCTCTTGCCAAAAGTGGTAAGAGGGAGCCTGGTGGATGCCTGTGAATGAAGTACTTGGCGCCAGCTTCCGGCCCTTGCCACACGGCACATTCAGTGGTGGCAAGGGGGATGGGGAATGACAAAGGTTCCCGCTCTGGCTCTTGCCAAAATTGGTAAGAGGGAGCCTGGTGGATGCCTGTGAATGAAGTACTTGGCGCCAGCTTCCGGCCCTTGCCACACAGCATATTCAGTGGTGGCAAGGGGGATGGGGAATGACAAAGGTTCCCGCTCTGGCTCTTGCCAAAAGTGGTAAGAGGGAGCCTGGTGGATGCCTGTGAATGAAATATTTGTTGCCAGCTTCCGGCCCTTGCCACACGGCACATTCAGTGGTGGCAAGGGGGATGGGGAATGACAAAGGTTCCCGCTCCGGCTCTTGCCAAAGGACAAGAGGGAGCCTGGTGGAGGCTCAGTGATTGGGAGCCATGTGGATTTATGAATCATTTTTGTTAATAATAATTCATCCTTTGGACTTGTTTTTAGAATTTGTGTAGATGTTATACCAAATGTCACTGGTTTGACTTCTATATGATGGCTTTAATTTCATTCATGTCAATCCTTTTTGATCCTGTCAGTTGTACCTTTTCATTTGCAAGTACAAGTTGTGTATATGTATTTATTATACCTCTGTTGCAATATTCCTTTATCATTCAAAAGCATTGTGCATTAACATTTTGAAGTGTCCACAAATGTGTAAAACAAAGATTGACATGTCTCTGTTTTTTTTTCAGCAGTAAGAACATTGTGCTCATGACACACAGCAGGTAGGGCCTGTTTTCTTGTCGCTAGACTTGCATGTACATGTAGGTGTAGACTGTAGAGACAGGTGCAGAATTGGGATCGAAGAGAAGATTTATGTGTAACACAAACACATTGTTATCTTCTGGCAACAATATGTATACTTTCCAAATCAATGGTATAATTATTTCATCAAATATTTGATTGATGTCTGCCTTGAAATGCCAAATCTCACTCTCCTGTTTGCATTGTTAAGATGTGACCTCTAGAGAAGAAAACAATTGGTCCATGAGAAGCTGTATTTGGAGGAGGCACACAGATTTTGTCCCAGGCAGCAACAGATTGATGGAAGATTGCAAATAGTTGTGGAAATGTGTACTGTTTCCAAATCTGCCTATAGTTTGATGTTTCTGCTTTGCATTGAAATTCTAACCTCCCTGTTTCTGTCCTCCATACCCCTCTACAGAAGAGAAGCAGAGCTTGGCCTTTGACTGTATGTGGAAGAAGCAGACTGACTTGATTCCAACCAGCCAGAAAAGGACACGTAGATATTGATCGCAACCGATTCTGAAAAGATATATTTTGACGGAATTGTAATTTTCTGCGAATAAGATCTAGTATGTAGTTTGCTATTTTTCCAGATTAACTTTTAACAATGTAAAAACTTAAGCTCAAATTACATTGTATTTACATTAAGTCAATCAGATTGTGAGAGCAGACAAGTGTAAAATTGCAATTTTGTGAAAGTAAAACTGTAAAAATTGAAAGTTTTTTTTTTCATTCTTACTGTTTGCTGTCTGTGTGTGTGTATGTGTGTGTGTTTGTAAGAGAGAGAAGAGATAATCATTCTGAACTTCATCCCACTTGCTATCCAACATGCCATCACCATTTTTTTTAATACAAGAAGACCAGAGACTTCATCATTGTCAAGACATGAATACCAAAATTGCAAAGGCCCTGGAGGTATATATCACAGGCATTTCCATACAAAATTTTGTTCCAATACCATGGCAATACAGAGGGGCCAAAAATGATACTAAAAATGGCCAAAAATTAATCCTCTTGAAGTGATGTATGCCAAAAATGTTTCGTTCTACCGTGCATATGTCGAGGGCACCCTTATACCAAATTCCATGTTATTCTGTTGTAATACCAGACCACAGATATCTCCATTTTGGAATGTTTATTTTTTTCGATATGTGTGATTGTGGAAGAACATTGTTGCATCGGCAGAGGGGCGGAGTGAAAATGGTGCATTTGCTCATAAGTAAATGTCGGCCTTTCTTGTCGTTCATTTCGAGAAGTTACTGTTAGAATGTTCGATTTCCGCACAGGGGTGATTTGGAACAGTTCAATTTTGCATGGGAACGGGTATGGCTGAAATATGCTGTATTTGCTCTGAAGCAAATGTCGGCCTTTCTAGTTCATGATATACCTTCTGGTTGAGGTGTTATTTCATACAGAACTGTTTCTTGATCAGGCGTTCCTGTCGTTTCCATGTCAGTCTCTATCTCCACGGCATCGTCTTCACTTGCAACCATTTTTTCACCATGATCTTTAGCAGGTTCATTATCTGTAGATGATCCATGCTGTTCGGCATCCATTGTTGGACCTGTCAAGACATTAGTATACATTACTGAATGCTGAATGCTGACGAATCATTATATCTGACTGGCAGAAAGTAGCCCTAAATTTCTTCTGCACTTGAGCAACATGTTGTAACAAATAGGACGATGCGACTTAACAATAGTTATTAAAATTTCCAACCAAACGTTGTATTTGACTGCATGAATGTATCACTTTATCTATAAGATTATTACTTCTGACAAGATATTACCAGCCATTTTAGAAAGGCCCCTATGTCCTACCATGACACCAAAAGCGAAAAATTAGATACCTGCAGCTAGACAGGCCTTGATGAACTGTTGATGAGATTCTTCCCAGTACTTTGATGACAGAAGTTTCTGCCGACATCTAGCTGCTGTTTCAAATTCTGCCTTATTGTATTTCAACACCCTCTCGATGCAGCGGGCCCAATGTGTTGCGGAGGCACCTTCTTCACTTCCATCCATATCAACAATGGAATGATGCAGTTCATCTACATGTTTATTGATGAAGTCTGCTAGTCCAGATTTGCTTGATACAAGGACAGGAACACCAGCTGCGATGGCCTCTAGACCGATCAGTCCAAACGGTTCAGCACGAGAAGGCATCAGGACCAGGTGGGCCTGCATCATCTCTTTACAGATGTTCTTCTGTGTGCCATAAGGGAGGAGGGTTATTTGTAAGTTTGATGACTTTCGGTGCTCAAGGATTGCTTTGCGTGTTGGAAAGTCACCTTCGTCTACTCCCATGACCCGATACTTGACTTTCATCTTGTCTGCAACAATGCTCAGGGATTCAACAGCAAGGTCATATCCCTTCAGTATCTCAGCACCCTTCACCCTACCAATGGACAGGACCACCATTGTCTCTGTCTCCATGTATTTAGCCTCTGCATCTGCAAAGATCTTGGAAGGCCTGGGAACAAACTTGAAATGCTGAAGCCGTTTGCTTGTGGGGATAGCTCTGAACTGGTTCTGAAAGTGATCAAATGTCTTGTTTCCAAGAGAAAAGACCACATCAGCCTCTTGTGCATCTTCAAGGATGGAGTCTTCCTTCTTCCCAATGCCCATGGCCTTTTCATCTCCCTTGTAGTACTCTGTGTCTTCTGGTATGTCACTGGTGAAGAGTATGGCTCTAGTGTCTGGGTACCGTTCTTTCTTTATCCTAACTGTCGCTCTACTTGTGATATCGGCATGTCCCACGATGGTTCTGACATTTGGCGGAAGATGCGGGTATTTGACACAATGGTCAAAAGTCAACCAATCAAGAGATGGTTCAGTTCTAGGGTCATCTGCCTCAAGTTTCGGTAATAACAATTCAACCTTGTTACGTCTGGCGTCTTCTTTGTCCTCTTCAGTTGCTTCTAAGGCAGTATAGAACACGGGAATGTGGGGTACATATTCCTTGAGCATTTCTACTAGCTGTTGGTACACACAGGAGGCCCCACCTTTGATGGCACCATACACATCATGGAGTAGCAAGATAGCAGGGTTTTCAGCTGGAAAATAAATTGCAGTCAACGTTGATAAGATTTGGTATCATCGTAACTAAATCAAAAGCTGTACAGTGAATTTCCGTAGGCCCCCTACAGCTAAACATCTATGCATACAAAGAAATAAGTCGATACAAATCAATTGACAGAAGTTTATGTATATAATCATCATGTTTAACTCAAAGCATCCTTTCTATTATACATAGTGTAGTTAAGGTGCAATCTATGGGTACATGTATCACCAAACCAACAGACTGAGTATTGCAATGATGAAGATCTCAGTATGCCTGCTGACAGTGGTTATGGTTATGTCCCCTAAGATTGAAAGTTTACATATCTTGTACGCGATTGTCCACTAATTAATCAATTGATGCAAATGATCTCTCCTCACTGACGTCGGTGATTCTTCACTAACTTACAGTTCACATTTATGTCACAAATTTGCCATACGCAAGGTGTTTGCACTTTTGTCTGATTTACTTACTTACCCATTTTGTGCTGGTGCTTCGTTGTTTGGTTTGAAGGTTAAGGTGCCTCTGTCAAGAGTTGAGAGCTGGAGATACGAGTATGTACTGTGTTGAGTAATCAAACTAAAACATACAGGTCACATGATTGTGTGAATGGTTCATCTAGATACGATCGCGATAGCTTTCAACTACGAGGGCATGTGTACTCAATTTAGATATGTAACCGTTACACATGTATTTTGTATTGTTGAATAAAGCCTGTTAATGATTTAAAACTAGAGATGGGATCATGGGAGGTAGGTATTATATAGAATTATAGGCTATTTTTTATATAAATAACAACATATCGTCAACATGGTACTTGGTCGACATTCATGTGATTCTTAGCATAACTTTGGTATCTTAACTAACTGTATGATGAAATATAACCAAATAGTTGCTGTAGATTTTGTAATCGCTGGTATCCATTTGACCTCAATCGAGACATACTCTGCGAATTTTTTAGTTTTCAAAATTTCCATACAAATTCAACTTTTACAAAGCCATTTTACACATGCTAACTCACTTACGTCTTCGTATCAAACCATAATAACAATTGAGAACATAACTTACCTTTGTTATGCAGATCACAGCTGTTTCTTCGACGGGACGTAGATTAAGGGCTACGGTCGAAAGTAACGGTAACGTTGCTGGCGTCAGGTCAAAGTCCACCGTTGCATTTTTTACGGTCCCTTTCATTGGTCGTCCCGCCAAAGGAATTAATGGTTGTGAAGAATATCTATATCCTGTCTAAACATTGGCCACTCAGCGTATATCTGTATCTAGCTATATCAACTCCAAAACGTCAAAGTGAAAACTTTCCCTCCTATAAGGATCTATCAGCAGGTGGTAAATTCCATACTTACAACTACATGGAGTCAGTTAACCTGCGCAATCATATGACTGCAGGTCATGTGCACATACCATTAAGACTCGCAGGGGTGCAAATCATTTCTCCGTGTTTTTTTTTTTTTAAGTTTACTTTATTTTGTTAATTATTATGTTAATGGATAAAGAAAACGTAGTACTTTCCGCTCAACCAAGGCCGTAGGAGTGGTACCTCGTTTTTAGTACCTGAAACATTTGGTTATTTTCTCAATGTGGACTGACAGGATCATGGTCCTGTAGTCGACTTCGTGATAAGTCAACCGGTATGTATCCATTGATCTTTGAAATTTGTTTTAAAGACTTCCATAATATATGCCCTTCTACTTTCTGCCCTGTGATACTGTAAATGCAGAAATATTCGCGGTGGATTAATATTCGCGGTTTTCGCGGCGGCCGCTACACCGCGAAATTAAATCCACCGCGAATATTTCGTCTGCTGGCGCCGCCTAAGGTGCCCCTTTTCCGCTCCATGTACATACTACTACTGTCTTTGTCACTGTATAATGAAATGTTTGAAATACTTACTACGGTGAAGTCTTGACTGAAGACACACATGTAATTTTTTCATACGACCAACTGTATTAAAGTACTGCACAGTATGTTCACCATGATACAAAGGTCGTACTACTGTATACTATTACGTATTGAGAGGGTAGATACGATTAGATCAGTAACAGTGGCTCACGCAAGAACAAGTCAAAAGCATGGAAACTGTTCTATCCGTCTGTATAGGACCCTTACCGGGTAACCAGCAAGTGTTTTCCGACTGGCGGTTTGTAGAGGCATCGGGTTTTACACGGCAGTTCGTGACTACAGTGCAGTGCTGAAAATGCATTGAATTTCGCGGGATGGCGCTACCGCGAAATTAAATCCACCGCGAAATGTCCATTTTGCCGCTACCGCGAAATTAAATCCCCGCGAAATTAAATGCATTTACAGTATGTTGCTGTGTCGTTCGCTCTCCGTCTCTGCACAGTGCATGTGTGAATCTAACTCGTGTTGCGTTTAAGTAAACTGATGACGTAACCACCGTGTCAATAAAGGGGCAATAGCTGACCTAATTATGAGAGGTTGGACTGGCAATACGTAAAAACTTTCCTCTCCTTGCATATTTATATATACCCTTGTATATGATATACATCTATGCAGAGAAATTAGTAATGTAATCTTCGCCAATTTGACTTTGACTTTATTCAGATCGACTTTATTCAGATCCACTTTTAGCTATTACAACATTATGTTGCCAGCTATTCTTCCAGTGGTCTACAATTTACCATTCCCTATCTGATGTCCCGTAGTTCGCTAACGTAGTCGGCTATCAAATCCCAGGCTAATGTACAGTTATGGTATCATGTCGGTCTTGCTGGTGTATTCAAGTATCTATCTGTGTTGTAAAATACATTCCAAAACTTTATCAGTACGAAACGCTCACTTTCTAGATGTACTGACCTTGTGTCTGATATTTGGTACATTTTGCTTTATAATTAAGTGATGCCAAGGTATCTAGACCCCAATGGTTCATCTTTGATTTCTGAACTATGACCTACAATAAGTAAACAAATCATTGTAAAGATATGTGGCCCTACAACTATATTGATCAGTAATCGATCAACACCATATCATGCATTTCTTGCATGCTGCTGTGTTGTATCACTAGACTTTTTTTGTGCTTTCAATGTTCTTGTTTGAAATACCTACATTCCCCTGTCTGAAAATATATTATGTGTGTATAGTATAAAGTTCTGGTAGACTAGAGATAGGACTATTTATATTTCAGCCATACCATAGGTATGGTGAAATATATTGTATTCGTAATGTTTCTTCTTCTTCTTTCTCCTGTCAAATCTTCAAAACACGGTATCTCCGTTGTTCCTGAACCGAATGACTTGAAATTTGGCACAAGGGTAGAGTGGATCAATACCCTCAGAAAATTTTTTCATTTTTTTCATATCTGCCTTTAAAATGATTTTATTAAGGTTTTTTGGTCATCTTAAGACCAAAACTGCATATTTTGGCCCCCTGTACCCTGGTATTATAACCAAATGAGCTGAAATTTGGCACAGACGTGTCTTGATAATTCCCCCATATAAATTCAATATCACTTTTGGTGTACAGTATAACGAAATGCTTATTTTTGCGATTTTTTGACCAAAAAGGGACACGTTTGGCTCCTGTACCCTGGTTTTAGAACCGGATGACCTGAAATTTAGTATAGGAGTGCCCTTGACATATGCGCACATGGATTTATTGACACTTGAGGCATACAGCACATCAAAATGCTTAATTTTGCGATTATCTGGCCATTTTATGACCAAAAACGTACTGGCTCGAGTACTGTAATGTCAAAATAATTGTATCTCAATGATCATAAATGTCTGCAAAACATGAGACTCCTTTTATTTATTTGCTTACAGGACCATTTCTCCGCAACAAGATGTGTTTGGTTCAGATTGATGTAGAAATGGAATAACTTTCTCTGGCCAGGCCAGTAGGTATCAGTAAATTAAAGGAATATTCTTGACACTTAATATAAAGCAAATAAATCTACATTAAGCAAGCTAATTCAAATCATCCCGACATTCTACCAAGCATAAGTTTGGAGGGTCTCCTCCGCTATACATACATGTATATACATTGTACAAATTGGACAAATAACTTTGCCATTGACATATTTACAATGCAGATTACAAACATAAGCATGAACATCATCAAGAGCAATTCTAAGGTATTCCTGCATTGCTACAGTTTGGCAATCTTCTTTCTAATGTCGTCCTGTTGCTTTTTGTCACCAGTCTCCATGGCTATTTTCATTGCAGATTGGTAGTGGGATTTGGCCAAATCCTTCTGTTCTAGTTTCTTGTAGGACATAGCAATGTTCTTATGTGCTGTTATCTGTGCTTTCTTGTCTCTGTCGTCTTCTTTCATCTTCAGGTACGTTTGATACAAGTCCAGGGCTTTTTTATACTCCTTTATTTCAAAATGTACTCGTCCAAGTCTGTCATAAGCCATTCCCTCCTCATGTCTGTCCCCCAAATGCCTGGCTACTGCAAGAGCCTGCTCATAATACTTGATGGCTGTACGTGGGGAGTGGAGTTGTTCCCTCTGAGTTTCACCTGCCTGGAAACACATCTTCATTTGTTGTACCATCAATGCGGTTCTTGCTGCATGTTCTCGATGCATGGGTTTAGGATATGCACTTGAGTGTGTTGTTCCTTGTTTGCCTCTGCCTCCATTTTCTCGTACCTTCAAGGCCTTCTGAAACCACTCCAAAGCTGCCTCATGCTCCCCAATGTCGAAATGAACCACTCCCAGTCTGTTGTAAGCAATTTCCTCCATATCCCAGTCATGCAACTGCCTGGCTTGATCCAGAGCCTTTTCATAATACTGGATGGCTGTATGTGTGGACCGGAGCTGTACCCTATGCATCTCACCCATCTCACAGTAAACCTTCATCTGTGCATATTGATCCCCTGTCTGCTGTGCCATCTGTAAGGCTGTGTTGAAGTGAGATTTTGCCATGTCCAGTTCACCCAGGAACCTGTATGTATTACCCAGACATGCGTGTGCTCTTGTCAGTTCTGTCTTGAATCCAACCTGTTGGACAATCGTCAGGTATTTCAGGTTCCACTTCAATGCCGCCTCATACTCCCCCATGTCAAGATGGGTTAGTCCCAATTTAGTGTAAGCTTTTCCCTCCTCATGCTTGTCCTGTAACTGCCTGGCTAGATCCAGAGACTGTTCATAATAATGGATGGCTGCAAGTGGGGAGTGAAGTTGGTCCTTCTGCATGTCACCCATCTTAAAGTAAACATCCATCTGTCCATGTTGATCCCCTGTCTGCTGTGCCATCTGTAAGGCTGTGTTCAAGTGAGATGTTGCCTGGTCCAGTTTACCCAGGAACCTGTATGTATCAGCCACATTGCTGTGTGCTATTATCTGTTCTTTGTTGTCTCCATTCTCTTGGCTAATCTTCAGGTGCTTTTTACTCCACTCCAAAGCTGTATCGTACTCCCCCGTCTCATTATATGCCAGTCTCAGTCTGTGGTAAGCCACTCCCTCCTCATGCCTGTCCCCCAATTGCTTGGCGAGTGCAAGAGACTGTTCATAATACTGGATGCCTGTACGTGGGGAGTGGAGTTGTTCCCTGTGCATGTCACCCATCCAAAAGTAAACCTTCATCTGTCCATGTTGATCCCCTGTCTGCTGTGCCATCTGTACGGCTGTGTTGAAGTGAGATGTTGCCAGGTCCAGTTTACCCAGGAACCTGTATGTATTACCCACATTGTTGTGTGCTTTTATCTGTTGTTCCCTGTTCCCGTCCTCTTGGCTCATCTTTAGGTGCTTTGTACTCCATCCCAAAGCTGCCTCGTACTCCCCCGTCTCATAATGAACCATTGTTAGTCTGTTATAAGCAATTCTTTCCTCTTCCTTCCTGGCTAAGTCCCTGGCTAATGCCAACATCTCTGTGTAGTACTTGTGTGAGATTTGTGGTTCATGTAGCTGTTCCCTGTGTAAATCACCCAGCTTACCGTAAATGTCCATCTGTTCAGTCTTGTTTCCTGTCTCCATGGCAACAGCCAAGGCTGACTCATAGTTAGTTTTTGCATCAGCCACTTTGCCGGACAGTGCTAATGATGATGCCAGGTTCAAGTAAGCTACACAAATGGTTTCTCTCACAGGTATAGATGGCGCTAGTCTCTTGATAGCCCTTAAAGCCATTTCATGGTTGTGGGAGGCTTCCTCCTGCAGACCTAAGACGTCATATGTCAAACCAAGTCTGCTGTATGCTACGGCTCGTATATCTTCTGACAGTTCCTGAGCACATTCTAACATGTGCTGGTAATACTGCAGAGCTGACTGCAAGTTGTGTAGTTTTGTCCTGTAGAGATCTCCTATCTGAAGGTACAGGTCACACTTTTTTGCCATGTCTTCCATCCTTGTAGGTGTGTTCAGTCCAGCAAGCAGGGTTTTCAGTGTGTTCTGGGTGTCACCTTCGCCTGACGCATAGAAGAAAGATATACAGAAATGTGCCGTTTGTTTAATGCTACTGGATGCAATAAAGTACATCGTATGCTTTCATATACAGTGCATATGGCATGCAGATACAGTTCATCACATTCCAACAGTACGGCAGAGCAGAGCAAAGGCAAAGAAATTAGTCTCAATACAGTCGAAACTGTGCAGAAGATATCTGTATACTATCAAATTGAGCTGGTTAGATCATGTTGTGTCACAGTCCCAAGAGAGAAAAATGTCCCCGGTCCATATGAACTGTCCATTCTAGGTTTACAGTCTTTGAACAAGATGTACAAGAGACAAGATGGTGATGCACTTTTGACATGATGAGTTGTGACAATGTAACGAAATTGATTGATCATTCGGAACGAAATATTGGTTGCAATCAACATTTAGCCATCAAAACGTCAATTATATGGTCTGTCAAGATCATGAGCATACAATCACCTACCTGTAGGTGAGTCAGGTCTGCTGGGCCCTGATCCAGGAGTGCCTGTTATATATCCTGAAGACTCAGAACTCATGGAAGAACTCCTCTTTCTACGATATCCCATCAGTCGTTCCAGTTCTCTGATGTCAAGTGAGACCAGTTCTGATGTCATCTGTGGTGACTCAGGGTTATCAACGGCCTCTGCGGCCTGTTGGTCATCTGTGGTGTGTTGTAAAATCAATGGACTACATTATTCACATGGAAGAAGCGATAACGTTACATCAATATTTACTGTCAGTAAACGTTTTTGGCTATTAGTTGAACAACTTTTGAGGCCTGCGCCGACGTTGATGTCCTATAACGCTAGAACGGCTTACGCTAGAGTCACCAAATTTGGTGAGTTTTCCTAAAATATTGTTGGTAACAATTTTAAGAAGTTTGAAAAATTTTCAAACATTTAAAAACAGTTAAAAATTTTAACATAAATAAAATCTTATATTATTTACCATATCTTTCATAATTATATATGCATAAATTATGCTAATGTGATGACGTCATCAGCTCAAAATTCAAGATGGCGGACCGTATGGCCAGATCAAGAATAACAAGCTAATTATCCCTTAAAATTTGTAACTACCTGGTATTTTTTCATCAAAAACCATCTAGATGAATGTATTTAGTCTATTTCTATTGCCTTTTGTGATTATTTGTTGCAAAAAAAGTATTTTTAAAAATTCAAGATAGTGGATACAATATGGCAGAGCCCAACTAGTATCTTAGATGTACATGACGTCATTTTATGACGTCATTGACGTTGCTATTGCCAACACAAGTCGTAATAAACATTATTATTCTGTTATCTGCACTTGTTGTTACATTTTTGTAGCATAACTTGAAGTTTTCTGAGAATACCCTTTTTTTCAATATTCTTTACGTCTGGAGCAGATAACTCAGACTATATTTAAAAGAGAAGTTGTTGAAGATGTCTGATGTATTACCTGCTATTTGAAGATTGCCAAGTTTGCTGAGAATATCTTCTTCTCCGTCCTCACCCTGTGCTGTGGGTGCCTGCCGAAAACCTTCTTTTCGGCAAACCTTTGGTAGGCTCTTCTGATCCAGATGAAGCACGTCTAGTGTGTTGCTGATGACGTGGGTGGGAGGTTGATAGAAGGGGTACTCCTGGGGTAGCCTTGCTGTAGCTAGTCCTTTTAACAATACATGCAAAATGTAAATATTATTTAAAGTAAAGGCAGCATAGGTCTGGAACAACCTGTTTGACAAATACAAAGAAAACTTTAATTTCTTTACAGAGGTGTTAAGCATTTCAATCATGTACGTTTTGTGTAGGAATATTAAAGCCAAGCAAAGGAATAGAAGAATTCTCCGTTAACGTTACCTTTTGATGCAGATTTGCTAAGGAGATATACCAGGATCTTTCTGAAGTCCTCTATGTTGATGGTTGCCTTCACCGTGATACTCTCCACACAGTCACAGAGCTGCTGTAAAGTTTCCATTCTAATCAAGCTGCCGTGCAGAAGACCGTCCAGTTCTCCGCGTCTGTACATGAACCAGAGTTCACAAAGACCATCCAAGTCTGTACATTGCAGGTAGAAGACTAGACTTCCCATCTTGACATCAGTGACATCAACGCCTTTAATTTCCTCCAGTTGTTTGATTGCTTCTGTCGTGTCAAGTAGATCTTCCATTGTTTTGATTTCTGGTTTTACCTGCTTTAGCAGATCAAGTGTTTCAGTCGTGATGTCAAGAGTACTAGTAACAAGTTCCCTTTTTGCTGAAGCATAGCTTAGCAGTTGCTTCGGGGTTTTGACAGTTGGCTTTACTTGTGCAAGAATCTCCACCACGATGGGCAGTGGGGGAGGTGTCCCTGAAATACAAAGATGGAAGAAAAAGATAAATGTAAAATATTCCATGCATCAGTTTTTTCCTGCTATACTTACCTGCTCAACTATCTGTTTTACTCTGAGTATGGGTCTGCCTAAATACCTCAAACGACCTCAACCAACCTCAACCGACTCTAATATGCAGCTGCTGTGTACACGGGGAACCACGGCCTTGTGTGGCGCTCTGGATACATTTATTATGCATTCATGAATTTAAAAACGCAGCAAGTCCTACGTATTTACCACTTAGACAGGAATTAGTCAGCCGGTTTCACGGTCGACGCAATTTGTGGCTGAAAACACTTAGTGTACAATTCAACAAAGTCTTCTTCGTTACACAATCTTCCTTTAATTCTTCAATAAAAAAACGTTTCATTTTGTACCGATGAAAGCGACAGATGGTCGTCGAAACCTTTACGGAAGAATCAAAGGAAGGTTGTGTAACGAAAAAGACTTTGTTGAATTGATCTACGAACCTGATGAAACTATTTGCGGACTTAGTATACAAGTATTATAAGTTGCCAAATTATGATAGAATTGTGCTATGCTATAATTTATGAGCCAACAGCATCTCCGGTTTTATTGTATAAATATACTGTCGTCTGTGGACCGAAGAAAGTATCGAGAACGTCCCCATACAGACTCCTAACGCAGACGATCCAATATGGCCGCCAGAAATTGCTTTAATCTTGAAACGGCTGACTAAACCAAAAAAATCTTGTAAATACTTAGGACTTGTGTTTTAATTTACAAACGCATAATCAATGTATTCAGAGCGCCACACTTCATATTAAAGTCGTTTGAGGTTGGTTGATGTAGTTTGAGGTGTTCAGGCATACCTTATAGTATTACTATATGTAGTTCACCTTATTAAAATGTCAGTGGATAAAAGTTGACATTAGACGCTTAGTTGAACTCGCTGTCAAGTCGAGAGGACACGTATGTAATATGCCATAAGATATCACAATATAGCCTTGAAATTTACCTACCTGGTTTGGGGCATTTTCCGTCTCCAAAGGTCTCATCTGTGTCATCTGCCCCTCTTTTTCTCGTCTGGATTTGGTCAGGCTGTTGTACAACGTATCCAACTGCAACAGTTTACTTACGTTACAGGCAGGTAGGTAGATTGACGGATTCATACTTGCATTCAATCGTTCAAGTTTTAGTTTATCAATATGGAAGCAATGTCATTCATAATTTGTTAGTACATATTTAACATCTCCTCAAATCTATTCATCCTATCTGATGCTAATTAATTCATCTTAGACGTGGCTAAATATTCACATCCTACTTAAATCGGCAAAGGAAGTACAGTGTATCTGCCACCACATTCCACATGGACTGTCTATAAAATTAAACCCTTTTCCAATTCTTTGACCAATATATGTTGCTTCCTTATCAAGCACGTGTGTAGTCTGTTACCTTAATCTCTTATTTCTTCTGTTACAGCTACAGTTATGACATTTTGTTAACATGACGTAACATACCTTTCCTCTCGTTTTCAGCAATCTTCTCCACCTGCTCAGCATAGTCATGTCTGCCTATTTTTCTCAAGATGTCGGCCAGAAGAGAGAGATCCCCATTCTTCGACTTCCCTTTTTTTTCAAGTTGGTTGAAGATCTGGTGAGCGTCAGCTTTTTCGACTGAACCCGCCGGTAAAATCTTTGCACCGCTGACATAGTTACGGAGATGTGTAAGTTCACTTTCTTCTAGATTCATAGATATCTCCAGGTACAGGTCCTGGCGAGGATTTCCGGCCATTTGAAGAATTGTGCAACATACAGCTGCCGAAACAAACGGAAGTACCAAGCCACACCTGTAAAGAGTGACATCTTATACTAGTACGTAGGTTGGTATCGGGGTAGTATGCATACGTATGGTCTTTGTAATATATAGTTTGTTTTTTCTACCCGAAAGTGTTGCGGAATTTCGAGTTTTGTCCAACAAATTCTAGACAGTCACTGGAAGAAAGATGGCTTTTCGTTGTTATTCAACTCCCAGTACTTGTAGTGGTGTCTTACGCGTTACGGTTGGCTTGCGTAGGTCTCTGATGATAAAACAGCCAGGTGTCCTTGTACGAAGTATCCGCCAAAATAAGAACGGCATTGTCGGTCTGATTAAGGTCAAAGTGTTTCGTCACGGCAGTGCCCATCTACGTCGAACATTTTGCATAAAAGTCCATCTTGGTGACATTTGCCACAAGTCTGTTCCAGTTATCGACATCACTAACGGCATCTGCTTTTATAGAACGTACCATTTACAACTCAACTTACCTTTGTTCAGTCCTATCATGTGTTTCTTCGACAGGTGTCGGACAGCGTACTGCTATGTAACGGTAGCGTCTCGAGCTTTTACTGAGGGCCAAGGAAACATGGTGCATGTGGCTCTTGTTACAGTCGTCCTCATTGGTCGATTGACGGTTTTTAACGGTTGATTGCCTCTCCTCAAGTATTTGTGACAGCCAAATTATATCGATTCGACTCGATTCTACACCTTAGCTTTAGCACAGTATATATTTCTACCTGTGTAAATAAAAGTATACCAACAGCCAACATACCAACAGGTCGCACCAATCGCGAAGCTTGTAACTAAAGCTGGCCAGTTTCATCTGAATGGCAGTTAACAATATATAATGGGACAGAGTAACGTTATACTTGGTAAATACCATGAAGAATCGCGCGGGAGGGAGGTGCAAACCTTTTTATTTGCCTTCATTTTAACCTATACATCGCAAATACCCATTTAGACATGTTAGATAGCTGTTGCTCAGCAAAGGGCACATTTTAGATCCGAGGCTTCTTGTAATACTTGCAGCTTGAGTATTGAGTATAGTTAATTTGAGCCAGACTACGTGACGCAAAATGCCACATTTTGTACTTTACTTACCATTTAACATTAGATACGCATTACATTTTCTGTCAGCATGTTAAACACCATTATACTACAAGAATATACACTTAGTCAGGTGTATGCGATAAATGCTTTGATAAAATTTGATTATTTACAATTATTGCACAATACATATCATTTACAATATTCAAGTGACAACGCGAGATTCAAACTTGATAAGCAAAAGAAATCAACCACGGACAAGAACTGACTGAGAAAGTGTACTAGCTGGTCATTTTATATCTTTAAAGTTCGGTCAATTTTGCTTATTGTTGATTGACAGGCTTTAAATAGTTGCAGGTGGGGAGGGGGGCTTCCCCATCTCTGGTGCACACTTCTCTGGCAGCACCCTACCCAGAATCTTAGACAGGAGTATGTCAAATTTTTCCTGCCCATATTTAGCCGGATATTCTATTGGTCCATACATGTGACATCCATGGAGAACTGGTGGAACGTATGTATGGTCAATCTTGTCGAAGAAAACTGGCAGAAACTTCTTGTAACCGTCCGGGTTTGAGAGCTGACCAAATATGACCTTGCCTTCAAAACTAGCCATGTGTCCATGTGGTGACTCGGAGCTTTTCTGCCCCATAACACATTCTAGATAGTGAGGACTGCACACCATTAGTACGTAGTCTGACTGGACGATTTGGGTCTGCATCCATGTTGTCCACATGTCGGGAGGGTTGTACTCGGCGTATTGGTCTATCATACAGTCTACTCCGTTCTGTCGGAGTTCGTCTGCGAGGCTTTTTACTTTTTTTCTCTGCAACTGAATGTCCGCTTTTCGCTGAGCGGGGTCACTTCTGTTGTACGGGTCCTGGCTGTAGCTTATGAACACTGGAACGAGGGAAATGCAACCTCTATTCAATAACAAATATGTGAATGCTAGCGAAACATTGACCATAACCTATCCACAATCAACAAACAAAATCACAAGGTTTGTCAGCTTTCCGCTTTCATTTCCTGAGGTTTTGGCACTTCCACAATATTGTACAAGATTTGTTGCTTATGTATTGTATTTATAGCTCATGTATTGTTACACAGTAGGACTCCAGGAAGAATAGTGATACTACATTTAGTATCACTAATGGAGATCCAAATAAAACAAACAAACAAACCTAGTATGTAACGCTAACGTTATCATGAAATGACTTAGGTGCGCTGCAAAATTTAGATTTGGTGTATTCCAGCAGCCGGAGGCTAATTGCAAATATATGGTATAAACATAGGAGATATACAAGTGACAATGAACAGTGATGATGTTAATAGACTGAAATTGTGATAGCTATATATAGCTGAAGTAAATCTTACCCTTTTTAGGTCTCCTCGCTCCGTTGTCTTCATCAACCGATCGGGTAGCACCATCCGCTTCATATCCTTCTGTGAAGAATATGTCAAATTTGCAAATATATGAACATTGGATCACTAAGCTATATTATAATATAAGATAAAGTAGCATAGTGCTTAATCATTAGTCATTTAGAACTCTTTCGTTATTGTTATAAACTGTCTTGATGTTTTGTACATCTTAGTGCTCTTGAACTTGTCATATATTGTACGCGTTACGATTACTTTGACATGATGATTAATTGATTTATTTTTTGTACTGAGTCCAAGAGAAAACTATCAAACTACATTCTCCGTTATGGCAAGTGTCTGTGGAGATATCTATGCTATGCAGTGGAGTATTGATGAATAACATTTGGCGGATCTTACCGAGTTTGATCTTTTTGCTTCTGTGTCTGGTCACAGATGCCTCTGGTTGATTGGTTCCTGCTTCTGCTGTTCGTCTCACTGATAACATAAAATGTCTAGTTAGTATAACTCCTATAGAACAACATTATTGACATTCAACGGCCTTTAGCAAAGATAGTCGACTTACGTGGACTTTCTCCTCTCTCTTCCCTTGCAAGATCTTCCACCTCCTCGGCCAGATCCCACTTACGGATACCATTTAAGAGCGACGACAACAAACTCAGATCGCCTTCGGGTAGCTTAGCGTCATCTTCCAACATGATAAACATTTCTTGAGGGGTCGCCTTTTGGATCTTGGCGATCCCGAGGTGTTCATCTTTAACTATGGCGGCCCGCAGATCTCTGACTTCACTTTCAGAAAGGCTGTTTGAAATCTTAAGGTACAGCAGGTTTCGTGGAGACAGGCGAGCCATTTTTATTGTTTGTTGTTTGTTTCACCTTTCAACACACCTGCTGGGTACTAAAGGTCAAGATGGCGGCGCCCATATGGAATGCGGAAGTGGCATTCGTGAAACTAGCCCCCCTCCCCACCTGTCATGGCCAACAATAACTGGGTGTTACAATCCCGTGGCTCTGAGAGTTTTATTCAGTTTAGGTCTTGCAGTACGCTATAAAGAGCTTAATATCATGTGGATAGTTTGTTGTGACATGATATCATATACATGTATACATCATCTACTACTATAAAGTCTACGCTATTGCTTTTAACCACGCGAACAGGCACACGCACATACACATTCACATACAAACACACGCGCGCGCGCATACACACACACACGCACACACACACACACACACACACACACACACACACACATACATATACATACACACACACAAACACACACACACACGCACACTCACACGTGCGCGCAGTGTTTGTGGCCTAGAATAAAAGTACCCCCTACTCATTATTTAATTTTGTACTACGTTAGATCTAACGCAATCATTGTCCCTTTTTCTCTTTATACATAATTTAAATTCTAGAGCAAAATTACAAAGGATGAGCCAAGACTTGCCATGGGTACGCAAACAAGCAAGGCATCACTTTATTAATCACAATTTCCATCAATCAATAGCATAGAAGCAAAGAATGATAAGGGATTACTCCTACTGATACAAATTTCCAACTCACGTGATAGCCAAACAGCATGATAAAATTGTGATAATCAGTACATCAGCACGTTTACGACATTGGAAGTATAATGATCAAATCCAATTCAAAAGTAAAGTCACTCACAAAGTAAAAAACACACAACACAAACAGACTACAATTAAGTCAACAGTAACTCCCAGGGTTAAAACCATCAGCATTCAGTGTCAATAATTCAGTAAACTGCTGGCATTTTCTATTAAATTGATTTGAAAAATCATGGTATTAGTCTATGATATGCAGAATCTATCTATAAAAAACACACTGGACTCTATATCTATATTTGCGCTAAATTTTTTCAAAATGCAGAAGATCATCAAAATACTTTGGTTTGAGTACTATAAGCACAAAATATGAAACCTGTAGCAGGTTGTGTTGTAACATACGTTACAGAAGATTACACCACAGGGTGTAGCATACATAAGTATCGTACATTACAAAGAATATGCACAATCACAATTTGTTTTACTTGAAAGCCAAATATTCAAATTGAATTCAATCAGGTTCAGTAATACACAGTAATGAAGTGTGTTTTAAATCTGTTTCTTAAATTGTAAGCAGACAGTTTCTGTATTTGCGGTCAGAGACACTAATAGATGTAATTTTATCGATATAAATCCAACTTTGAAAATTTAGCACAGGAGCCATTTGAACCGTCGCTTTATTTTTAAAACCTCTAACATGTTTTGATGCAAAACTGAATTGACACCTCACGTGCACCGTTCTTTATGTTTTTAGAAATTTCAGAATCAGGTAATTAAGCTTCCAGTTTTGAAACCTTAAGTGTTGTGAAGATTTCAGAAGGGGGCTTTCTTTACAGGGGGTGGGCTCTGGCCTGGTGGCTGTCTGCCCAGGATTTTCGACAAGAGCACCTTATACTTCTCGTGGGCAAGTGCCGGAGGTGTCTCTATCGGTCCGTAGAAGTGACCACCTCCGAACACGGTTGGGACGTGATCGTGATTGACTGGACCAAAGAAAACTGGCAAAAATTTGGGGTGGTTTTCAGGCTTGGAGAGGAGACTGTAAATGACCTTTCCCTCAAATCGAACACCGAACCCAGACACTGCCTCCTCATTCTTTTTACCCATCACACATTCTTTATAATGCGGACTACAGATCATCAGCACGTAGTCAGCTTGGCTTATTTCTTCCTCCATCCACCTGGTCCATAGCTCTGGGGCGTTGTACTCGACGTACTGGTCGATCCAGGACTCCACTCCATGATCACGCAGGGTGTCGGCAAGCGACTTGACTCTCTGCCTTTGTTCGGCGACGTCAACGGAGCGTTGCAAAGGCGTGCGGTTTTGGTCGATGTATGGGTCCATACTGTAGCTTATAAACACTAAAACGAGAGGGATGATGATAGCTCATACGTCATAGTTTTAACACACAACAGCCAAATTCGTGCATACCAAGGAAAGATGTCTTTAAAATCAGATCTATTGTTGGATAAAAATGCAATTTTCTATTAGGTAGTTGACAATTGTAATTTTGAATTACGAAATTTCGTTAGTGTACGATAATTTCTAAATGGCTGCATAATGCACACAGAAGAATGTCGAACGATTACAAAGCTGTTATGGAACTCAGGTTTTATTGTATTTGACAATCTTCTACATCTTATATTATGTAAAGCAATCAGTAAACATCTAATAACAAACTAACGTGCCTTACCTCGTTTTTCGACGTCATTCGACGGCGGTTCTAAAAAAACAGAAAATAAAGAAGTCAAACAATTAGTCTTTGTTTCTATATACCTGAGGTATACCTCAATGTCCGCGACTTTTTGGATTGACTTATATTTTACATTCTGCATTGTAGTGGCTCTTTTTCGCGTGGTATTGAAATATTTCGCTATGAATTATCGGAAATGTTCTGTATTCCGTGTGGGTATGGCAAATATGGTGCCATGTTGTATTCATAACATTTGTTCAAGTGTCGAAAGCTTAACTCATTTCACTTTCATTTCCCATTATTTATCCGACCCCATTTTTCACATATTAGATATTTTTAAGTATGTTTACAAACAAAGTAGTAATATTATACAACTAGTTCTGTTCTAATGCATTATAGATTTTTATGAATACTTTGATGACGGAATATAAAAGACTGTTAACTTATCAACCTCATATCCATACTGAATTACCTTTGTCATCACCCCTTTTGCGCTTGGTGCCCTTGCCCTTGCCCTTGCTGCCTGACGTTGTTGCTTCTATTTCAGGGAAGACAAAAATCAGTCAACATCAATGAAGTATTCTGATAAAAATGATACATTCCTTCAAATCATTTAATAATAAATAGACACAGAATATGCAGACCATTTCACTTCAAGAACTGAGTTCATCAATCTTTTTACTCATACAAAGGGATTGTTGAGCAATAAAACGCATCAATCATTCATACAAAGGGTTATTTTGATTTTTTTTATTTCTAGATGAGTGTCAAGGTAGAAACTGTGATATCTAAAAATAAATGGTAAATTTCCTGCCAAAATGAAGTAATGTCTTTCAAAAGTTTCATTCTCTCTTGATTTACTTTCACTTTCACTTTCCTTCACAGTGGTACATGAATCACTGAGTTACTTAAACAAATAATATCAGCTTGCGACGTCCCATGTGCATACAATGTAACATGGTAAAGACCTGCTACCAATCTGCCATTTTTTTCTTATTGTACTGACATCACTGTAGTCGTGAAAATTCAGTGAGTACAGGTGGGACATAAAGGTGTCTTATCAAACAACAAAAGACCCTCACCGTGCGCCGCCATTTTGTCTCCTTCTCAGTTCGGGAACAAACGACGAGTTTGGCGAATCTTTGAGTCGTCAAAGTTTCCGTTTGGGACTATCAACACAAAAAATTTTCGCTTTGCGTTACTGTGCAATTTACCACTCTTTATATATGGTACTGCATTGAACTCATTCCTGTATTCCTGTATTACAAACCCACGATTTGTCAAAAGGCGCCCAATTAGTCAGGAAGACTGCTATATTCATTATCGATGTATAGAAAGCATTCGACTACGAACACGCTGTTTCCAAAACATTACTTAAGAGCTCAATAAACAAACTTATCTTCAAAACTACCAAAACATGGTACAACTTCACGTTTACGTACTGAACAAACATCTAACCTGCCGCGTCAGCCAAGTGCTCTTCTGGGAAGCGGACGCTATAGGTGTGGCACATTTGACCGAAACTATGGCCAGGTAAGGTCATTGCTAAATATAAATTTGTGAATAGATAGTCTAGACATATGTTTCCTACATTAGCTTTTTCGTAATTACATTGGTAATGTATTGTCTTAGAATGGTCTGCCATACTTCTAGCTACATTTGTGTATAGCTTTAACGTCATCTTTTCCCTTATGAATATGTTATTTCATTCTAAACAAACATCTCCATCCCTCATTTCTCCCAACCATTTTCCAGCCAATGAGAGGGGAAGCGTGTACCCGCCAAGCCCATGGGAGCTGAACAAGTTCGGAGGGCAAACAAGCATGGACGCTACAAGTTTGATTGGCACTATACAGGTAATGCACATACTAGTAACTAGTCATTCGAATAAAAATATAAAGTAGTTACATAGGTTTATTACAGTATGGTCTGCTCTCCACCAATGGTATGTTTAAGAATTGTTATATCTATTTTCAAATAGATCTGAATGTAGTCATACTGCTACATGATAAAATGCGCACATTTGGACTTGTTTGGACTTGTTCGTGTCGTTCATAAGATTCAAGCAAACAAATTAAGGTCTTCAAATATTTTATTGGATACCATAACAACACGTGCCGATACAAGGTCAAAACTATCATATAACAATGCCAGATTATGCCTTCAGGAAAATGATTATAAACACACATGTGAATTTTTCCCCTAGCTATATCTAACTTTCTTTCTTTCGAGATTTAAACTTTGTTGGAACTTTTCCCAGAGGTGGGGGGACCTTATTTTTTGGAATCCTCCCGACTATCTTACAAAACAGTTGATCAAACTTCTCCTGACCATATGTAGGTCTATCACCCAATGGGCCATAGACGTGAGCGCCTCTCAGACTAGTTGGGACAAGATTTCTGTCAACATCATCAAAAAACACGGGGAGAAATTTTCCATGAAGTTTTGGATCAGCCAACTGACTGTAGAAAACAATTCCCTGAAAACTAGCACCGCTCTCAGTTTCTGCATCTTCATTTCTTCTACCTCTGATGCACTCTAGGTAGTTTGGTGTGCACACCATCAACACATAGTCTGAATTTTCTATCTGTTCTTCTGTCCATTTTGTCCAAAAGGTTGGTGGGTTGTAGTTTTCGTACTGATCTATTCTACTGTCTATGCCGTTTCTACGAAGTTCGTCGCTGAGCGATTTCACTCGCTCTCTCTGCATTTTCACGTCCTCTTCTATCTCCCCTTTTGTTCGTTTCTTGTCGGTGTAAGGATCCGAGCAGTAACTGATGAATACTGGAATGAAGATGAAGAGGGATTAAGTAAAAAGATATAGATATTTACTATAAACAGTCCTACAAATGCTACTTTTGTTTTTACTTTGGGCTCGATTTGGTTATTTAGTACTGTACATAGAAAGGAGAATTCGTTTTGAACACTTCAATGTTATAAACTACGCACCCTACGTATGGCCACTAGATTATAGACATAAATGTTTCCATATACAGGGAAAAGATTGTAGTCATTTCAAGGTCACATACACATACATATATAGATACTACCAAAAACCTAACCTTCTCGGCGAAGTTAATCATTGACATTGCAGCGACAAAAGGGCCCGGTAATACAACGTTATTTATCAAACGTAAACAAATATGGCGACAAACCTCGTTTGATGACTTCTGTTGATGTCTGACTCCCTCCGGTATCAGGCTCAACCGCTGGTTTTGTGCATTGTCTCCCTATGCAAATAGACAGATTTACATATGATACATATACATCGTACCACACAACTAACTATTGTTTTATGTATCTCGTATGAGTGATATACTAGATGACTCTGTTTAAGCTGCTTACCCTCTCGTGGTCTTGTTGGTTTAGTGATTTGAACTGTCGTTCGACTTGTCTCAGGCTCTGGGGCAGTGTTCCCTGTACACATGCCTATTAACAAAGATTTGTAACATGAGTTTATGTCTCTTTTGAGAATAATGGTTGTGTGAGTACCGACCATTTAAGAAGTAAAGCAAAGAAACATAAACTATACTCAAAAATAGATATTGTAACTTCTTATATCAGCATACATAGTTATCCCATGCAAATAGAAAATGTACCATCCTTGTCAGGCAAATTGTGTATGGGGATTAATTATTTGTCGAATATGTTTTGCTCATGCCACAGGTATATTTTGAGTAGGGTTTTGATATTTGTATTGTAAGACAACTATCCATGTGTGCCACTTGGCGTTTCAAAATCATGAAATATGACACGTTTCTTAAACGAAATCTTACCTTCCCCTCTTTCTGCCTTTTCGACGTCCATAACTTCTTGAGCCAATCGACTATGATGTAGTTGTCTCAACAGTTCCGCCAGGAAGCCCAGATTTCCCTCGCTGATGATAAGCTTCCGCTCCAACATGATGAAAATGTCCTGAGCAGAGGCGTGCTCCACTTTTCCCCGTGGTAAATGCCCGTCGATGGTGACCAAGGACCGGAGGCTCCGGACCTCTTCTGTAGTGAGACTGTCTGAGATCTTTAGGTACAGCTTGTTACGGGCGGACAGTAGAGACATGATGGCGGCTGGACACTTAGTACTGCATCACCTAACATACAATAGCAGTAAATAGAAACAACATGCAGGGAAGTCAGAGACCTATAGTATAAATGTTTTTTCGTGAGCATCCAACAAAAGAATATGTGAATCCTATCGTTGAAATAAAATCGTATGATACTGCGGCAAGGAAAATTGAATAAACTAATGAGTGAAACAGATCTAATTATCTAACAAAGTATATAATATGGATACCACCAGAAGCTTATTACCCGTATAATAATACAGTATGAACACAAGTTAGCGTCTTGGTATCTATGCTTATAGTTAACCAGTACTAAATAAGATAAATGTAGTTTTTCTCTCTGATATAAATTCTGTTTATGATAGCTAACATAACGTGCTATGCGTAGCGCTAGACATCCGGAAGTGATTGCAGAATAAAAGAGCTGTATTTGGTATTTTTACAGTGCACAGTGTCCTCGTAATGTCGTTTTTTTAAATAGTTTTGCAGCTATTTAAAAATGCTTCTACACAATATCCTTACCTCCTAGTTGTATACGTTTGTCTCCCCTAAGCATTGCGTGCAAAACGTAACGGACTACCTGCTTCATAATAGAAGCGCCTCTCGTATTGGTCAAACATACCTGGTTTGCCATAGTCAGACAAACATACGGTAGCCTAGATAAGCACATATTTACCTGCAAGTAGCTTGTCGATAACCACAACAAGATCGATATAACGGCATGGACAACATTCGGCCGCAAAATGGTTGTGTTGTCACCGCGTTTGTGAACAACTAATCAAGAGATATGTTACATAAGTCTGGTGTTTTGTAACGTCCAATCAGGAGCCAGGTTACATAGCTCAGGTGTTTCATACCGAGAACACGGTTTGACCTCTGTACTTATAGGTCACGTACCGCCTCGGGTGACGTGGTTTACTGGCGGCGAGTGCGCCAGGTTTATTGACAAACATGGGCTTTATATACTGTGAATGACCTCAGGCGTTTTTCTTGTCTCTGGATTTTTATAGTCATAGTTTGCGTTATCTTACAAACGTTCTTTCCCAACGTAATTAATTGAGCATCACAATAAAATGTGCCGTATCATTGTAGTAATGCAATATTCTAACAACAGATTAAGTAGCCATAAACCAATGGAAGTAACCGAGAATCGTGTATGTTACCGCTAATGGCTATATGCTATATGATGTATTTTTCACATTCACAAATTATTCTTACAGTTTGTTGTCACTGTCACTAGGAGTACCATGCAAATAAACACAAAGATAGCATTACATAAAGTTTTATTCACTATCATTTTTATCTACCGTGTAGGAAGAAAAATTACTACAAATTAAAAAAGAACGCTATTTACGTTGTATGTAGAGATGAAGATATCGAGTTGATAAAAGACAAGCGATTGTCAAATAAACATTTAAAGATATCGGAATGTCATGATGTCATCCATCGAGATTCTGTTTTCTGTTTTAACTTTTTATGAACATTTACAAGAACGAGCGTATCTTTTGCAGTTGCAGTGCTTTGGCGTGTAGTACAAGAAAAAGACAATATGTTTATTGGCAAGCAACAAGATCCTCTATGTACGCCTTGGTACTGGTACTAGCCCTGGAGGAATATTCCCTACAGGGGGTGGCAGTTTCTCCTTTGGGGCACTCCCCACAATCTTATAAAACAGTTGATCAAACTTATCCTGTCCATATCTCGGATCTCTCTCTATCGGTCCATAAAAATGAGCAGCTTGGAAAACCGTAGGAACGTCGTCACGATTGATTTCATCGAAGAAAACAGGGAGAAACTTTTCGTGGGCTTTTGGATCTGCAAGCTGGGCGTAGATCACTTTGCCTTCGAATCTGACTTTGTACTCTGAAGTTGCTTCCTCGTCCCTTTTACCAGTTACGCACTGAAGATAGTTTGATGTACAGATCATCAACACGTAGTCGGCCATGTGTAGCTCATCTTCTGTCCACCTGGTCCAAATGTTTGGTGGACTTTGCTCTACGTATTGATCGATAACACAGTCTACGCCGTTGGTACGGAGTGCGTCCGATAGAGCCCGGACCCTCTCTCTCTGTAGCGCGATGTGGGAGTCACGTTGTCTCGATGTTCGGTTAGGATCAGTGTATGGGTCTACTGTGTAACTGATGAACACTGGAATGGACAGAGATGATCCATTTTATTGTTGTTGATAACTGTGATAAGATACATCAAGATTACATAATGTTTCTCAAATAAGAAAGTGTGCAAGATTACCCTCCATGCAAAAATCAGCTAATAAAAAGTATGCAAACCTTGCATGTACAGTGTACGTAGATGCACATGTGCGGTGTTATACTTTGATTATAGCTGATTTTTGTAGTCCCACTTTTTTATTCGAACCCACTTTTTTATTATTTTATTGTTTGAACCAATGCCGTGATAGCTACATGTTGGATCATGTTGGTCTTCACAAGTCAACATTTTTGATTGACAAGGGGATATAAAAGCCTATCAGATGGGTTGGAATAATTTTGTTTGATTGAAGAACCTACAGTAGAAAGATGTCTTACCTCTCTTCTGTTCCGGGTTCCTTGCAAGTGGCAGTTGTGTAGACCTACTACCTGGTAAAGACCCCCTTGGTCTCTTGATCTTGAACTCTTCTTCGTGTTCTATACTCAAAATAAAACAACATTTTGTGTCAGTTGAATTTAAGATTAAACGAATGCAATCGACACTTCATAATAGGATGCCTCATGTTTATGTCATGATATGCATATTTTTTAATACCTATGATAGTATCCACAACGTCCATGCGGCCTGCTGTTTCAAGCGCTTCCTTCAGCACCTCTAAGGTCGCCCCCCTCCCTCTCTGTCGCCACTCCTCCAACATGTCCATACAGGCGTTACGGGGGTCTCTGTGTTTGTAGGTGAACACGTCTATATCTGCCTCCTCAAAGTCTAGCGCACGGGCCACGTCTTTCCAACGGACACCAAGTTTCTCCTTTACCAGTAAGAATACTCTTCTCAGATCTGAGAAAATAAATATTTCATTGTACATGAAAATGTATGTCTGCTTCGTTCAAACCAATCTTAATCCCAAGGAGACTTACTTCCTAACTGCATACAGAAAAATGGTACTGAAACAACATACTTTTCAATCAAACAATCAATCAATCAATCAAAAATGGTTTACTATCAAGACTAACCTGTGGTTTCTGAAGCATGGAGACCATCTTTCTGTGGTCGCTTCCCCCCTGTCAAATGTGTACTTGTAGTTTTGCCTGTACACAGAATAAGTACAATGACAAGAAATGTGGATCATACATAACAACATACTAGTATGCAACTATTTCTTAAAATATACTGTAAATGCAGAAACTTTCCCGGTGGATTAATGTTCGCGGTTTTCGCGGCGGCCGCTTCACCGCGAATTTAAAACCACCGCGAATATTTAATTATGGCAGTAAGAGACTGCGGAGTATGGTGCTACCGCGAAATTAAAACCACCGCGAAAAGTCCATTTTCCGCTACCGCGGAATTAAATCTCCGCGAACAGTCTCTCCTGGATCCCAGACCCAATAGATTACCGGACAGTGTTAATAGTAGAGATTTGACAAAAACACGGAATACTGAGTTGTATGATCTGATTAAAAATATTTGAGTGATACGATTTGCCTGGATACTAACCTTCTATAATATCCACTACATCCTGGTGTTTACACCCCACCAGTGCGTCCTTCAGCACATCCAGTGTCGCCCCCCGTCCGTTGATCCCCATCCACAGGTTCAGGACGTCCCTACAACACTGGGTGGGGTCACTCCGTCTGTTTATGTCCGTGGCTCGGATGTCCGGCGTCGGGATGTCCAGTCTGTAGGCCAACTCTTCCCAGTCGTGCTTGGCGTTGTCCACAACATCGTTGAAATATCCACGTACATCTGGAATGTATATCTTTATCAGTTTTCTATATTATGATTACCGTAAGTGTACACAGCACAGACTGAACTTGCGTGTTTTCTGTGGCCATATGTCTTCGTTGGTTATCAACAACTATTTGGCACGATGAAGTGCGAGAGAGCGTCAGAAGGTTAAATTTTATATATGTTCATCTCATTCCCGATGTTTCTGTTGTTTTGCTTCAGTTTAAGAATGGAATTTAGTGAAATGCTAATGTTACCCCAAAAACCCGGAAGTAAAATTTCGACGAATAACGTTATATCGAAACTTGAGTTCCCAACAACTTCGAGATTTTCTCGCATAAAACGTGTAATTCCCTTGCTATCCTTTCTCCCTTGAGTACATTATAGCAAGGAGGTTTTATAGCATCCTTGATTATATGTTTATGAAACATGGAAAAACTTCCTGTGCATTTAATAGTCTTACCTGTCTCCTGTAGCCCAGCCATGGCGAACGTCGTTGGAATCATCCACCTGCTATCACGTGATCACCTCACGACCCGAGCGCTAGTTTAAACACAACAGGGTCCGCTATTGGTCGACAGCTGGGAACGTTACAACCAAATAAACCCAAGGCCTGCGACTTCAATGACTATGGTTTTACGTAGAAATGAACGGTAATGAAAGTACTGCGAAAGAAAGGCCTTGTTTCGTCAGTTTATTTAGGATTCTAGACGGCGAGCAATCACGCTTAATACAGGCTAACGGCATCCAGTCATATAAAATGCAGAAATGTTCGCGGTGGATTAATGTTCGCGGTTTTCGCGGTGACCACTTCACCGCGAACTTAAAACCACCGCGAACATTTTTCTATTATGGTATTAGACTGCAGTCTATGGTGTTACCGCGAACTTAAATCCACCGCGAAAAGTCCCCTTTCCCGCTACCGTGAAATTAAATCCCCACGAACTTAAATGCATTTACAGTATTCCCACCCATATCGTACCCTTTGCAGGTGAGGGGGCGTGGCACAAAGCTTATGTCAACTCATTATTATATGTGGCTCTATCATGATAGGCTCTTCTGTATAGGATAACTTGCATTACCCATCTCCTGATGAAAGAACACGAACTTCAAGAAACGTTTGTTATATCATGTTCGGTGTGTTATATAAGAATGGACATATCTGTAAAAGTACGTCCTTAGCCTACCTACATTGCGTTTTTTCTATTACAAACCGGTGAGTTGAGTAAATAGCAACACGAAGTAGTGTTTTGAATACACCAGGCCACTACAACATTTTGCAGATATGTCCTGGTTATATAATCTTAGTGTCAGAATGTTTGATATCTCATAAACCGATGAGGAGCTGAGGAAAAGGACAAACTTCAAGGGAAAGTGGATGACGAATACATACATGTATGTCCTTAGCCTACTCATTACGTTCAAAACTGATGAGGCTTTTACTTAAAATATCGAACCTATTTCGCAAAACAAGACGAAATTTAGTGAGTGCAGGGGTGAATTTGTCCGTTGGTCAGGCATTATTATTTTTCTTTCAAATCCTGCAATGTGTGTGGATTACTTGGAGGTGCAATATAACTTTCGGCGACAGGAGGGGCGTTTGATGAATAAACGTGCGTCCCCTTCACACAGAATGGTATAGTCCTGACCTTTGCACTAGTGGGCGTGGCGAAGGAGAGGTGCATGGACTACATGTAGTCCATGGAGGTACAAAGGTTACAAATGTAGGAAAGGAAGGTAGTGGACGTTTTTGTTATGCTACTCAGATTTATGTAGGTGTCAAACAGTTCTTGAATCATACTTGATAGAATTGAAATGTATTCTATAATTCTGACACCTCTGGCTTCAGTCTACTCACTTATGAAGGCTGTAGTATCACGTTGGGGGAGGGCGTAAGACTAACTCGCTAGGTTTCGTCGAAATAATGGCTCAAGATCTTTGACTTAAAGTTTAAGAATTATCTGTGCTATTTTGTACTTTTGGGCTGAGAATCATGATCTGTAAATGTAAACCCTGAGTGATTTTCTGGCAACTCAGTAACAATACCGCTTGATTGTTTAACAAAATGGTTTTAATTTGCTATATACTTCTTTTCATCCTGACTTAGGACCATCACATGATGTTGACAAAGTTGCTCCACATCTCCAGAAGACTCCATTCCATCACCATGACAACCAGACACCTGTCATCATCATCATCATCAGATGACCTCTGGCTGTCGTCCTCCTACAAGTTCTTCCTCCCCACCCCCACGCGCTGGATGGACAATGACCAGTTTGGACACGTCAACAACACTGTCTACTACTCCTACTTCGACTCTGTCATCAACAGATACCTCATACACCACTGTCACATCGACTATGATGTCATCAGGGGCTTCATGGTCCAAACTCAGTGCGAATATAGGCGTCCGCTGCAGTACCCTGACGTGCCTGTGGTGGGAATGTTTGTGCGGAAGATCGGGAGGTCCAGTGTGACGTATAACGTGGGCCTGTTTCCTTCCTCAGTGCTAAAGAATGTGTCCGGAGAAGTTATGAGGATCATGAACGAAGGGTTGTTTGCAATGCAATTGACTAATGGTACAGAAGATGTGAATGCGCTTGCCGTGGGATCCTGCGTACATGTATTTGTGGACACACGGACTAACAAACCTACACCGCTGCCAGACAACTTGAAGACAGGTCTTCAAAAGATCCTGAGCAATGTTGAAAGTCGACTTTGAGCAGTTTGTATCTAACGTTTTACAGGAAATGAGGACTAGCTTTTGTTGTTGTCCTCATTTAACGTCTATTATTTCGCTAGACGTGGTCTCCTGTGTAAAAAAAAATCAGGGACAAATTATGTATGACAGGCTATCTCAAATTTTTTTGTTACATAGACACATGTTGTGTAACTTTTTAAAGTCACTGTAATGTTTCATGAACTTGTCTGTATTCCATTGTACACCTGGTGACCATGAAGTTCTAAATACTCCCAAAAGCAGTTAGTACCCAAGCAACTGGACATGATTTTGGAAATGGGCAGACGTTTCAGACACCATCCAGTGTCTTTCGTCAGTGACACTGGAGAGATCTTGTTCGAGAGAAATTTTATATCCTAGCTATGAATTGATATGCAAAAGATATCTAGTTTGAGAACAGGTTCCAAGTAGTGTCATTTGTAATGACATACCTTTTGGATAATGGCTGTCATCATCATCGTTATCATCATCATAACGGCTCCTCATGTCATGAACCTGTATACACATTTGGGACCACACACTGCAGCAGCGACATCTAGCTGCAGTGTGGAGTACTGCAGCATGACACCTAGCTGCAGTGTGAAGTAGAACTACTAGCTATTGCAGTGAGGAAGGTAACAGGCAGTTACCAAAATGTCCTCTAGGTAAAATACTTGATTGTGTTCAAAGAACTTTGTTATCTAGTGCCTTACCACTAGTTCACCTTTATCTGTGGGGTAATCTATATCTGTTCTTTTATAAGCAGGGTATTTGGGATGGTTTTAACTGCGTTATTTTGAAACCACCATCCGTCGACTTGATATCCCTATATACCAAGTTTCTAAATACGACAGATATAGGTTACAAGGTAAACAAGCGTTACCATTACCAACAAGCTATGTAGGAATGCTAACTTTGAGTACTATCAGATTTCTGAAACTTTGAATTCTTACTTTAATTTTGATGCTTGTATCCACTAGTCAAAAATCCAAGACCAGAGAAGTACAAGTGTATGTAACTTTATTATATCATGTACAACAGCTTAAACTTGACCATTCATTTGACACAGTGCAAGAGACTCGGAGTAGAATGTAGGCAAACACCATGGCATGTAACATTAAAAAACCAATGCACCATCGTTTTTTGTACATTGCGAGAAACATAGCTGCACACAGAAATTGTCACACATGTATAGTGCCAGTCCAGTCTACCCTGGGAAAACGCAGACTCCTACGAGGCGTGCAAAGTTTACCGATCCCCACCACACGCGCGCACGGAACACCCACCGCCCAACACCCGCCGGCCCACGAACCAGCTGGCCCCAACTATCACTTGCATTGGGGCCGGCGTAACTGGGGCCAGCTGGTAGTGGGGCGGGGGTGTATAGTTGCAGGAGGGCGCGCGTTAGGCAGGGGATCGGTAACTCTTCTTTGCGAAGCTTCTTCGAGCTGGTTTCCCAGGGGAAGTCCAATCATACTACAGATATTATTAGTTCAACTTTGGTTTTCAAATATAGAATACACAAGCGGTTATGAAATCCAAGGTCTACAAGTATGGGAAATGCACATAGAATGTACAATTTGTGAATGTTTCAGAATTCTACATTCTTCTTACAGTTTTTCCATTATGACATAACTGCTGCAGAGTTGTTTTGTAAATAATCTAACATTCCTATCCCAGATATGTCAATTGTGTTACTAGAGGACCCTCATAATGTACGAACAGTCCCATGTACAGTGAAGGTAGATTGCTGCATACCATACATTCAAGTGATAACAAGAAAGAAGACTTTAACAAACTATAAACAAACTCAACCTAAATACAGACCCAACATTTATCAATTGTGAAAGTGACTTGATTCTGAATCTGTCTACAAAAATAAAGAGATTTAAAAAAATTGCCTTGGAAGTGCCGTTGTTAGTTGGTTAATACATGTATGTACATTAATGACAGTTATACTTTACATGGCTGATCATCAAATGAAATTCTCCAAAATTGATGTCTATAGCAGTACTCAGTTCCAGATACACAAGTTAGTAGTACTACATTCACTTCTAGATTTTTCTTAAGTATTTAGCCATCCCCTTAAAAGTCAAAGGCGGATGGGTCAGAGAGCTATCATAAAATGAGACTTTGGATAATGCGACAATAAAAATGATGTTGCTTAAGTTAAGGCATGCATATCTGATTCCCCGACCCCATAATGTGCATATGAATGCCCAAATGACAAGAATCATTTTCAAACCATTTGACCCATTGCAGAATATTACTAGTATTGAAGATACATAAGTAAAGGCCCAGAAATCTACCAAGGGAGGTTGTCAAACCATTTTAACTTTCAGCCTGCTAAGATGCCCGTTTGGCACCACACATTTGCATTGGTAACCATGTGAGGCAGCATGGAAAAGGTTAAATAACAAAACACTGGGACAGTTTATACCCTAAGTGTCAATTTCTTGGAAAGACCTTAGCATTTTTGCGAGGGTTGATATTTTTCAAGTGACTTATTCTACATAAAGACATGACACTACCAAGTATTTTACAACTCCAACGTCCAAATAAAGTCTCCTAGCATACAAATACAATTAAAGAATCTAAAACACGTGACCACCTACTATCAAAAGAATTGCTTGTTTGATTGATTGATTGACAAGGACAGTTCTATCTGACACGTTTCTGTTGTCGACTGCGGTAGATATCGTGTGCGGGCGGCGCTACGTTGTCCTCGTCATCCGATTCATCCTTTGCTTCGTTTTCCGCAGGACGTTTCTGGCCTTTCTTCGTGGAGTCGGAATTTTGAAGCGGGATCGGGAACAACTTGGGATTGGAAGTTTCTTCACCATTGCACATCTTGTCTAAGAGCTGAGAGGGGTCTGAA
Organism: Branchiostoma floridae x Branchiostoma belcheri; assembly: GCA_019207045.1. Classification (NCBI taxonomy): domain Eukaryota; kingdom Metazoa; phylum Chordata; class Leptocardii; order Amphioxiformes; family Branchiostomatidae; genus Branchiostoma; species Branchiostoma floridae x Branchiostoma belcheri. Next base: position 6,432,929 of record CM033039.1, on the reverse strand, counting down.
ATTAGGAAGAAAACATGCATTGAAAACCAATCATCAATATAAACAATTTTTGAAAGCTTTTAAAATATCACATAATGTGACATAATGTTAGGTTATACTTCAAATTGTATCCAAGTAATTTGTAGCTCTCTACTTCACAAAGAAAGAAAAACCAAGTGGGAAGGTATACATTGTAACTCCTACCTTCTGGCAATGCGCAGGTTTCAAAGGTCTTCACCAAGTCATCAATATTAACAAAGGGGCCCTGGAACATAGGACAGAGATACAATTCAATCTGTAACACTAACAGGTTAACATGATGGTTAGGCTCTAAAATGTACATAACATGAACTAATTACATATCCATCCTGTGAAATTTCCCCATTGCCCATCACAGTCACTGTCACCATGCTTACACATGCTGATGAAAACTTTTGAGCAAAAGGTCAAAAACGGTAAATGTCTCAGCCACAATCGTTCTGACGCTTTATCGACCATCCTTTTTTTTAAAGCTCAAGTTCATAGGGCCTGATGTTACCATCATGAAGATAAGAGCAGCCCATGGCGATAACTGTAGCAGCATCTCTTTTCCCTAAGTCAGAAACATCAAGCTTAGGCTAGCTTGACTTCACTGACTCAATAGGCAAAGCAGGGGTTACGAAGGCTGCTCGGGAAATTCCCTACCCCATTTAAAATCCTTACACATACACATAAGTCACAATCTGTAGATACTCACATGGAAGCAGGTAGGTGGAGGCATGAGGTTGAGCAGAGAGGCTGCTGGGAGTGGCATGGGAAACACACCACCAGGAACAGGGTGCATCCCAGGAGCTGGACAGGGGGAACAAGGTAACCGTTTTAACATCCTTAAAATTCTTATACAAGTACATTTACTTCAAGCTATTTTTGAAAGGAAAGAAATTGTGAAAGTGTATCTTTGTACGCGTGTGTATTACCAAACTGGGCTTCACGATGAGCTTACAATTCACAAATACGGCTGTCCTTTTTGTTACATTACGACTGTCAAAACACTTTGATTTCAGCATTTGTATTGACTTTAACAAGATCTAATACACTACATGTATACACATGTATAATCTGTTGTATAATCCTTTATGATGAGTTTTAATATGTACATCAGTCTGCACCAGGGAATGTTTTCCTGATGGCAGTACTTACGAGCCAGAGCCCTGGGTTTGAAGGGTAACATCTGGTCGGTGGCAGGTTTGGGGTACTCTGGTTTCTTAAACTCATCTATCTCTGGTAGGGAAGCTGCAGGCACCTCCGAACCCGACACAAGGTCAGCTGTGGTCTGGAAAACAACAACATGCAAGTCATGTAGTTGAAAGTCAATAATGTACATAATATAATATAAGAAAGCAAATGTACCTAAAAAGGTATAATTATATATTATTAACTATATTTGCAAGCAATCGCAGGGTATTTCTCTCCCCATCTTCTTTTCAACTTGTATGTAACAAAAAACAGTGAAAAAATTCCCCTCATTCCCCTAAATATGGGTAATGTAACAATATCAATGACTTCGGAAGCAAGCTACAGTGCACTAAAAGGCTCACTCCAAACGACCATAAAATGAAAGAATATGTCATAATTCTCCAAAGAATGTCACATATTAGTTTCTGTAACAAACTCTACTGTCCTGAGCTGTAACTGGTGGATGCGGGGTGGGCTACTATAAGTGAGATTTAATCAGGCTACTCATATATCAAATCATGATTATGATGCTACATTCACACAAATACTACAAAAACTGTGCGGAGAGAGTTGAACCTACAGCTCGTAGCTTGAAGCCCACTGCCTTGAGTTCTGACGTAGACAGGGGGAACAGGTCCAGGTACTTGTATCTGTCCACCAGAAGACACGTCTCACGATCTTCGAATTCCTACAAGACATGATGAACAGATTTAAGATTAGTCAAAAAAACACTGTAGCTTATTTCTTCTTGATGATAATTGTAGAGATGTTGAAGTAAAGTAAAGCCATATACATGTACAGTGTATAATAAGTGGAAACGGGTACAATGTCATGTATTTGAAAAGACTTGAAAGATTTGCAGGGCTCAGTTCATAAATGAAAGCAAAGACTCACTGGATGATGAATAGAATAAGGACCAATTATACATTATTAACGTTAGATCTACATTATATTGTACATGACATGTGCACTTCTACAATTACGTTCTTTGGCTTTGGCGACGTAATTTCATACTTTGACTTTTAAAAGTCACCATGGCAGGGTTGTATTGCAGGAAAAGTTGTTCCTTAATTCCCACCTCTTTAAAGATGTCTCTCCGTCTTTTCTCGACCTTCAGAACTGAAGAAAGGTCGCCAATACTGCATTCAAACTCCAGGAACTTGGCCCAGATCTCACTAGAAATAGAGAAAAACTTTTAGTTTCAATTGTCCATAATGTTTCATGTGTACTTTCATCACATTTTTATGTTTGTTAAATGTCTGTTTATCATAGATAACAAAAACAAGATATTACAAATATATGGACCAAAAAGATGCCTTGTTACAATGTCACATGGTAAAACTCAGCCTTATTAGCTGCTACAAAGGATGGTGTATATAAAAGTATAGATGTGAACCAATGAGAAGCTTTGTTACAACATTGTATGGTGTCTAATGTAAAACTCACCCTTGTTTGTCCACAGGAAGAGCTCCTGAAGTCAGCACCCTTTCAAAAAGTACCCGGGTGTTGTTGTCCTCTGGAAAAAGATGCTAATGTTACCATGGTGATATTTCAATTGATAGGCCAACATTGCACAATGTCTCAAACTGTCTTTGACACATTTAGTGTATGAACAAAATCTGTGTCATGATGGATACTAAAATTCTAGCTTGTCTTGTTCTTTCAAATGGACTACTTCTAGCTTATTCTCAAATCTTTGCATAATGAGACCAAGGGATGAAAATAATTAAAAGATATTGTCATATTCAAATATATTGAATACTCGCCATAATGTCACGGTGATGCAGTGGTAGGCAAAAAGCAGGTGTCTAGCAAACGATTGATTTACATAGTAACCGGTAATTTGATCTGCTAACTTAAATATACTTAAATATCAATTTTTAATCCAATCTACTGACGTCCTGGTAGGCACCAACCACCGAATACTCCGGATATAAACAACAGCGATCGCTCGTATAAGAAGATATCATTGCAAACTTAGTCACCAGGTTTATAAGAATTTACCATTGAGATGTGACAGGAAGTCCAGGTACTGTAGGATGTAGTCTGCACTGTCACTGTACTTCTTCAGACCCAGCTCGAAGATCTTACAGGCTATGTTCTTATCCTGTGGGAAACAAGAAAGGGAAATCTATGAAGTGACTTCAGCCTTTAAGCTATAAATGATAACAGAACAAAACAAGAGTTTGGAGACCTCATACCTGCATGAAATATTCAGTTTGTGTAAATCTTATCTCTTTTATTATGCAAATACGGCTATACTAAGCGTAAATCGGGAATCCTGCATGCAGGAATCTGAATACAGCAACATCAATGTATGAGTTGATCATGAACATATACGCACATATAAACACATGCACACACATACATACACACACACACACCACACCAGGGCTTTAGCCAGCTCGAAATTTTTTTCCGTCAGCCAATTACAATCGATTTCAGTTGAACCCACCTTACTACAGAAGTACTCCATGAGTGCAGCTGACACGTAGACATGGTACTTGGACCTGTTGTCTTCTCTCGCTCTCTTGAAGATACTCCGGGCTGACTTGATGCCTTCCGCTCTCCTGGCAAACTTCATGTACTGGATGTAACCCTGAAACAGGTACAGCAAGGGAAATAGTCTCTACCAGACTCCCGCATGGCCGAATAGAAATTCTCCTCTAGCGTATTTTTGACTCTATTTGTCCAATTTCTACTATTAGACCACCAATTCGTCTAGCCTGATGGAGGCTAAACAGAATTCATCTTCTTACCAAATTCTTCATAATTCCGGTACCACAAACAAAAAAGCCATGTTTTATTCCAAGAATAAGTAGAACCTTCACGGACCAGGCACATGCATGGAACAGACAAATGCACAGATGCACACAGATACGCGGAAACAATACCCAAGGGGAGTGAGGTAACAAGTCACAAAACAAGAAGAGGAGGAGATTGATTGAAGTTAATGGCAACTTCATAACAAAGCCAATCTTGTATATGTTTTTTATCTAAACTTGACAATGAAACTTTATGTACAGCAACTGAAAGAATCAAAATGCAGCAGACTCACCAGTGTTGGGTCTATCTCATCGATACCCAGCAGCTTGTTGTAGATGGAATGGACTTTCTGATGCTTCATCCGATTCTACAAAACATATCAACATAGCAATGTTAGACACTCACCATGCAAATCAAGTAAAACTAAATGTAACAGTAACAAAATCAATCATTTTCTAAAAGTGACCAGTAACATGGAATAAGTTACATAATTATGAAGTTATCTTTTATAGACAACAGCATTCTAAACGACAGACAAATCTTAAACAGCACTGGTCAGTGAAAAATTGTAAGTGATTTCAAACCCTATAGCTTACTGAAGAACTAATCTTCTATTGGTCATGACAGAGAAGACAGGCGCTATGTACAGTATTTACAGGTTCATTGGGCCGGAAAATTCTCCTGGCTCTTTTTAACAAGCACAATGAACTGAACAGTTAACTTGCTATCCTAAGGAATGTGACCATTTCCAGTAGCGTGCATCTCAAGTGAGCAGTACAGCTGGGATTCAAACTCCAAACCTCTTGGTTCAGAGGCAGGATTGTTAACCACTGGACTATGCATGCTACTTTCATTGGTAGAAAGATGATTGATGAAAAGCGTATTTGCTTTTGTACCTCTTCAAAGTCAGCGTAGGAGAAGTAGAGCATCATGTTCTTCTTGAGTAAAGTGGAGATGGCTCTCTCATACATGGCTGCTGCCTCGTCACTGAACATCTTTCCTGCGTTCAGGTCCTGGGGAAGGGTGCAGAAACATTAAAATTATCAGCACAGAAATATTACAGAATGTGTTTGATACTACCTAAAAAAAATAGCCATTCAAGGTAAATTCATACAAAATATTATTACAGGGCTTGAAATTTGTTTTTGGGATAGGTTACACACACCAAAAAAAATTGGATGTACAATGTCAGATATAGAATGTCAGAAAAACCTAATTACTAAGCTTACTGCCTTATAGCTGGACTCTGAACAACTTTCAACATAACAAAGGTTTTACTACACTTATCTGTAAAGGATATGCTTTGCAGTATACAGTAACTGTACAATTATAATAGTACATTTTGTACCTTTAACGACATGTGACCCTACACAAATATCTAGGTGTACCAGTGCACCTACATCTACAGTCAAAAATCAGCTGCACAGCTCCAATTTTCAGTGCACAAAAGTACATAATATGCATCCAGTATTTTCAGCCTGTGTTATTGTTTCCAACTCACCCCCTTCTCAGACAGCAGTTTGCTGGACTCCTCCAGGTACTTGGCAGCCTCATACCAGATGTCAGGTCTGTGACCCAGGCACAACATGCACTGCTCGTACGCAAATATCACTGCAACAAACAAAACATAATAATTATACATGACTGAAAATCATTTTGGATGATGATACTACTGTCTGTTTTGGTTTAGTGTGACAGGAGAGCTTAACACATATTGGCTTTATAAGCACCTTTACTAAGGAAGACCTACAACACATCCCAATACCAACTGAAAGACACTACAATGAAGAGATAACTGACATTGACATTTGTTTCGAGGAGGTCCAACAAAGATTGAAAAACCTCAACCCAAACAAGGCAATGGGGCCCGACAACGTACACCCTAGAGTGTTAAAGGAATTGGCGGACACCCTGGCGGTTCCACTGCAGATTCTCTACGTCAAGACTGTACAAGAAGGCAAACTCCCCGATGCCTGGAAAACCGCTAATGTCACGCCAATTTACAAAAAAGGTTGTAAGAAATCACCCGGTAACTACCGCCCGGTTAGCCTGACCTCAGTAGTAGGAAAAATTCTGGAAGGGTTGATTAGGGACGCCATTGTCAAGCATATGAAGGTAAACAATCTCTTTACACCACACCAACATGGCTTCTTGCCAGGAAGATCTACTACCACTCAGATGTTGGAGTGCTTAGACGAGTGGACAGAGTGGCTTGACCGAGGAACACCCGTTGACGCGGTCTATCTCGACTTCCGCAAGGCTTTTGATTCAGTACCAATTAAGAGACTATTAGCCAAAATACAAAGCTACGGGATCACGGGAAACCTTTTAAATTGGATTGAATCTTTTTTGTCAGGACGGAGACAGAGAGTCTGTGTCAATGGGGAAAAATCAGAATGGGCCGAAGTAACAAGCGGAGTTCCCCAGGGGAGCGTCCTGGGTCCGGTGCTCTTCACTATATTTGTCAACGACATGCCGGAAATTGTGCAGAGTAAGCTGAAGCTCTTTGCAGACGACACTAAGTTATATAGATCAGTAGTACAAAGGGAAGAATGCAACAAATTGCAGAGGGACCTTCAAGTACTTCAGGACTGGGCAATAAAATGGCAGTTGAGCTTTCATCCCATGAAATGTACAGTAATAAGACTGGGAAAAGGACACCCTGACTACACATACTCAATGTTGGATAATGAGACTCGTACCCTACTGGAATTTACACAACAGGAAAAGGACTTGGGTATTACTGTTGACAAGGAGCTGAGTTTCAGCAAACATATATCCAACATTTGTAATAAGGCAAATCAGATCGCAGGTCTCATATGGAGGACTTTTGCCTATGTAGATAAGGAGGTGTTCCTACTCCTATATAAGTCGCTCATTCGTCCCCAGCTGGAGTATGGGGCTCCTGCATGGTCCCCCTACACATGGAAGCTGGCCCTGGATCTAGAAAGGGTACAGAAGAGAGCAACGAAGAGAGTTCCCGGCCTTAGAAGTCTACCCTATGAAGAGAGACTGAAGGCTCTAAACTTACCTACGCTGGTCTATAGGAGACTTAGGGGGGACCTGATAAACACCTACAAGTTCCTACATGGGATATACGACACTTCATGTCCTTCTGAGTTAAATACGAGCACAAGAACAAGGGGTCACTGCCTCCGGATTAAGAGACAAGCGTCGAAAAGTAACAGAAGATCACACTTCTTCTGCATCAGAGTTGTCTCATGGTGGAACAATCTACCAGAGCCGGTGGTGACATCCCCAAGTGTAAACTGCTTTAAGGAAAGACTAGACAACCACATGAAGAAACACAGCGTGTATTACAACTTTAGAGCCCTGGACGATCCGCAATTACCTGGGATGTCAGTGACTTAGAAAGGAAAGAGCGGCCTAAACTGGAACTGCAGTTCCTACCTGAGCCTGAAGAACTCTACTCTACTCTACTCTTATAAAAATCAACTAAATTTAATTCTGCAGTAGAAGGGAACAGTAATGATACATGAATGCATATTTGTAGTGTCATGAGTTCAAGGTGGACATGTATATATAAGTATAAAACCATTGTGAATACTTATTTGTGAAGTCCTTTTTTGTCCATTACAAAACCACCTTTCTGAAAAAAAGATAATTTTTGCAGAAGACAGTTTGCATCCAGAATGATGTGTCGTAAAAAAAGACGATTACGTACCTCTCTTTGCGATGACAGCGTGGTCCTCTGTTCTCAGTGGGTTGCCTTTCTCCCAACTGATGTACTTCTTCCAGAGATCAACCTGGGGAAAAAGAACAACCTTCACATCTGGAGACTACAAATAACTTGAACAAAACACATTGACATTCACTTTTAACATATGCTTCCTTTAGAATAATGCCAGTATAAACTACTTAATCGTAATAATTTGTTAACTAGAAATAGCAAGCAAGAGGCAAGCAGACATATGTTTCATACACATTCCAACTGACCTGTTTGACCTCATCAGGAGTACCAGTGGGTGGTATAGATGGCATGTTTCTGTTCAGACCTCTGGTCACAGCTTCATATTCCTGGGTAAGATAAAGACTTGGATAAGTAAAGAAGTTCCAAAGTGTGTACCCTCATAAACATTAAATACTTTAATAATCATGCGCCTAATAGATCAATTTGGTAGCAAAGGTAATGCTAGTTCACCTTTATTCGTTGGGTAACCTATATCCATTGCTTTTAAAAACAGAGTATTTGGGGATATCGCGTCAACGGACTTTGCTTTCAAATTTGAATATTTTCAGTACATTGAATTTTAAAACTACCACCTGATGGCTTGATGTGCCTAAATACCTTGTTTTGAAAAACAACGGATATAGGTTACCCCGCATATAAAAGTGAACTAGTGTTACATGTACAGAGATTGCTGACCTTTGCCACCCGTCTGGCGTTCATGTAGTCCCTGCTGCGATCTTCTATCATCTTCTTGGCTATGATGGGGTTGATGCCCTGGATGGAGAGAAACTTCAGTTACTAACAGTCATTGTCATCATGTGGAAAACTGTACTTAGTCTAGTAGTTATTGTAGTACTATACTACTTGAAACCATAATATGTTACATTCAATTTGCCATTTTTTTAAATCATTTTTCTTTCAGTGTGAATCGCTTATCCTGTCTCTACATTGTACACTCAGTATATATGTGCAAAATGTACATGTCTGTATATGTCAGGTTAGAGATTGAAATTGCAGAATTGCTAATTCTGTTAGGAGACCCCAATCAGAGTCGGTCAATTTCAAGATACTGTATCTGTTAAAAGGGCAGTCAGAACTTTTCAACATTGATTCATGTCTTTTTTGTTTCATGTCACTTTCAATCAATGGATTGATTAAAAATGTACGGTTGGGGACCACCCTGACACATTCTAAGCATCCCAATTGCAAATTGGTATCTCAGATTGCAGTCTCTTCCCTGACATAGATATACAAACGTACAATTTGTGTTGATAGAGATATATGTAGATTAACTGAAACTCACCGTCTCATACTGGTTGTACTCCCTCCACAGCTGTTCTATGTTGACCATGGGGTTGACACATCCCCGCTGGTACACCCTCCGTACCGCTGTGATACGCTGGTTCTCTGCGTATGAACCTACCGCCTCACTGGGGAATAGTGAACAATTCTAAAATTTTGACATTTGAAATTTTCCAGGGTAAAAATTCAATACAGCTATGCAATAATTCAAGACAATAATTCTGTGAAAAACAATGCTGAAGATATTTGTGACTGATACTGGTGATTCTTCAGAAAATAAGAAAAAAGCAAGGGATACTTACACTCCTTTCAGGAAGGAAATGTAGTCACTCCATATCTAGAAATATTAGAGAAATAATGACATTTTTTCAATATACACAGTTAAATAATGTTATTGATACATAACAACATGATTTCACACAAACGGTCTAAGAAAATACAAAAAATAATCCAAATTGATAATGAAATGAAGGGTTGTCAACAGCAGTCTCATAAAAGGAAGAACTCAGTAGAACAAACCTGGTAAGACATGATGTCCATGCCCATCTTGTCCAGAGCAAAGTCATATGCCTGAGCCATCTTCTCTCTAGAGAAACAAAAAGGCAATGAGGAAGTTTACATTTATGCTCAAGACAAGTTACTCTCTAGAACTGGATAAAATATGAAATTGTCAGTGACTGTCAATGACTTTGCTTTTTCCCAATACATCTACCTGTACCATACCCTTACCATACCATACCATACCTTCCAATCTACCCAAGAAGACTGAGTCATGGTTGCCACTCAAGATGTCCAGAAGTAATCTTTGTATTCTATCCAGATGCAGTGACTAATTTTTGTAAGATATGTAGCTGCACTATTTACTATTACATTTCTGTACATGTGTAACTGTTACCAAACATGATCTTACCTGTAAGATGGCAGACTGCCCTTGGTCTCTCTGACATAGTTCAGGTAACACTTCCACAGGTCGATGTTCAACACTTTCATCAGGCACCGCTGGAACAACTGACAGGGAAAAACACACTCTTGTCAGTTTTAATATATTATTATTATCATCCTAAATGTAAAGTCTATTTTGAAACTTATGAAAGAAACAAAATGATGCAATTTTCAGTGAAATAATGAACACACATACAATGATGTGTCAGAACCAATTATCAGTTTGATAATGAATAATGAATGGCCAATGAATTATCACCAACTTTGGCTACATGTACAAAATTAATGTAGTCTTAAACAGCTAGAAAAATGGATCTCTTCTTGTTCTCATATTCTAAAATGTGCCATACTAGTGTTATTACTATCATGTGAATTAAACTTGGATGTGAAAGCTTGTTCACTAGATTCACTGGTCAAGGTTCTATGGAACAATAGAAGGGCTGCTATAGAACCATGATACAAAAATTTTGCATAAAACACTGCACTGCAAGTTCTTTCCTGACATATAGCCTTTGGAGACGATGGTGTCACCTCTCCCAGGATGAACTGAACTGAACTAGCCTTTAAACATTTGGGCAAACTTTCAAGATGTTACAGATAAGTAAAACTGGAAAACTTTATTCTGTTGAGCAACTTACCTTTTCAACTCTTTCATAGTTTCTGGCCTTCATCTGCAAACAAAGAATCAGAACCTCAGTTTAAGTCCTGGATACTATGACACAAAGCTTTATTTGTAACCTTACTTTGTTTCTCAAGTTTTGGATGCCTATATGGTCTGGCATTATACATGAAACTCCGTAACTTTTTGAAGAAGGATAGCAATAGAGTGATCCACACTTGTGATTGACAATGCGTACGTGCATACTCAAATGTCTCACTCACACCAGTAACATTATCTATTTTGTGAATCAAAGAAAACGGATACTGGTACATCATAGCCTAATATTAGGTAGGGTTTTCACTTGTGTCATTTGCCTAACTGCACATAGTGTAACATTTGTTGTAGATGAACTTTCAAGCTATTTGTATCTTAAGTTTGTACATGTACAATGCTTAACTTTCTTCCAACACAATGGTGTACACCAAATATTTTAACCACTACTGTTGCCTTTTTCAGGATCAATAATGACTAGTCAGTTCTGAACATAAGTTACAAACATGTGACCTTATTGACACATGATCCTGTGTTTTCGTGACGTCAGCAAGTGGTCAAACGGGCCAGGAATTTTACATTTCCCTGTCACTGTCTGTTTCTCTGTTTATTTCACATACCTTAGATAAACTAACTCCTTTAGGTGTACCACAGATTTTTATCAAGTTCTAAGTTTGACTCTCCTCAAACAAAAGACCTCTGGACGTCAGTAACTCATTTTTACCCGAGTTAATTCAGTGAGGAAATAGCTGCTGAGGGCCTTTCCCAAGGGCACAACATTGGAGCCTGCTAGGGGTTCAAACTTAGAACCTTCAGTTAAAAATCCTAATTATAAAGTCTACCTTGCCACCAAGTTTTGAGGTTTCTATCTGGTTAGTTTATGGACAATTGTTAGAAGTTATTTCTCCTTTATTTTGCCTTAAAGCTTGACTAAATTAAAGAAGATTGACAAGATGACTGAATTGCCAACAAGATTTGGATCAAGTTTTCGGCATTTACATCAAATTTTAGATAGAACTTTAAGTCCTTTGGCAAAATGGGATGTCAAATGATTATGTGGAAAAGTGCATGGGCTGGCCTGGTAGAAAGTTAATAATGTTCACTGTAAATGTTCACTGATTGCAGCAGCCCAGAAGTTTTGTTTCCCTGTGTTGCTATTGCTTCTGCTGCAATGCAACATAATACCAACAGGGGGCACCGCAGTAGAGAAGTTGGGTATGATTACACCACAAATGAACAAATCATACCCTTTCCTTTCCATGCTGTCTAATATTACCCCAGACCAATCTAGTACCAATTGCTACTTTGGTAGGGAGAAAGGTAAATTTGTGCTTAATAGTGACACTGCCTTTTTTGTTTTTACCGATTAAAAATGCAGCTATTTAGGTAGCTTAAAAATGCAGCTAGATAAAGAATGCAGCTTGCATGGCAAATTGTTTGCAAATTGTACTTTCCGAGTTTCATGAAAAATTGATTCCTAAGCTCTGACTCAGAGATTAGTTGTCACATAAATACACCTCCAGCTTCAATTATCCAAAGAGTGGTGCCATCATGACAAATACTGATCATGATCACTTAAGCATCAATTCCCTTTGTCAGTAATGATCTAACATTATGCAACTCTTTGTTGTCAATATAAACGCAAATTTACCTGACACTTCTGTGGTTAATTGGTGAATCAAATATGCCAGTAAGGTCCAGAGATTTTGACTAAGTAGCCTCTATCAAATGGTTTCTGAACAGACAATGGCTCCCAGTTTGTTTGTTTGACCATTCTTTCAATTGTTCAACTAATTCCTGTTGTTGTCACCTTACAGATATCTCATTATTATCTGTGAATTTCTGATCAATAAACTTCCACGTCCAACCAATTGAGTCAAGTATTGCAATCCTGGTGGAACTACTATTGTGAAAATTGCTTAGTAAAATGACTCTACCAGTAGAGATCATGATTGGAGTCCCTGCAAACAACAGTCTGCCAGGGAGACATTGCAATCTGTCAGAATTAGCAGTTCAACTTCTGTTGGTACGAGATGTCGATTTTCAGACTCCAATCAACATCTCTACCTTGTGTCCTAGCCAGCCTGAATTTTTTTCCGTTCCTGAATTTTTGATGAAAATCCTAGGGGGGTCCGGGGGTATGTTCCCCAGGAAAAGTTTGAAATCTAGACCCTCTGATATGCTATTTCCTTTATTTTGAAGCAAATTTTGCTGGCAGACTTAGCTTGGTTCAATTAATTACAATTTACATGCCAATTTTTGTCCATCACAGGGGACAGAATTGAAAATTTTTTGGCTGTCCCCAGCAGCAAAATTCAGAAAAAGGACAAAATTCAGTCAAAGGACAGACGCTGGTTACAACCCTGTCTCTACCAGCAGAACTGCTGATTCTAACAGATTGTAATGTCTACCCTGGTAGCCTGTGTTTACACAATCTGTCGCTGGCTGTGCCAGAGTTTCAGCCCTATTAAGTGCTATTAATGCCAGGGTTGGCCGCTGACCCCCGAAAAGAGACACCCGAACAAGGCCGAAGTCCCTAACTTCAGGGGTTCGTGCGCTACAGGTGCGGAAAGCTTCTACTTTGGGGGAATACACTATCCCGGATATAGCTGGACACGGCACACAGGGCATGTATATGTGTGCCGGATATATCCCGTTTTGGCAGTTTAAGGGTTAATTGTAGGGCCAGCCACTAGGAGCGCAATTTTAATCAGGCTATCTACTCTGGCAGTCTGTTGCAAATGCCTAATAACAAAAATATGCTTCTTCTGTACTACCTAATAGACTAACTATAGTCTATTATCAAGTCACCAAGACAAATAAATATAGGCATGTAAAACACAAGGACACAAAAAATGGACAAGGTGTGACACAAAGATGTTTATAGGAGTCCAATTACTATCATTATGGAGGCTTAAGATGTAAGAAACCTACAAAGACACAACAAATTGTAGTTATACTGTACAGCATTTGAATGAATATTGGACTTGGAGCTTGTTTAGGTTCACGATAATACAAAAATGTATTTACTTCATTGGCAGCTTAAATGTTATTTGATATGCCTGTGGTCAGAAGAATGAACACTACTGAAATGCAGTAAAAAGAATTATTATTCAAATTGATTTTTAAATAGCTGCTCAGGGTGGGCAAGACATATATACATTGTAATTTTGTACCCTTTATTAAACGATGCCTTGGGCTTAGATACAATTATGGCAATCTGACTGCTGTTTATACAATCATTTTGCTGTACAATAGTACACTGCGACTTAGTACAAGTATTGAAACAACAACCAGATTATAAACACTGCTGGTCCTTTGATACTTAAATCTTTCAATTCTACTTCAAGGAACTATTGCAACCAAATAAAGTTAGGGCATCCTCACCAGATAGCTTTATTATGAAAAAATTTAAAGAATGCTTACAGCTAGATGCAAAAAGGTTATGAGTGATGGTTGTCAAAGTGTAATACAAGTTACCAGCTTCTGCCGTGCGGTATTCCAGCAAAACTTGCAGTCATACCGATGATACAGAAAGATTATAACTGCTAACTTTTGATTTTAACCTTGCCATGAAATCTAGCTTCCATAAACCTCGCAACTTTTAGCAAGTTCTCTTGCATTCCTTGGCCTAGCTCTTAATTGGACTCAAATTGATCTACAAACACTGGACATTCTGTACATGTTCTGTTGCTGTTCACTCAGAAATGTAGCAACTTTGGTAGATTAGTATTTGATTTGATACATGACAGGGCACTAATTTCACAAAAAGATGCCTCCATCCCAAATGTGTTGCCAAAAATATAAAGAAACTGCATCCTACTGCACTTAGTCTACAATCTTTACCCTGGGAAACCAGATTTCTAAGAAAGGGAAGGGTTTCCGATCCCCATCACACGGGCGCCCTCAACTTTACACCCGCCCCACTATCCAGCTGGCCCCACAAAATGCCGGCCTCCAACTATCCCTTGCATCTCACAGAGAGAGGAAAGCGATAGTGGGGGGTAGCTGGATTGCCAGTCGGGTGTAAATTGCGGGGACACGTGTGGCTAAGGATCGGTAGCAAACCATTCCCGTGCCAGCTTAAATCAGTCTGCTTTTCCCAGGGCATATAATTATTAGATTTCACTTCTATGAGGTTTCATAATTTATCAGTTACAGTACGAAACAGTCTGTACAAACATCAGGAAAGTGCATTGGCTAACAAGTCTGCGAGCTCTATATAACATTTTTTTTGCAGTTATGCACCTGTCATGCTCTCGCATGATTTTTAGTGAAAAGTCTTTGTTTGCAGGTCCCATATCCTCTTCCAATGTGATGGGGTATATTTGGATAAAAATATGTTCCAGTCAATGGATCTTTGAATTTGATAACCTTCTAGCTATCAACAAATAACGGGCTTTCTGTCGGAGTATGATCATGCATTTCAATAGATTAGTAAATTAGCAGTTCAATCCGGAGCATTTGCATTTCCATGTTTTTATGAGAGTATCGCAGGCCAGGGCTCTGCCATTGGTCAATAGATTTATATAGTTTTTGCATTCAATTGATTGATTGATGTCATTTTTCTTCTCAAGCTTTGACTTCTGGTGGAAAAAATATCACCTCTCTTGGAATTCCTGTGGTTGTTCTTACTATTCAAGGGTAGGACAGTACCTCCCCCAACAGGTCCCTTTGGATATGCAAATGTGTAACCACCCTCCAGCAAAAATGGCAAAGGGGGAAAGGATATGAGGAAACTACATTGCTTGAGTGTACATTTGATGCAGGAAAAAGATCACAAAATAGAGTAAATCTTGAAATTTTCATTACCTCTTCACTGAAAATTTATGACAAGTGATGCACTTCCACTACTAACTATAGTAGACTACAGAACTGTTTCAACTGTGACAATCAAACACTACAAAAAAACTCTGTTTCCCTAATTACCCGACTTGAAAGATTGATGTGAAGGTAAAATGCATTAAACAGAAAAAAGAGAGCAGAAACATTCAATTAGTCCTAAAGGCTAATATTTTAGTCCTTATCTTTTAAAGTAATTTTGGAAATGGATGAGAGGTCTAGTCTTTCGGAAAAACAACAACAGTTATTACTTTATTTGGGTCTAGTCTGGTCCAAGCTTAAGGTGCACTCTCACTGCACTTGCGTCACTCTTGCATCACTGCGGGGTTTGAAATTGAAAGATATTCAACGAATTTCAGAGATAAAGAACGAATATTCTTACTTTTTGTGTATTTTGTCCTCTTTTAGGTCATAGTTTTACGTATTAAGCAATATCAAAATTATAAAAAATTGGAGAAAATAACAAAACAGTGACGCAGTGAACGAAACCTGCAGTGATGCAAGTGTGCCGAAGGTGCACCTTGAGGGCCCAAAAAGGCCAGAGATCAAAGACCTGAACTGTTGTAATTTAGGTTCGAAATTCAAACTTTGAAAAGGACATCTCTCTGAATCCGGCCAGATAAAACTTTTCTAAACTGGACACTCAACGCAACAGACAATACTGCCATGCCACTGAGCATGCTATGATGGCATATTTGGTGGCGTCACAGAGAAAAGTATACTTTGAAACTTGCAAGCTGGGTATACTGGCCACGTTTTTAATTGAAAAATTTGTTTTTATTATAGGGCAGACTGGGGAACCGACAGTACTGATATCGGACAGAGATGGGTCAGGAGATCCAGAGGAAACGTATAGCATATACAGTCAAACCTGTCTATTGCGGCCACTCGAGGGACTGATCAAATGTGGTCACTATATGCGCTGTATGGCCAAACGTGTGCCATGACCATAGGCTGGCCGGCCGCCGTGGCCGTAATCGGCAGTGTTTCTGTATCCACGGGACTAAAAATCATGTGCCGGCCGCGTTGGGGAGGTGGTCGCAATAGACTATTCTTAATGCTTACGTCAATGGGAAAAATCCAAGAGACCGGCAAAAAGTGGCCACTATGGCCAGGTCATCCTCCTAACGCCCGGTCCCCAACGGCACTACCTTATGGGGCCCTGCTGTCCCAGGGCCTACCTACGGGTATTATGATTGTCGCCACAAACAAGCTGTCAACCAATCAGAGAACAGGCCTTCCTTGGGCTTCATTTTGTCGGAAGCTGTCTCGCAAAGGCCGCTGGGAAGCTATCAGCCAATCATGTTACGTATTACCATGACTTTGTTTGCTCACCATGCCAACGCCCGATCCCCAACGGCTGACTGCCCATATAAGGGCAAGCTCATTAATATGTAATAAGTAGGGCGGGTAATACCGCCGGCAAAAGGGAAGGAAAGCAGAGTACAGTCAGGAATAAATGACTGACGGTACTCTGCTGTAGGAGAATGGGCCAGGTGGACGCCATGCAAAGGTTGCCGCTAATACAAGTTTGACTGTATCGGGAGCAGAATGTTATCAAAGGCATTTTCAAGGCCTTGAAGGAACAGGGGTTCAGCATGACACTGCTTCAGTTCCAATCGAAGACTAATAGTCTGACGCAGAAGTTCAAGATTGTGCAATCACAACAACCTTAGTGGGTCAGAGGTCACAATACCATGCCTTTTCAAGCTAGTAAAACAGTTTGCCTGTGGGTGCAAGTTTGCATCGTGAATGCAAATGCAAACCGTTTGCTGTCGGATTTTCAGGCCAAACGGATAGAACCGTTTAATTTTTTGCTTCATGAACTAGTTTGTTGATGTATGTACTGGTACATTCAGGTCTAGACAGATACTTAAAACAAAACATCTTCACGGGGGTAGGTATTAGGTCTTTAGCTTTACATGTTGCTTGGCTTGCTACTAAATGACTACACTGAGTTAGATGCTCAGGAGTTTTCTAAAAAATGCTGACTATGAGAGAAGATGGCCGGCATGGGGCTGATTGACATAGTACATGTAGTATGATGGTATGGCAAGGGGACATGTATCCTCCTAGTCCTACATTGTATATTGGAGCTGTTGAAAATTGTAGCTGAAAATTTGTCATTCTAAGGTCTTCTGAGCCACTTTACAGTTTCTTCAGGGCTAAAGAAATTCTGGACTGACTGCAGCTTGGTCAGCTAACAAGGTCAACCTGAATTTTCTGGTTACTGCAGAATCCAGATCATGATCAGGGCATTTTCAGGGGTGATCAGTTCATGATCAGGGGTGCATTAAGTTACAGGGCTAGAAATACTGGGTGCATGTGCACCCAAAATTGAAGCTGTGCACCAAATTATTTTCTGTGGGTGCACAGGGTGCACTAAAATGTTATCTTGGGTTTATGTTGGTAAAGATATCAAAGTATGCTTAGTTTAGTATGCATCATATTCTTGATGTCTAAGGGTTAAATAATTAATAAAAATGTCCGTCATGGTACTTGAAGAATTTGATAGCATGTAACTAAGTTTTGTTATTAGGTTTTTCTGACCATCTACTTAAATTTAAGTGGTGTACCCAAAAAAGTTTTGGTGCACTCAATTTTTTAAGCTGGGTGCATCAGTGCACCTAATCCCCAAAATGAAGTCCGGGCCCTGAAGTATGAGGGTGCAACACTTGTTCTCCTGTTCTCTATGTATAGAATTACATTTCAACTCAATCCTCTCAAAGCCCACAAGACAAAAAGCACATAACACATTACTCAGTTCCAAATTTTTAATAATGGAACACCCTTAACACCATGATTGTTAAATAATTTCTTCTCCCTGCATACCATCAATAGAGCATGTTGTGCCTTAATTGATATTTGTTACTACATACTTGACAAACATACCATTCTAAGGAAATGACCGTATTAATAATAATATAATCTATCAATGTAAAAACATATTGCAAAGCAGTAACAGTGGAATTTGAGAAAATCCTTTCTATGCAGCATAGGAAAGATGATGGCCAAAATTTACTCTCAGTTAAGATTAAATAGAAAACAAACAAAAAATCTATTCATTACTTATTGCACTTGTACATGCATGTACATTTACAAAATGTATATGTACACTGTAAAAAGGAGAATGTTTGCGGTGGCTATGACTGTAGTGCTACTGATAGTACTGTTTTTAAAACCAACACTCCATTTTTTCTGGATTCACGAAATTAAATCCCAGCAATGTTCAGTCATTTACAGTACATTTACAGGGTAATGTCTTCTTGGGCGTTGCCTTCGTCATTTAACATTTGGAAAGGACTAAAATGATACTCAGAGGGTGTTTTTTTTCAAAGCATATTACACTGCATCAATGCCCAAAGTAGAACATAAAATTTTGTATTATTCATTTAATTCCCAAACAAATTTATTTTAATGGAAGCAATTATTTGTGGCTTGCTCTTTCATTGACATCATTTTTATCAATTCTAAAAGAGGGAAAAATGTGACATTTCAATAGTACTTTTAATAAATACAAGAAAATGTAAAACTTCATTATAATGTTCATGCATTTGCACGGGCTTTTCTAGTTCTGTTCTGATAGACTTTCTTTGTTAGTAAATCAAACAAATCAGCAAGTTGTTAGGCACCATCTCATACTATTATTAGTAAGGCAACTTTTCTGCATTATCAGTCACTGCTTGATGCACAAGACACACGTTTCTTTCCCATTCATACTTCTTATAATATTACATGTATTTCATAGTCATAGATACTTTCACACACACACACACACACACACATTATAGGGTCAAACCATGGCTGTAGTTGTCGGCAGTCAAGATTTTATTGGAAGAAAACGTTGCCTCTTAAAACAATTGCGCCTTTTCAAATACTTAAGAATTTGCACTAGCACCCGCTTATTAGTTATTTGTCCAAATGGTCATACAAATATCGTGGCCACAGAAAAAAAAGTACATTCACACATACTTTCTCAACATATATTTTCTTTCATACATGATACATAAATACAAAAAGCCCAGAGACTAAGTGGGAGAAACTTGTGGACCTTGGCATTTTAAGTCAACTTGGGAGGGACTAATTATGTTTCTAGCTGCCTTAACATCCAGAGCATACTGTGACCTGGCGAAGTACCTATACATCGTGAATAGTTTCATCAGGTTGGTAGTCACCAAAACATCGGTGTAAATACAGCAATGGTGGTGAAGAAAAAGTTGTTTCATGCACCCAGCCACCCACTCTCACACACACTAACTAAACACGCAAAAACACAGACCAGAGTATCTTAAAACTTTACATTATCCTATGCATGGGACAAAATGTTTATAACTTTATAACCAAACACAAACACACATGGCTATACACAGAATACATACAGGCACACATACATGAACAGTCAGTCACACTTGTATGTATAATTAGAAACAATTCCAAACAAGTCCACTTCTTTTCCTTTGCAAGTGACCGCTATGCACTGGCAAACATGCACACACGCATGATCATGATACACTCACAAAGCACACATACACACTTGCTCTTAAAAACCAAGCACACACACACTCACACTCACACACACATAAGCACACACACACACACTCACACACACACAGTCACACACACACACTCACACGCACATAAGCACACACACACACACTCGCTCACACACACATAAACACACACACACACTCACACACACACACAAACACAAGCACATTAACACACACATACACATACGCACGCACACACATGCGCACACACACACACACACACACACAGACCCTTTATACTATACACTATCCCCAGTGTGTGCAGACACAGTAAAACACAGAGTCTCGGTGTGCGTTGTCAATGACAACAAGACACCAAGGAAAAAGGTTGTATTTTCGCAGCAATCCGTCAGTCATGACACAACATAACTATATGCACCATCAACATTAATGCAACTATCAACATTAATGAAAAATGCAATAAATGTCATGTTTATAACTTCATGTTTATACACACACATACATTTTTCAATATGGAAATTTCTTGGCTTACTCGTTGCATTAAAACCATAAAGAAAATGAGCCAACTTCTAAAAGAAGTCCCAACCAAACTTTATCCTTTCGTAGTCTGGAAAATTTTATTTGGATCTGTACATTTTGGAAAGAAAACTAGCTTGAAACCTGGAAGTTTTTAAGTTCCTTGTCGCCATAAATAAATAAAGAACTTACTACCATCAATATTCCGATATTTAGTCAATTCAATTTGAAGCAAAACTACTAAGTATTTGTTAAGAACAGCAAAGAAACATGATAGAAACCTCAGCCTCAATGTATATCTTCCAGTAGCGCCCAGCCGTCTGAAACTGGCCCACCAGTCGCTCGTACGTGTTCCGTGCTTTGTCGATATTCTGGTTCTGAAAACGACATCATAAATGCAAGCTAACGTTAACATTTGCACAAGATAAAGTTTCTCATATTTTAATTTCAAAATAAATGAAATGTTGAAGATATTCTGGATGAGATGTATAGTTAGGGACCTTACCTACCAATATGACCAGTCAACATCAACTGTTGCATCCTCCATATTTCACACTTTCATTCTTTACAACTATCTATTATACTATCACTCTCTCTCTGCCTAGAAGCCAGCCTTCTTATCATAGCTTTGGATTGTTCCCTGATGAAAGCATATACATAGTGATAACTATGGGCAAGACTAAAGCTTAACTATACTAGCACCCTGGCTAAACACATTTCTGTTTACATCATACATGTACTCATTCTGCAAGACCCTCTCTTGGTGCCAAGTAAGTCCACATTCATACGAAGAGTTGGGAGGTAAATTTGGTGGAATGAATCTGTTGAATCACAGAGTTGGTCTGCTATTTTCTTCTTCAATTCATCTGCATTTCTATGAGACTTAAATATCCAGATCGATGATTATAACTACAGAAGACTCACTCCATCAGCCAGTTCATACAATATCTGATCATATATTCTCCTATTCTCATTCATAAAAGTTTACATGTGGATGACGATGACAAATAAGTTCACACTTTCTTACAAGCTAAAGCATCATAGCATTAAACAAACAATGAACATCAATGAAACTTGGTACAAAACACATGGTAAGTTGGTAACAGTTTATTGTGCAATTGTTGACTAGTTTAACTACTACTAGTACTAGTAGATAGAACCAAGAACAAAGTTTCAGTATAACACAATCATGACAATGGTTACAAGCTAACACAAACTTCATCTAACTTGGTCAACAGTGTCAGTCAATATGTTATTTGTCTTAACCTAAATGATTTTAAGGTATCAATTGTCAACTCCTTACATAAAATAATGCAAATGAATACAAATTTTACACTTATTATTACAGGTAATAACACTAATATCAAACCAATAAAATCAAGGTTTACCTGTGCCTCTCGTATCAATACACTCCATGCATCTACATCAAACGCGTTCACTTCGATTCTCTTCTCCGCCTTCTTGACTCGGTCAGGGATATATCCCTGATCCTGTGGCAGAAAAGAAAACAGAAATTTTAACATCACATCTGCATTCAGAGGGGGGTACTTTCCAAGTAGAGTTTGGTGGGAAAGATTGTGACCTTTTCATTGTATGCACTGTTTTTTGTAAACCGGGCATATGAAGAAACTTTAGAAAGTCACAAATTTTATCCCCACCAACCTCTGCTTGGAGAGTTTGGGGGGAAAGAAAGGCAGCAAAACTACATAAATTCCAACTCACAGCTAGACAAAAAAAAATCATGTCAGGAACAAATCATAAAATGGTGTCTGAGGTGTATTTTTATATGATAAATCATTTAGCATGAATACACTTCAAACACCAATAAAAATTCATCCATCAAGTGCATGCACCATGGCAGGTCCTGAAAAAAACTTAATGATTCGTGTACTTCATGATTTTAGGCATAAACCACTTTCCAATATGGTAAGTAGGAAAAATACCCCCCCCCCCACTATAAATTTGGACAGCAATTCAGTTGAGCAGAAATTTCACAAATTCATGACAAAGTCTGTCATAAACACATCTGACCTTAGTTGGATCCATGCAATATATAGTATTGCTAAAGAAGGCTACGCTGAAAACGAAAACCAGGCCAAATTAAGGCGACAAAGGTTTAGCTTTGAATCTGGGAAAAAACAACAGAAAGTATTTTTTAGAACAAACGAACTCACCTTTCCCAGTCCTCCATCGCCCGCTCCAGACATCATGGGAAACAACAAAACACACCTAACACACAAATTCCGACCCAAGCAACATCTACACACAGGATTAAAGGAGAAAACAGTTTTATTTGGGGGAGAAAATCCCGAGAAATGAGCGAAAACACCCTGACCACGCTACAGACAAAATGGCCGTCCCGGAGAAGAAAGGAGAAGGGAATGTCCCGGATGTTATCTCCGTGCGTGTCAAGAGCGCCACCATACGGATTAGATTAGAATAGCATAAGTAATATTGCAAATACAATTTTACATCGATTGGTTAAGAGCGGCCCCTAGCAGTCAATGAAATAAATACTGCAGATTTGCTATGAGATTAACTGTAGTGTTATAGTAGCTGCACATTGATTGGTTAATCCAAGGACGTTATATTGTCCTTGGTTAATCCGTTATCAATGTTTGATGTATGGTAATATTCATTTTAAGTTATCCGGTATGTAACGCTACATCATTATGACCACGCGTTCATCACAAGTTGGAACCAAACAGCACAGTACTTATACTCGGTAAAAATGAGTGCGAACGACATATTCAAGATCATTCAACCTATCTATCTTGTTTCTGTACGCGATCATCTACGCGATTTGGACATCATTTGATGAAGGATCAACACTGACAAAGCCAGCTGGGACTGAACCAGTGACTTTTACATATTTGCGTTTATAGTTGAAGTAATATTACTAATAAATATAACATTCACGGATGCATTTGCATTGAGTGATAACCATGTTGTTGAAATGTGCAACCAGATTCATTTTTGTCACACACGGTCTCACCGTTTGTAGCTACTCTCCAAGCACCGGTTTGGCTTTTTTTACCCTTTTTTATGCCCATTTGGCTCAAAACAATAACTCAGTTTGCCTTAACAGATGATTCATTAAGTCTTAATTATGATGACGGTTGCGTCAAACCTTCTATTATTGACTAAATTTATCTTTTTACCTCTACAGACCCGTACCACAATTAAAATCCGATATAAAGGAAGCCGTGACTTTTGTACTGTTCAGTACTCGGTCTTCCAATGCAAACTCAGTGGATACTGATCACCGGTAATCAGTCGTTCATTCGTTGATTCACAATTTTTCATAATGTGCGTCCTATAAATGGTCCCAGTAACATTCCCTCACAACATCTGCTTGGAGATTTTACCTTTGGACCCGTCACAAGACAAACACGTGACAATGTTATGATGTTCACAAAGAACAGAAGGGAAGGCCCAGAAACGGAAAGAAAAGACACAGTTTCGAAGACTAGTATGTTAAAAATCTGTATTTGATATCATAATGTTGATGTTATAAACCACGCAACACAATCAACCTCCTTGACACAATGAATCAATGACCAGAGTATCTGTAGTATGCTATACTACACACGTTGCGTCATCAGAACACTTTACTTTACAAAAGGTGTAGGCACCTCAATTTTCACAAACACAAGAGAGTGTGGTACACATACGATAATAGATATCACTGTTTAGTATAAAAATATTGGTCGAATGATAGTAAAAACGATAGAAAAATCTTCATTGATTTTATTTCATGTTGTTCTTTTGTGTATTTAATGATTAAACGTATAACAGATAACCCCCTAAAAATATGTGGACGGGTCCACGACCTGTTGAACAAGACAAGATGGCTGTCCGAGGTCCACCCGGCGTTCGGTTCCTGCAGTGGCTCGGTTTGACACCGTGTTGGGATCGACAGAAAGTGTAAGTGGACGCGTTTCTCAGTGTCTCAGATACCTTAGACAATATTTTACTATTTGACGAAGTTTTGATGAAGTCGACATCCATTTGGTGACCCAATTTGGAAGATTTGTCGGTGACACGCTGCAACAAGTTGCCCCCCTCCCACGCAACAATATGTTACAAGCATAACGTGACATCTACAACTTGTACAAGACGAAGTCAAGGAAATAGATTTGTCCACTTAACACTAAATACCTGATTCTGCCATGTGTTGACTTTATTGTAATTCTTTCTTTTGTAATCCATTGCTACATCTAAATAATTTATTATGATCACAGAAACCAAAGGTCAAGAGCTGTTCTCACAATCACATGTTGACCTTTGAGTTTTAATGAGTGATGTTTTAATGTGATGTTACCTCTGATACTATACTCAAGGCGTTATCACAGTTGATTAAGCTAATACGAGCGATCGTTGTTGTTGTTTACATCCGGGGTATTCGACGGCTGTTGCCTACCAGGACGTCAGTAGATTGGATTAAGAATTGATATCTAAATTAGCAGATCAAATTACAGGTTGATATGTAAATCAATGTTTTGCCAAACACCTGCTTTTTGCCTACCACTGCGTCACCGTGACATCATCGCGATCGCTCGTATAAAATATGCTCTTCATTGTTGTACCACCATATGGAGTCAAAGTTTCTCTTTTTCTCAAATTAGAAATGTATCTTAATCAATGCAGAAATCTCTAAATGTATAAAATCAATGCATGAATTCTGGTCCTAAAATGATGCCATTAACTTTAGATGATTAAGTTTTTACACACTTGCATTCAGACATTCACAAATAAATAGTAAGCGATTACCTTACCTTAGACAGTACTACTGCAAAACATATGTTTACTAGAACATGTACTCAGTACCTGTATTTCTCATGTTATGTTAGTATCTGTAGCCTCACATAATGACTATCAATACTATCATCTAGAGTCCTAGACTATGTAAGATGCTTGCCTTCATCATTGATCATTATTGCCCCCCTCCTTTTCCCCAGCTACCAGCTATGGACCTTGTTTCTGACGTTCCTGTGTTATACCAGCTACCACCTGTCACGGAAACCTATCAGTATCGTCAAGGTAACACAACATTTTGTTTACTTGTCGTTGTTGTTGCTTCTTAGTGTACATGTACCCAATATTCAATCATACTATTCATAGCTCAGCCTAAGTATACTTAAAATCAACACTATTGCAAAAACTTGCTACATCATTTTCTCTCTTCATTTCACCAGAACGAGCTGCATAAAAACTGTAACACCACTGACAACACCAGTGTGACAGCAAACTGCTCCTCATGGAAACCTTTTGGTAAGTAACAATCCACTGTCGAATGTCTGTTTGCCTTATTGTTGATGGGATTGGTTTCTGAAGGGTTTAATCTTTTGTCTAAGTGAATGTAGTATTACCATCAATTATGATAATATCAAAAACAGAAATTAATATCCCATACTTCAAAAGTTCAATGCTTTGATTTTACCATATAAGACTGTCAACCAATTTAACACACAGTCACTAGCACTGTTTTTTCTTTCATTCCTACTATGTGGAAATCAGTTTTTTAAACAACAAAACATGGCTAAGATAGTGTTTCAGTGGATTCTGTGTTTTTCAGTGATGTTGTTCCTAAACCAACAACCTGTGTGTTTCCAGATGGCAGTGACTATGAGTCCCTGTTTGGAGATTTGGACACTGCCTTCCTGTTTGCCTATGCAGGGGGCATGTTCTTCAGGTAAGGACAGGATTGTTTCAAAGTTATTTATGTCCAATACACTGACATCTTCGTCTTTCCTGTAACAGTTTTTAAATTCAGTACTAGTATGTTGTCACAGGCTAGAGCATCTGATAGGTTGTCTAGCTAGGATACCATACATGTGATCTTTTAATTAGCTTTGTCCATGTCGATACAGACAGAAGGTTGCCAAATTTGAAAATCGCAAAGTCAATTTTCCTTTTAAAATCTACCCTATCACATTGGGGTTGGGGCATAGGATTAGCAACATTGGCCAATCTCTTAGTTAGAGTCTGTCAATGGGCGTATTGCTGCTAAAAATGTCATTTAGATGTAAAGCTGCTGCCTGACAACGACGTGAACCAAGGCTTTTTGGATTAAAATCAGGTAAATGTTTAAACTTTAAGGTAACTACAGGCATTCCAACTAGCCATGGAGCCTTTACAGTTTGTTAGATGCTTGAAGAATTCCTTGAAATGAATCGTTCACTTCTAGGATGTATATTTACAACTATTTGTACTTTTTTCTGCAGCGGGCACATTGCTGAGCGGAGTAACCTGAGGTACTTCCTGGTTCTGGGCATGCTCAGTAGTGGCCTGATGACGGCACTGTTTGGACTGGGGTACTACTGGAACATTCACACTGTCGCCTTCTTTGTTATAGTACAGGTAGAACATTCAGTTGTCCATTTGTTTATTCATTCATCCACACATTTTCTCATTCTTTCACATATTCATTTGTGTACTTTATACAGTAGTTTAGGAAAAGAAAAGTACACTCGTGTTTTTTCATACCTGGTTATAATGAAGTCTCCTCAAAATTAACTGCTTTTTAGATTCATAACCTCATTAACGGGGGCCGCCCTAAGACGGTTCCCGTCCTAAGACGGTACGGATTTTTTGCTGATCTTATTATCCATAAGTACACCGTGTTTGTTGCCACTGACTATGCTGATTACAAAGGTAAATAAACCAAATCCATGCACACAGCTTTAATTTGCATTCCAAGTATACTTTAACATATTTACTTCATGTTTTTTAAAAACAGAATTCTAACAGTAATGTTGACAGTGCTGAATCACTGCGGTCACCGGCCTCTGCGTATTGGCGGCTCGTGTCGCTAACTATACGAACTGGTCCAAGCAGTCACACAACTGCCATGATACACATAAATAAAGCTCCATAAAACACTATGGATATGGGTCTTCAAATGTTTGTTGAGTAGAAAAGCAACCAAAAGGAAGCGACATAAACATTGCCACCATTGTACTCCCAAGGGAGTGTGGCCGTGAAGGTGGCAGACAAGAGAACGCTCCAAAGATTTATTTGACTGTAACAAATGATTCGTGCTGTCTATGAAAATAAGACTTGATAGAGAGATGTATATGATATTTTCATATAATCACACAGAGTTTTGTTGATGTTGGCGGTGTCGTTTTTTCGTAATGGGTTTTTTAGTCGGGCATTCACAATCAGTGCATTCAGCCCATTGCCCGTAAAAACATCAGCTGGATTGTTCTAGGTACAGCCTTCGTCATATGAGACAGAAAGTACATACAGTCACGATTTTACTGTTAAAAGTAATCTAAAATATCATACTATTATTTTTTTCTGTGTACTTAAATTTACCACTTACTTCTGAAGAGAGCAAAATGTAAAAAAAGCGTACCGAGTTAGGCACACTGTCCGGCGTAGCACAAAATTGGAAGGTTACATACACGAAATTGCCTCACAGTGTTTGCCGCTTGTAACACGCAGCGCGAAAGGTTCATGAACCACATGAATGCATTTCTTATTCAAGTATGTTGTTCAAATCTATGTGTAAAAAATTCAGTCATCAAACTTTGACCGCTCTCAGGTAACTAGCAATGGAGCGCCATGAGTTTGAGCGCAAGAAAAAGCGTACCGTGTTGGGGCACCTCCCGTTATAAAGAATATGAAAGAACAAGCCCATTTTGTTTGAGAAATTGAAAATAAAGGAATCAGCATAAGCTTGTTTGTGATACTATATAGGTAAACTGCAAGGCTTTCGTACATATATTTTTGGCATCACTTGTCTGTTTTTCTCATGTGTTGCCCCTGCCCACCCCCAGGCTGTAGCAGGAGTGGTACAGGCCACCGGCTGGCCAGCTGTGGTCACCTGCGTGGGCAGCTGGTTTGGGAAGGGAAGGTAGGTCAGAGGTCAACTGTTGATGTACTTCTGGGCTTAGCTATCATAAAGATTGATGCAAGGAGAGCAAATCTTTTTATCAATGATAATTATTGTAACTGCTTTTAGATAAGTTCATAACACTCTACTATTGTACTATTTGTAGAATGGAACTCATTGCCACCAAGTACTGTAGGAGGATGCTCACTAGATAGCTTTAAACAACAACAACACTTACATACATTACAGAAGTTGCTAAACTTTCTTTCCAACACTGAATTAATATAGGGACTTACCCTAAATTTTCGGTCGAACTCCGTCGACCTTGTTCACATAATGACCCTCTCTATCTCCAGCAGTGACGTCAGGAACACGCCACTTTTGCAGGAGGTCTGATACTTATGACCCCCTCCTGCAAAAGTGGCGTGTTCCTGACGTCACTGCTGGAAAGAAAGTTTAGCAATTTCTATAATGTATTCTACCAACACAGATGAACTTTCATGCTAACACTTACATACAGTCAGATGCGTTAAGACTAGGTGTGACAGGTCGTTCTGTGTAATATTATACAATGTAACTAGCTGCTACTGCACCACATGACTGCGAAGCTTGTGTTTAGAAGATTCAGTCATAGGGAGAAACGTTTAGATGATTGTTATTAAATAATAGTATGTAACCATCCCATTCCAGACGAGGGTTCATCATGGGCCTGTGGAACTCACACACGTCTGTAGGGAACATCCTGGGCTCGCTCATCGCGGCCGCGTTTGTGTCGGAGGCCTGGGGACTGTCCTTCATCGTTCCTGGCATCATCATCGCTTCTGTAGGGGTCATAGCCTTCTTCTTCCTAGTCACAGGTGGGTGAAGTTATCAGTAATGTTAGCACAAAGATGGCTCATAGAGAACACCCGTCAGACAGGTGGCATTGCCCTCTTTTTCTGCAGTTTGAAGACAGATTGCTAGGGGGCATAGCCCCTTTCTACTCAATATATAGGTGGGTGGAGTTGTTAGTAATAGACTGATCCTGACTGTTCATCATAATTAGCTGTTCAACCAATGATATCATTACAATTAGGGGTTGGACCAATGGGAGAGTGGCAGCATTTAAGTCAAATATTTGCAGGTATAGTTTTCAGTAGCATGGGAGTGTGTGGGTGGGGTGTTTCCGGACAGAACTGCAGACAGAACTCCGAACAGAAAATATGTGCTTTTGAGGAAGAAAATACAGGGTATGTGTAAAAAGCATCATACCTCCAGTCCATGTCTCAAGTTGGCCAGTTTACTTAGTCTGCTAGTATTTCTTTTCACAGAACCAAAGGAAGTTGGGATAGTGATGGATGAGAAGAGCAGGACAGACAGCTACACAGTACAAGCAGAGCAGTCCACGGTATGTTTGTGTTCATTCTACCCTATCCAGATTACATTTGCCTTCACTAAACTGCCTCCCTTTAACAGTGGCTGGTATCTGAAAATAATAGATATAATGTTAATAAATTGTTACACACCCAGAATGTGCTTTTTATAGCCTGAGTATCATCCTCCTTAGTGACCGCTGGCTCACGACTTTCGCTTACTAACCACAAGCGAAAGTCGTGAGCCAGCGGTTACTACGGAGGATGGTACTCAGGCTATGCTTTTTAGAGTAGATGCTGTGAATTGTAATATCACTAATATTTCTATCACTAGGATCAGACATGGTAGGGGAACTATAGATGATGTAGTGTATTTCAATCCACCTTTGACTTTGTGTAACTAACGATATGCAATTTACTGTAAATTCAGTTACTTTTGCAATTTTTTTTTTAATTTCGAGTTTAAATTTTGCAGTTAAAACAATTTTTTACATATTTTTATATTGAAAACACATGATCTTGGTGTCACAAATTAACTTTGGAGATAGCCGTGAAAGTAAAATCATCACAAAAGCTTAATGATTGACAGCAGTCCCTGCCGGACTCAGTGCTCAAAATGCTAGCACTTTTTTTCAGCCAGGTTGTCCAGTTGGCAATACCTGAGTTAAAAGCCAGGTTGCGCCATCAATATTTCAGGTTGCCCCACTTCCAAGATATTACTTTAATCTTCAAGTCAACTACTTTTTCATTATCTTCTCTTCCTGTTACTTGTAATTTCATATGTTTTATCTTATCAAGAAAGACATGCAAAATCTTATGCATGTAGGTGGGCAAAAGCATAGTTCCAATTGCAAAATTTCAGGTTGCTCACTGCGCTACGTGGATTTAAAATTGAGTTGCACCAAGCAAAATGCATTTGCAAGTGTGCAAGTGGGTATTTCGAGCACTGTAGACCTGCATGTATAGTGCTATAGTGCTAGTCTGGTTAACAGAATTCACACCACTGCTCACTCACAGCAACATATTCCCATGTGGCAGCTGTGCAATGGTGATGAGTCTGAGACTGAGACAACCGAGGTGGTTGACGAAGGGGCATCGTTGCCACTGGATGTAATATTTCCATTGTTGTTGTGTAGAAAACTGGTGGTAGATCTACTAGATGGTGTCGGCTGTCCTCTCTATCTTACTCCTGCTGTTTATGTTGAAGGGTTTTCTCACAAATGTGGAAAAAATGTGGTCCAGCTTGTTTCTGCATACTGCAATGCATAGCTGTGCTGCTAGGTGTCCCCAGTGAACCATATGCCCTCTTCTCTGCTTAACCTTCCACCTTATTTTATTGCACTACATAGAATCTACTTTATTTTGGCAATAGAACTTTTTTGCACCCTACAGTGAGTGGGTTACAGTTTTTTTGTTTGTCTTGGATTGTTTGGTAAAAGTTTGTTTATTTGTTTGTTTGTTTTCAGGGTCCTGATTCCGAGCCGTTACTTGGTGAAGAAATCAAGCCGCTCTCAGGAGGTCCTACAAACCCCAAAGCCATCAGTTTTTTGGGTGCACTGAAAATTCCTGTAAGTTGTACAGTAACTGAAATATACTTATCACTTTTCGACAAAAAGGTATTAATTTCATTAAGTACTGTATACATGCTTGTACTTGCTGAACAGCCAAACCAACAAGCACATACTAGTAATACAATACAATACAATACATTCAATAATATATATTTTACTTTCTACAGTTTTTCAAGCATCATTTATTATTGCATTATGCACAACATGAAATAACAGGAATGGGCTATTAACATTTTTGTCATAAATGCTAGCCTACATAATTCTATCACACTTCCATTGAATGTTCTTTCAACCTATCATAATAGAAATGTAATATATAGAAAATAGAAATCAATTACAATACTTTGTTACTTTAACTGAACCTAAATTGTCTTTCCTGTAGGGAGTAATAGAATTCAGCATGTGCCTGTTCTTTGCCAAGCTGGTCAGTTACACCTTCCTCTATTGGCTGCCGAAGTACATCAGGGATGAAGGTAAGGGGGTTGTTTTAGCATTTCTGATTGGCTTGTGCTGCCTTTAAGTTTTGTGAACCAGATGTGAGCCCGATGTGAGGTCAGTCTTGTTGCCTCCGTGAAAAAAAGAGACTGAGGTTATTTTTAGGCAGGGTTGGTCTATGCATCTCCCCTGATGCCTGCGGCTGATTGATTGATTGATTGTTGGTCTGTGTGTCTGTCTTTCTGTTTGTCACTAAGATAAACCAAGAACAGCTGGCTGGCTGGTTTATGTATTTAGTTTGTTGGTAGGTTGCTATCTGATATTTAAAATGTAAGGTATGGTTGAAAACTTTTTCTTTGATTTTTTGAAGCGGTCAAAAATTGATGCAGGCGCGGATTTAGGGGGGGGGCGCACCCGGCGCGCGCCCCCCCCCCTTTGGCTGGACCCCAAAAAAAAATTCAGCTGGACCACCATAAAAAGGAATTCCACAAAGAAATCCAGAAAATCAGCGAAAGTTGCAGCGGAGCGGCGACAATACAAAGCCGCTAACCAACAATGCCAAGGCGCACTCCTCCCGCTTTTACTTCCTCATTGCGTCGGTCTTTGCGGGCATAGCCAGAATGTTCCGTAACCAGAACGTTGGCAATACTCCCGCCCTCCTTCGGAACTCACTTATGTTCCATCTGACTCTAATATTGTTATTATATTTGTTATTTTGGTACCCTATTAGCCCATGTGGACTGAGCGACGCAAGATACAATATTAAACATTCATTCATTCATACTGTGACGGTAAATGTCAGGAGTAAAAATGTGTCAAACTTACGATATGTCTCCGCTAAGGGACTTGACGTTATTTACCGGGGGGAGGGCTGATGCAAAATGGGTCAGGTAAAAAAACGGCGATCTTCTCCACTACACATGTACGATATTTACACAAAAGAAACTAAATTAATGTTCTACTTGGAAGAGACTTGGGTACATTTTAGCGATATCGTGACGAAAACCGCTTCAATACTGCTGTAATCATTCCAAAACGGGAGTTATTTCGGCCAACTAACAAACTTGCCGAAAAATTTTCGCGCCATCATATGCATGATTACGTCATATGCACGCAGCAGAGAGCCCGCTGTCACGAAAGTAAACATCGTAATGTTTTATCCCGTTGCCGTCCGTGAACCATTCCGTCTACAAAGAACCGATGCACACAGGATTGATATTGATACCAATTTTAGTTGCTATAGTCTTCGTAAACTTCGTGCGAACATGGAATTACACGACAGAGGCGGCTGCAGCAAATTTCTTTAAGGGGAGGGCGAACTATATTAACGTAATCCTAGGGGGTCCGGGGCATGCTCTCCCGGGAAAATTTTGAAATCTTGACTATCTGAAACGATCTTTCCTAACTTTTGATGGACAAATTTGCTGGCAGACTAAGCTAAGTTAAACAGCCTTTCTAGTAGGGTTTTTAGCTTATATTATTAAGGGCGACGACGCCCCCAACGTATTTTCACGATTTCGAGCGCACGAGCTGTCGCAAGGTAGGTCTGGAGAAAAATGTTGAAATTTGAACCCTCTGAAACAGGATTTTCTGCACTTTGAGGGATAAACTTTGCTGGTAGACTATGCTAAATGTAATGACATTTCTGTCAGGGGAAAATATTTTTGATGGCGACGAGCGCCAGAGCGTCGTGGGCGCCGGACGCGCAAGCCGTCGCCAGACACGTCCAGAAAAAAATTGAAATCTTGACCACCTGAAACTTCATTTCCTGCATTTCAGGGGCACATTTTGCTTGTATTTCTAAGGCCACTTAGGCAATTTTTTTTCAATAGCCCTCCCCCCGGCTCAAGACATGTTTCGATGGCCGTTCCCCCAGGCCAAAAATATGATTGTTTAATGTGAGATTGCTAACTATCAGTGTTCGTTCGTTTATTATATTTGTTCAGCCCTAAAAGTCAGTGTTGATTCGTTGGGTATTTTTGCACAGAAATAGCTCTAAAATGCACCAGAGAGCCTCTTTATTTTAAAAAGTTCTCGGGGGAGGCCCCCCAAACCCCCCCAACGAGAGGGGGGAACCCCCCTCTCGTGCTCTCTCCCCCCGCGCAGCTACGCTGCGCATTCGTGGACTTCGGCCACGACCTGACATGCAACAGCATATGCGCCCCCCCTTTGCAAAATCCTGGATCCGCCCCTGTGATGCGCGTGCAGATGTCATCCATATAATCAAATCAACATGGCCTAAGGCCATAAACTAGATAGGTCTTTTATGCTTTAAGTTTTAACAAATATGCAACTTTTACTGACATAGAAACAAGATACTGTGAACCATCTTAAGTAGTGTTAACTTGTAGAAGAAACTTGAACCCATGTACTGTTGTTCATCACTTTCAGAGGACTACAGTCCCTCAGTGTCAGGAGACATGTCAACTCTCTTCGATGTGGGAGGAATTGTTGGTGAGTTTGAAAATAAAGGATAATTTTTTGGCAACACCTCGGAGGTGGGGTCATTTCCAGTGTAATGGATAAATAATGAGTAAGATAATACCTTTGTACCCCTGATTGATTGTTGTTATCAGTAACTGCTCCACTTCAATTTTTTTTTGTTCAAAAGATTATATTGTAAAGAAGAGAAGATGTTGTTGTGTTTGCCTACCTTTTTTTTCACAGTTCCTTCACTGCGTATCCTTAACTGTAAAAACATCTTCCTGATTATACAGTGTATAAAATGTATCAACTGAACGCCAATCCCTCTTAGTATCCACTTGTAAAACTTGTTAACTTGTTTTTTGCTTATTTGAAGGCACTGCAAGTCTTAGTGTAAATCTAATTAGTGTAAGAGATTTCAGTACTTAGAAACAGGAGAGATGGGTCTCGCTGTTCATGTTTGGATGTTCTAATGATGTAATCCTATTTTCCCCAGGTGGTTTCTTAGCAGGTACCATTTCAGACTTCACAGGGGGGAGGGCCACGTGCTGTGTGGTTATGCTTGTACTCGGGGCACCTATGGTAAGTCTTACTTATTTTATTGCAATTTTGTGTGGTCGCTGTATAACACTAGTTTGCCTTTATCCGCGGGGTAACCTATATCCGTTGTTTTTGACAGCAACGTATTTAGGGCTATCGTGCGGACGAAATGTGAGTTCAAACTGCTATATTTTGAAATAATTACAATCTGAAACAAATATCCATCGACTTGATATCCCTAAATGTGCTGTTTTGAAAAACAACGAATGTAGGTTACCCCACGGATAAAGGTGAACTACCGTTAAAAGACTAGTAGTACAACTTCTGACAGATTTGCTGGTCCACAGTATCATCTCATGAATTTGAGAATTTTGTTGTAAGGATTCTTATGTATGTAAGGACTAAATTTTCCATGAAGTTTTTTTCTTCCTTCAACGTTTTGAAGTTGAATGGACGGGTGTTTGCAATTATTACATGATACATCACAATGTAAAGATAATATTAGGAAACAGTAACTGTTACTACTGGTACAAAATAATAGATACTACATTTATTTGTTCGTCTTCTTTCAGCTCTACGTTACCCAGGTTGTCTTTCAAACTAAACCATCTACCTCAACAGCCATAGGTAAGTTTACATGTAAAGTCTTGATTCAGAAGCAACACTGTTCTCACAAAAACTGTAGCAAACTTTGTATGTTTGCAGGCAACTTGAGTTTGAATGGACGTTGTGTTTTATTCCTTGGTTTTGACTGGCACAGTATAAAAATGCCATGTATT
Source organism: Branchiostoma floridae x Branchiostoma belcheri (assembly GCA_019207045.1). Taxonomy (NCBI): domain Eukaryota; kingdom Metazoa; phylum Chordata; class Leptocardii; order Amphioxiformes; family Branchiostomatidae; genus Branchiostoma; species Branchiostoma floridae x Branchiostoma belcheri. The sequence goes on along the minus strand of CM033039.1, from coordinate 6,397,569 downwards.
TACAAAGTTTCATTGGTTGATACTAGTTAATCTAAGTAGTTGCTAATTAATTATTCATTCCCCTCTGCTGGGGCATATGTATCTGTCCTTTTATTCTGATTCGTCAATCTCTTGTTGCTTTCATTCTGATTGGTCAATGTTCTGTGGCTTTCATTCTGATTGGTCAAAGTCCTGTGGCTTTCATTCTGATTGGTCAAAGTCCTGTGGCTTTCATTCTGATTGGTCTATGTCCTGATTGTATCTCTCATTCAGATTAGATCAGATCATTTATTATAATAACCGACCACTGGAGATTCATTATTTACCCTTTGTGTCACTTCTATGATGTAACAACATCATAACATAAACTGATATGAAATGGGGACTTCTGATTGGTTGACGTCATATTGCTACATGATGATTTATTCTAAATGTTAAAATAGGCAGTTTGTGACTGAACGAGCAGTTTTAAACCTCCGTGCTGTCCAACAGGTATGCTTGCAGCCCTGGGTTTCCTGGTGAACGGTCCGTATGCACTCATCACTACAGCTGTGTCTGCTGATCTGGTATGTACATGAGTGTCTTACTAAGACTGATGACAAAAGACAAGCTCATAATTATGTAGTGTGTGTAGTCCTGTGGTTAGTAACCCTGCCTCTGGAGCAAGAGGCCGTGAATTCGAGTCTCGGCTGTGTCCTGCTAACTGGAAGGGTTGCAGTCCTTAGGATGGGACATTAAGCTACATGGTCCAGTGCTTACAGTGCTTGTTGGAAAGAGCTAGGGGAATTTTCCCAGTACAATGAACCTGTAGATACTGTGCAATTCATCTGTTTTCTGTGTGACATGAACACTGGAAGAATAGCTCCTCAGCAAGCTAAACTTTCCCAAGCTATAGATATTATAATAACTCGTATAATGTATTGCTTTTTAGCAGCATTTTTTTTACAATGTAACATTTAGTATTAGTTGTACAGATTTAACATATACTACCAGTGTATGTGTCTGCAGCAGGCTATGTACTAATAACATTTAACTTTCTCTCCAGGGAACACATAAAAGTCTGAAGGGGAATGCCAAAGCCTTGTCCACTGTTACAGCCATTATAGATGGAACTGGATCTATAGGTAAGTACAGGATAGGAGTTTTATGAATATCTAAGTTATTAATGGAAAGACAGGACCAACACTGCATTTTTTTTTTCAATTAGATGTTGTTGGAGAGAGATGGCTGCAATATGCTGTAGTTGCTCTCAAGCAAATGTCAGCCTTTTTAGTTTATATATCAATTTCGAGATTGAAGTTCTAGTTATATATTGCTATCTTTATTTTGTATGAGACAACTTGAAAAGGCGTTGTCTTCACCTGATTTGCCTTTCCCACCATTTTTTGTTTCTGTTTGTTTTAATATGGTGAAGTTTAAATGAATAAATAAACAAATGCAAATGTGAAAATGTTGTGTTAAGAAAGAACATACATGTTGTAACAGGTGCTGCGGTTGGCCCACTGTTGGCTGGTATCATCCTCAACAAGGCAGGAGCAGGCCAACGTGCTGCCCAATGGGACAACGTCTTCTACATGCTCATGGCCTCTGATGTACTGGCCTGTCTGGTAGGTTCAAGTCTGAGTGTAGAAAAAAAGTTGCATCTTATCTCCAGGCAGATTTACCAGTGGTATAAGATAGTATCAAAGCTGGCAAAGGAGTACAGCTGGCTACTGGGAGTTATCAGCCACTGGGTAGCCAAACACACTCCTATGCCGTCTTCACTCCTCTGTCAGCTTTTGATACTCTCTTATGCTACCGTAGGATCTGCTTGGAGATTAGCATGCATCTACTGTAGCATCTAGTTCTAGTTCTCAGTTTGATATAATACTGAACATTGTTAGTAAGAGCTTGACTTGAGGCAGACTGCTGAGATTAAGGTTAATTAAGTCTTCAGCTAATATTTTCTGTTTTTCCACTAAATGTCTTTAAAAAAGTTATAGTGCATAGGTTGGTACCCATCTCCGTTTTAATAGCTCTTGGGCCACACAACTGTGTGCAATCACTACAGTAGGGGGCTAGTCCACTGGTAGTAGTGCGTGTTTAACTACCATGGTCTTTCCTGAATGCTGAGTGTTATAACGTTAAGCAAAGAAAGCAGAATGTACTCCGCTGGGATCAAACTCACGTGGAACACTCTACTCACTTGTCCATTGCTTCAAATTGAATTGAAACTTTGATGCTATTGATTCAGAACTTGGTGTCCAACATATTACACCTGAAAAGAATGTTGTTTACTTGTTCAACTCACAATGCTCCTTTATTTTCCAGTTCCTGTTGAGAATATTTGTGAAGGAGATAAAAGGCTGGTGTGCGCGCTGCTGCAAACCTGGGACATCCAATGTTACGTGACAAATGGAGTTGGTCGTACTTCCAAATCAAGAAGATTCGGATGCAACTGAAATTTATTTACAAGAATATAAGACTTAATCTTTATCATGCAGAGGATTTTGATATTTTGATATGAGTCAAGGTAGAGACTACAGTCTTGCAGAATTGCTAGATCCCGATTTAAGTGTGTAGATTTAAAGATATCCCTTAAAAAGATATT